>JZKD02S1164963.1:145272-179590 GCA_000966675.3 Picea glauca
ATGTCCCCCACCTCTTAGAGAGGTGATGAGGAGACTCAGTGGCCTGGGCACCCCCACTAGGTCATAGTCTCACACTAAGGGGGGCAAAGTCAAGAAGTTAAAAGTTATATTTTTAGGTTGACTTAAGAAAGAAAAAGGATAAAGGAGTAAAAGATAACTCAACAGAAGAATAGAAGATTAACTCTAGGAGTTAACTTAACTCCACAGAGAATTAGAAGGAAAAGTATAAGTAAGAGGTTGGGGCGCACCTATTACTCATTTTGGTTTTGGATTATCATTTTCTATTGCTCTTGAGCAATCAGTTTGGGGGTTTTGCTGTACAAACCCTTGTGAGCAACTCAGTGGTGAAATATCCACTCACCTTGTTCCTCAACTTGGTCTCGGGGATGAAAGACTCCTCCACACCATTCTAGTCTCAGCCCATCTCCATCTAGCACTTCAGAAGGTAGCAAGCCATACTGTTCTTGTGTTTCCAGCAAGGGCGCACCATCATCTAGAGGGAGGTTCGATCCAGCTTATCCTGAGAGCCTGGGGCCATTCCGACAGTTGGGTTTTGTTTGCAGGGGAAGGACCATCAGTTTGAGGGATTTTCTGGAGGGTTATCATCATTCTACGTTTGTCTGCAGATTGGGACATCTTAGAGCCATAGGGGACATCCTGTGATTCAGTAAGACTCAGATCTAGGGAGATCTGCTTGAGATCTGAGTCTGAAACGTCTCCCATGGGATTCTCATAGCCCGATCTATATTCTTGGAGATTTTTAGAGCATTTGGAGGCCTTCTTCATCAGGCCTGAACCAACTAGGGTTTCAATCATCCAGTGGGGTGCACCATTCAGTGGAGAATTCAGATCTACAGGGTTTGAGAGTGGATTTGGGAATTTGGACATCTGGGTTGTCCTTACAGTTGCCCGATCTATCATTTGGCATATTTCTCGGGATGATTGGACACTTTTGGTAGCAGGGCAGAATTATTGAGGGCTTCAAAATTCTAGCAGAATGTGGCACTTTCCAGCTTGGAGGTTGAGCATTAGTATGACTCAGATCTGCTTAATTCAGTCTTCATTGTATATCCAGCCTTTGGAGGCTTATTTTGTATTGTCGAGAGCATTTTATAGCAGCTCATATCTATTGCTTG
This sequence comes from Picea glauca, assembly GCA_000966675.3. NCBI lineage: Eukaryota > Viridiplantae > Streptophyta > Pinopsida > Pinales > Pinaceae > Picea > Picea glauca. Next base: position 146,409 of record JZKD02S1164963.1, read on the forward strand.
TATGACCATCTGAGGTTTATGCTAGATCGTCCATCTATTGTATTGATCTTACATTGCTCATAATAAAAATGTCAGATCTTTGCTTGTGCTTCTACATCTTGAATATATTATGATCTCCATGTGTTGATGAATCTTGTATGCACTTAATAACTCAATAAATTAGTAGTAGTTAGTGATTACAAGAAAGAATTTGGCTTGGGATCATTACAGTGGTATCAGAGCCTCGATCCTCCAAACCTGTGGAGAGATCAGTGCATGCAGAAGTACAGGGGAATTGTTATGGGTTGGAGGAAGAAAAACAACAGTGAAACAAAGGCAGAAATGGAAGGGTCAGGAGATGACCATGAGCCTCAGGGCTTGGATCTCTTAGTAGCCGAATTTGGTAAGTTCCAGCAAAACATGAACCGCACAGAAATCACATTGGTCCGACAGTTGGATGAGTATTAGGAAATTAACAGAAGGGGACAGGCCGAAATCTCTGAAACCTTGAAGAAAGTTGATGAGAATCTACAGAAAATGAACAAGAACCAAACTAGGATAAATGACCTTTTGATGCAAGTAACCCATCGAGGCAAAGATCCTGATACATATGGGAATAAGGAGGCTGGAGGGTCCAGTGGAACCCATGAAGAACTCAGATACCCATGAGAACCCATGCTCCAGCTTCCCCAGGGTACTCTTGGCTCCTCATGGAGCATGGGTACCCATGAGAACCCATGAGAACCCATTGACCCTCATTGGGTTCTCATGGGTTCTCATGGAGCCCTTATCATGAACATTGCTCTCAGAATTAAAGAGCTATTTCTATGTTATTCTTATATCATTTCCATGTTATTGTGGTGATTGTTCTGGTTATATTGCTGTTATTCTGCCATTTCTAGCATTTTATTTTTTTTCTGCATATTTTTATATATGGTATATTACAAGTGGTATGAGAGCACTTTCCTCAGCAGAAATTGTGGGTAATTTTTTTTTCCAGGGTAGAGACGTATTCCAGCATCTTTAAGCCACAAAGATCTGTCGTTATGCGCATAAACCCGCAGTTGAGGGATTCATACATGCAATAAATACAAGTGGTACTTAAGTGCACATCTGTTGGCCACCCTTGTAACCCCTGTTGGCACCCCTTCGAGTGGTAGCGCATCAGATAGAACCTGTGTACGGATTGGCCTAGATTACCCGAAGCCCTCTTTAGATAAACCAATTGGTCGCCTGACTGCTATAGTGCCACCGAGAACATCACTCGGGAAGATACTCTCTAGTACCTGGGTAGTTGAATAGTATGGCTAAGGGTACGGTCTAGCCTCCTTAGTTAGTGCCCTGAGATATTGGGCCGAGTACTACTATTGGACCCCGCACATATATCAGAGAGCTATAGCATAGGGAAAACCCTTTTCTTTAGAACCTTTGAAAACCTAACCCTTGGGGACAGAAACATAAACAAATTAAAACAAACAAGATCTATTGTTGCGCAACTATGTTCGGGTTGCCAAATCACTACACAGTTCTTTCTGGTTAAGAATTTGGGCATTTCATCACTGCAGTATTCTTCAGACCGGAGTATAACTCCACAAGTGTAAAAAAAAAAGGTATGGAAATTTTTACACAATTATTTGAGACCTATCCATTGGATTTATCTCTTCGCCCTTATCACATTTATACATATCATTTTTCAGAATTTTTTTTGACCCCACCCACCCCATTTCGGTTCCCTTGTCCTCATGGCCCATATTCGTAGCCAAGACTTGGAAGCTCGCTTCAATACCTTGCAATCTAATTTCACCAACCCCCAACAAGAAGTGAAACAACTCAGTGCCAATGTTGTCGCAATCAATACAACCATCTAGTCCCCAATGGAGGAAATCAAGCAAGACCTGACTACCCAGCTTTAATTTTTCATTTTGATTCTTTCCACCAATATGCATATCCCTACAAATAACCCTTTATCTGACCCACCTTCACAGACTGAAGCTGAAAATTCCCCTCATTCCCATAACTTTCAATGTGACCTACGCCTCCCGCGGGTGGATGTGACCAAATTTTATGGCTCGAATCCCACTGGTTGGTTAACCCAAATGGAATATTATTTCTCTTTATACATAATTATAGATGACTTGGCCAAACTCCGGTATGGTGTTCTCCATCTAGATCAAGAATGTTGGCAGTGGTGGCAATGGAGAAAAACTTCTTGTCAAGGTTATATTGCTTGGACACATTTTGTGGTAGAGATTTATGAATGCCCTGACACTGACACCAACCATTTGGGCCGTTTCACAAAGTTGAAATAATAAGGCATAGAGGAAGACTTTATAGCTTCCTTTGAGTGCCTGGCTTTTTGGACAGAGGGCATGTTTGATGCCTATTTCCGAGAGTGTTTTATCAATGGCGTCAAGGAAGAGATTCGGGCCCATGTCCTCATGGCTCGACCTCAAAGTTGGGTGGAGGCTCCTAAAAGAGGTAAAGAAGCACAACAGGTTGTATCTTCTCAAAACCAGAAACCCTCCTTTATCCCTTGCACTAAACCAGTAAATCCCACTACTCCCTCTGCTCCACTAAAGATCCAAAAATTGACCAGGGCTGAAATGGATGAACACTAACTCAAAGGCCTTTATTATAATTGTGATGAAAAATATTTCCCGGGGCACAAGTGTAAGGAACAAAATCTTTTTATGGCCATCTCGGAGGATATTTCGGAAGAGTGTGTTGAAACTCCCCTTGTGTCTGAGTCACCTGAAACCACTAACATAAACCCTCCCTCAGACCCTCCCGAAGTAGAATTGTTCATTTCCCTCAATTCTCTCATTGGCTTCTCCTCTCCCCAAACCCTCAAGCTAATTGGTTACATCAAGCATAGGAAGGTCATCATTCTGGTTGATAGTGGAAGCACCCATAATTTTATTCATCGCCGCATTGCCTAAGTAACTCATTGCTACATCCATGCTATCAATAATTTCCAAATCATGATTTCCAATGGTGGCTCCATGAAATGTGGAGGGCATTGTAAAAATGTGCGTCTCCAAATTGGTGACTACCACTTGAAATCTCATATGTTTGCTATCGACATGGGTGATTGTGACATTGTGTTGGGTGCATACTGGGTAAGGACTTTGGGTCCCATTCTCATGGATTTTAAGGAATTAACCATGCAATTCGACCAGGATGGCCACCAGTATAAGTTCCAAGGCATCACTATCGGTTCACATGAGATCATTAGTTCCCATTGCATGGAAAAGCTGCTCAAAAAAGGTCATTCTGGTGTTATTTCCCAACTCCATGCCATACAAGCAACAGAGACACCCTCGATGCCTCAACACATCTAATCCATTCTTTATAAACATCAAGTGGTATTTTCCACTCCCCAGGGAATCCCTCCTTCCCATGGTGTTCATGATCATTCCATTCCCCTTGTACCAGGAAGACTTCCTCCCAATATCCGTCTGTATCGTCACCCCTTTTCCCAAAAAAATGAAATTAAGAAAATGGTTCAGGAACTCCTTAATGCAGGCGTTATCCTCCCTAGTATGAGCCCCTACTCTTCTCCTGTGGTCATGGTCCTGAAGAAAGAAGGTTCTTGGTGAATGTGTCCTGACTTCCGTTCCCTCAACAAACTTACCATTAAAGACAAATTTCCCATTCCTATCATTGATGACCTCTTGGATGAATTGAGTGGCGCCCAATTCTTTACTAAACTTGATCTTTGTTCTGGCTACCAGTAGATATGTATGAAAGAGGCAGACATTCCCAAGACTGCCTTTAGAACTCATGAGGGCCATTGTGATTTTTTGGTCATGCCCTTTGGCTTGTGTAATGTCCCCTCCACCTTCCAAAGCCTCATGAATTATGTCTTTCGTTCTTTTCTCCGTCATTTTGTCTTAGTTTTCTTTGATGATATCCTCATCTATAGAAAAACCTAGACAAACCATATTGCTCATGTGGATCGAGTTCTCCATCTACTCTCTCAGAACCAACGTTTCCTGAAACAGTCTAAATGTGCTTTTGGTGCCTCAGAAGTCGAGTACTTGGGTCATCTGGTTGGCAAGAACGACGTCAGGGTGGATCCTAAAAAGATTGAAGCTATGCAAGACTGGCCTCACCCAAAGACTCTCAAATGCTTACATGGATTTCTGGGCTTGACAGGTTATTATCGCAAGTTTGTTAAGAATTATTATCGCAAGGTTATTATCGCAAGTTTGTTTGGAAAGATTTCAGCACCTCTCACTGCACTCCTAAAAAAGAACTCTTTCACTTGGAATCCAACAACTTCTCAAGCTTTTGAAACCTTGAATATGGCCATGTGCACCACTCCGGTCCTGGCCCTTCCTGATTTCACAAAGACCTTTGTCTTGGAATGTGATGCCTCAGGGAAAGGAACTTGGAGCTATCCTTATGCAAGAGGGTCGACCTTTGGCCTTTACCAGCAAGAAACTGTCTGAAAGAAATCTGGGAAAATCAATCTATGAAAAGGAAATGTTGGCCATTCTACATGTCGTTGATCTGTGGTGCCCTTATCTATTGGGGAAACGCTTCCAAATTAAGACAGACCATCAAAGCCTCAAGTATTTTCTGGAACAACGCATTTCCTTCCCGGAGCAACAAAACTGGGTGACTAAGCTCTTTGGATATGATTATGAGATCATTTACAAGAAAGGCAAAGACAATGTGGTTGCAGATGCACTTTCCCAAAAATATGAAGATGAAGGATCCCTTTTTTCTCTTTCCTTCATTGTACCAGAGTGGCTCCAAGCCATTCACCAGGAATGGCTACAAGATCCCAAAAGTTTGCATCTGATCCAACAATTGTAGTTCAATGCTCCAGCTTCCCCAGGGTACTCTTGGCTCCATGATGAGATTCGATACAAAGGCCATTTGCATTTAAGTAAACAATCAAAACTTAAATCCACTGTACTTTCTGAGCTTCATGCTACACCCACAACAGGGCAGTCCAGGTTCACCAAAACCTATGACAGTGTCAAACACTCTTTTTTCCAGGATGGTATGAAACAAGACATTCGTGATTTTGTCACTGAATGTGATTTGTGTCAACACAACAAGGGAAAAACAGTCAAATCTCCGAGCACACTACAACTTCTTCCGATTCCACCTGCTATTTGGAGGGATATCTCTATGGATTTTATTACAGGCTTACCCAAATCCGGAAATGCATAGGTCATCATGGTGGTTTTCGATCGCCTTTCCAAGTATGCTCATTTATTCGCTCTTCAACACCCATTTATAACATCCATGATGAATCAAATTTTAATGGATCATGTCTTCAAGCTTCATGGCATGCCACATTCTATTGTTTCTGATCGCGACCCAACTTTCACCAACAATTTTTGGCAAGAACTGTTCAAGCTACAAGGCACCCAATTACATCTCAACACAACTTATCATCCCCAAGCTGATGGTCAAACGGAAGTTGTCAACAAGTGTTTGGAAACATATTTGAGGCGTTTTGCCTCAGAAAAGAAGAATTAGTGGGCTCAATGGTTACCCCTAGTTGAATGGTGGTACAACACTTCATACCATACAACTACATGCATGACTCCTTTTGAATCAGTATATGGACAAAATCCACCCTCAATTCTCTCATACTTACCTGGTGTCTTGAAGGTCTAAGAGGTTGACAAAACTCTTACAGCGTGAGAGGTTATTCTCTGTACCCTCAAAGAGAATTTGATCATGGCACAAAATCGCATGAAGAAACAAGCAGATCAAGGTTGCTTTGAACGTCAATTTTCCAAAGGGGATCAAATTTTTCTTCAACTGCAACCTTACAAGCAAAATTCCCTCAAGTTCGATCATTTTCAGAAGCCAGCACCCACATTTTATGGTCCTTATACCATTCTCAAGCGTGTGGGACAGGTGGCCTATCAAATAGCTTTGCCCAGTCATTCAAAGCTACATCCTGTTTTTCATGTTTCATGCTTAAACAAGGTGATTGGAACTAAGTGCCAAATTCAAACCAACCTTCCTGAGTTAGCCGAAGAAGGATCCATTTGGATACAACCACAAGCCATTTTGGACCAGCGTGAGCATTGCCTGCATCAGAGGACCATCAAGGAAGTGTTAGTCTAGTGGAAAGATACAACTCCAACAGATGCCACTTGGGAACCAGCTACCATTCTGCAACAATTTCCACATCTCAAGCCTTGAGGACAAGGTTTTTTTTAAGGGGGAGGACATGTTAGGGTCCTAACCTGCACATAGGTAGAAAAATATATTCATATGTAATAAAGGTCAATATTAATAAGGCCTTGCACTAAAATAGAATAAGTTGAATGTAAGAAGACCTAATAGAATCTTCTGCTTCTAGAAGGATCTTCCTCTAGGTGCTTCTTTTGATAGACATATTTAGTATAAGTAGGAGTCGAGGGTATGAGAACCCTAGCTTGGATATTATTGTAATAGAGATCTGCTGGAGTTTGCCCCCTCGAAGAGGCCAGTGAACATTTCTCTTAGAATCAAAGTGGTATTTCTGTGTTATTCGTATATCATTTCCGTGTTATTGTGGTGATTGTTCTGGTTATATTGTTGTTATTCTGCCATTTCTAGCATTTTATTTTTGTTCTGCATATTTTTATATTTGGTATATTACAAATCATTGAATTGTTGACCGAAGTTTTTTCTCTTGGAATCCATCATCTTATTGTACAACTCGATTCGCAATTAGTAGTCCTATAATTGAGTAATTTTTACTCCATTCGAATTCCTACGTTGTTAACGGTATATTTACGAATTTGCCTCTTGGAACGTCATTTTGATTACATTGAATACCAACACATTCCTAGATGTCTAAATACATTAATAGATGCTTTGGCTAATTATGTGTTAGAAAGAAATTTATAAAATCCAATAACACTTTGTATATACAACAAGTAAGCTAGTAGAAGCCTCATATATATATAATGATAAAAGTTTACATAAAGTGTTTTTGTCCGAAGACCAAAATATCAAAAATGTGAAGCACATGGATTCATATACAATAGAGCATCAAGGATTTTGCTCACTATAACATGCGACCACCCATGCTACTTTAAGAGAAGTCGACCAATGGAAGCAGACGCCCACTATGTGGTGTTGGTAATGCCTCAGAACATCATCTATAGAGGCATCGAGAATGTTCATCATGATCCCCTCCAGATTTTGTTCTATGGTCTCATAGTCGGCATCAACTACTCCTACTATGACACCTCTCTCCCCTCGCCTCTGGGTAGGGGATGAACCTGGAGGACGATAAGGTCCCACATTTGCATCATCAAAGAGCGTTTGATTAGTCTTAAGATAAACAACATAAAAACCATTTTATATCATTCAAAATAACAAAAACATGATATATATAAAATGTCCTTATTACCTATGTCCCCCCATTGGGAACCTTCGGGAAGAGCTAGATCCAAATCTCCATGGAATTCTAGCTCAGCATATGCATAATCATCGACCATGAGCATCTGAGTTCTCAACTAGTCGAAGAAAACATTGTTATATCTAACGATGGGACTGGTTGCATGCCGTGCCATGAGGTCGACCCACCTCTTCATTCTCAGATCCTGTGGGGCAGGTATACCCCACTTTACCTGCAAGCGCAGAACTGGGAGCCTCTCTAGGAAGAAGGATACCAAAATAGAATCGTATCCAAACTATTTCAATCCACCACTCCTACACTTGGTTAGTTTTTTTTCATACTCCTAAGAACCCCCCCACACCAGTTAAAGACTCGGGGCTCCATACACTCCGGCGCATACTGAAAATAGATCTAAAGAGCCATATGGGCAGCTAAAATCCCTGCCATGCATGTGATGGTATAGAGGATAGTTCGTAGAGGCAAGTATCGAACATCTCTAATAGCGACTTTCCCGCTATGTTTCTGGGTTCCTAGCACACAATGTTCACTGATGTAGTGGTTCATAGGTTCACCACCGCCCTTGCTACCTATGAGTGTTACTCAATATCCGCAACGAGATAGTCTGGTTAAGAAGTAGATATCATCGATATATATCATAAGAGTGTGAGTACCCACATGAAACGCCTACTTGTTCACATCCCACATGTGAACTAGGTACTCAAGTAGTCTCAGCTGAGCCCTCATACCTTGGATCTTGAAGAGTTTCAATAACCCACACTACCAGAGGGCCATACCATTTTTGGGTCATTCCCGACAAATTAGTCTTCCTCCTTATGCTCTCTTCCACACCATTCCAACATTTTCACCATGAAAGACCTACCAAAGAACAATAAAAGGAGATTAGCATCATAATTTTCTTCCCTGGAGATTTTTTATTGGCAAATTCATCTTTAAAAACTTTTGGGGTTGTGCACGTCGCAGGCCTAGGCATTTTCACATTGCGTCTTTGTCACAGGTTGACTATAGGGCCACTTGCAATGATCTTAGATCATCGCAGGCCCCGATATAGGGTGCCTGCGATGACCTCCACGCATGGGTACCCCTAAACAATTAACCCAAAATTCTATTTTTAACCTATGGAAAACAAATTTTAATCCATGGAAAGATAAAATAAATGAACATTACCTTGTCTGTGGAGACGATTCGTCGAATGGTTAGTCGTGCACTCCACAATCTGCAAGGGAAGATCGAGGTAAAAATAGGGTTTGGAGCAAAGGTTTGGGTCAAATAACAAATGAAATAGTGAAATGTGAGTTTTTACTCATTTTATTGATTTTATTACTATTCATTTGAATATTATATTATTTTTTATATATTTCATCCAAACCCTAAAGTCCTAACAACTTTACAAGTGGTTGATTTTTGCAAATAAAAATCCTAGGAGTGAAATGTTGGAACAAGGATCCGTTTTTTGGTTTGTTTTCATATATTTGTTGCATGTACAAATCTTTTTAGGGTTTTTTAGGAAAAACTCTGAGCAACTCTTGATTCTTTCTCATGCTCATGAAACCATGAGAACGTAATTGAGTAGTCTTTTGTCATTTTTCGAACTCGTAATGGTGACACGAAAAACAAATCCTATGGAGTATCCTTTAAGCTCTTTTCACGCTCCATAAAAATGAAAAGATTGCCAAGCGACCTTGTTCTTTTCACGCTCGCAAAAGTATTTGAAGAATACATTTGATGAGTGGTAGGTTATCACTTTTTTGGTCTCATCAGATTAATTTACGAAAAAGGAACTGATGGAGTTTTCTTTAAGTGTTTTTCAGACTCTATAAAATTCAAAATCCCTTGAGTTTTCTCTCTTTGGACTCATTAAAAAAACATCAAAAGATCCATATGGGACCGAATCACTCCTTCTTAGGGTTTGTTAAACATACTCTGAGGGACTCATCTGAAATATGGGCTTACATAAACAAGCATATGTTATCCTCCTCAAGCTTGTGTAAAAATAAAGAGGTACTCGCCAGAAATGGTGGGGGAAAATTGGAAAAGAAATGTGTCTCTGTATTTGTGTTAGTGGTAGTAATAGTCACTCTTGAACATGACACTTCCATTCGTCATTGTATCCGGGTTGGGAAATCCATTTGTCTCTCGCTTGACCATCCGCATGTCCATATGTTGGGTCCTCCTTGATTCAATGTTGCCAAGACCATTTTTGTGTCGTTCATATGTTCAAGATAAGTCCAACCTAAACAAGTTTTCTATCGAGTTGGCCATCTGCAGTTATAAATATTCTACCATGTTGGCCTTCCCTGTGTCAGTTTCAAATCATTTCATGCTCTGATCTACCTCAAATATGTTACATATTTTGTTTCATTGATGGTGGATACATCAAGGCCCTCCTATGACGAGTCTTTTCCTTTCGAATTCAAATCATTATCCAGGAACGATAATTAGAAATCATTTAGTACCTTAGAGAAAGCATGCTTCAATGGAAACTCTCTTCGCTTCCAACAGTGGGTTCACATCATTGATCACCGATTGGGAGATTCCATCAAGTGTTTGAATTCAACTCATTTATTCACATTTGTTGGATTGTACTAGAGTACCTTGGGAGTCATTGACATCAATGGTGATTTCCCTCTCACTTGTTAATGGTTTTCATTAATGACTGATAAGCAAGTGGTTTCTACCATGTTCGAATTCAACACCTGTAATCACATGGCTAGATTCGTACTTAGAGACGATGGAAATGAAGACCCTGGATCTTATCATTTTGGTCTAGGTTGCGACAGAGTATTCATGATTTGTATTGAAACATAGATCCACTTTGTATGTCTTGTGGCTATGTCTGAATTATAATTTTTTTAGAGCATAGATCCACAACGTATTCCTGGTGGCTATGTCGATTCACAATGACATGGATTCATAGTGTATATTTAGTGGCCATGAATTTTTTGAAATTTTGTGATTTGAGTATGGGAATGCCTACCTCATATGATGGTATATTATTATGCAAAGACTTGATTGTTTGCAGGTTCCCGATCGGTGCGCTCCTTGTTTCCGACATACACATTCTACAAAGTATTTCAGCTGTCATGAGTTCCAGCTTCATACTTTGGGGGGAATTTTGTTACACATTATTTTGGTCACCCCAGTGATCCACTGATAACATGTGTTCATGTTCCCATAAAAAGATAAAAAGAGTCTTTCTCCATGATGAAAGTTACTGGATTTCTCTTCTCAAAAACCCTATTAAGGAAGGTCATCGTAGGTTCCACTATATGTAGGGTGCAATGATGCCTTATCATCACCCCCATGCTCTAAATCTGGGTTGCGACGTCTCAATAGGTTGTATAATACCTAGGGTGCGACGATGTCAAAAGCTAAGAAAAGGACAAGTTTCACGAATGTTCTAGAAGGTGATCTTCTAGAAGATGAGGTGGCCTCCAAACGGTTTGGATCTTACTCTCTTCTATGATTTGGTGGGAGAATCCTAATCTCCTCAACCATATATCTTTCACATTATATAAATATGGATCTCTCATGGAAAAGACTAAGGTTGAATAGGCTAAGAATTGTATGGATAATTATGCATTGAATCATGCTTGAGAGCCTCATTTTAGTTCATTAAGTCATTGTGGATCTTCTTCATTCAAGGTTGGAGCAAGTGTGTGTGTTGGAGCAAAGGGCCATCGAAAGGGGACCTTATGACATCAAGGCTTTTGTTTGTAATCTCCAATTTCATTTCAATATGATACAACAAGTTTCTTTCCCATAAAACTAGTCTTGTTTTATTGTATGGTTCCTTGATCACATACATAGGTTCTTGTTGAGTATGTTATATTGCTTTTACTTTGGTTGGATTGTGTTCACTTGCATATTCAATATCACAGGAGCACCGGAGTGGAGCTAGGACAACGATGACAAGAGGAAGAGACATTTAAATGATATGTTATATATCTCTTGTTAACTAGTAAACTCAATAATTAGAGCTTAGGGAAAGCATCATATTCTGTTTTGTTTTTTTCTATATCTATGTGGATCTAGCGAGATCTATTTATGTTCACATTTACCGATTAATCCCATAACACCCACGACATATCATAGTGAGACACTATTAGATGATGTATGTAAGTACCCTACTTACGACAAAGAAATGTACTCCATTGTGCAAGCATGCCGTAAGTGGAGACATTAAATTCTTGGGAAGGAGACAGTCATTCAAATTGATCATAAGCCACTACAGTTCATGCAGACCCAAGGCAAATTGCAAAGTGACCGCCCTCAGAAGTGGTCCACAGAATTACAAAAGTTCCACCTCAACATCAAGTATAAAACAAGAAGTACCAACCGAGTTGTTGACTGCCTCAGCCGACCTCCAGTCGCGACACTCACCATAGTGATATACTCTTGTAACCATGAGACCTATGGATGACCCCACCTCTATGAGATAGACGCTGAATTCTCCACCACCTACCAATTGTTGGGTGCAAACTTAGTGGTTGCTAATTTCCATCTTCAGGACAGGTTGTTGTGCCGTCTGGGCCATCTCTGTGTTCGAAAAAGAAAGTGTGTGAAGCTGATTTGGGAAGCTCACTACAGTCGGGTGGCAGGACACTTTGGCATCGAAAAGACAGTGGCAATGCTGCAAAAAAAATTCTACTGGACGAAACTTCGACAGGATGTCGACAAGTATATCAGGTCCTGCACCGCCTGCGCTATTGCCAAACTGACCACTAAGAAACAGGGCATGTACATCCCTCTTCCTAATCATGACAGGCCACGTGAATCCATATCAATGGACTACATGTCGGTCCTTCCATCCACCAAGAGAAGAAATCACTGTGTTTTTGTGGTTGTTGATCGGTTTTCCAAAATGGCGATTTTGGCAGCCTGCAAGAAGAGCGTCACACCAGAGGCCACTGTCAAGATCTTATTTGAATGAGTATGGGTACATTTTTGGATCCAGAAAACCATTGTCTTAGATTGGTATAGTCGGTTCCTCAACAAATTCTGGTCGATCCTCTGGTCACTGTTGGATACCAAGATCACCAAATCCACTACCTTCCACCCCCAGAAAGATGGCCAAACTAAGGTAGTCAATCAGATGATCATGCATATCGTGCACATGTACAATTCCAAGCACCCCCTCACATGGGATGAGAGTCTTCCCTATGTCTAGTATAGCTACAATCGAGCCCTACATAGCTCAAATTGCAACAACCCCTTTCAGCTGGGGTTGGTATTCTAACCATTGGGCCCCATGGATGTTGCACTACCCTTGGCGACCACCTCGACCGACTTGTCCCTTGTTCCATGTGAAGCTGAAAAAGCCACCCGATTCATTGAGCGGATCCAACACATACGCCAACAGGTTCAGGATATTTTACAAAATTCCAATGCCAAGTACAAGCAGTGCCATGATCAACATCGGGTGCCACATAAGTTTCAGGTGGGTGATAAAGTGTGGTTGCACTTTCAAAAAGAACGCCTTATAGGGCCCCATCAGAAGCTTCTCCCACTTTTTTATGGGTCATACACCATCACCAAGGTTGTGGGTGATAATTATTTTGAGCTCAACATTCCCCCCTTTCTTTGCATGCACCCAGTATTCAACGTGGCTCTCCTTCGACAATATTTCCCACCATTATTGGACACCTCAGAGATAGCAGAGCAGTTGGTACCAACAGAGCTCAACCCTGACTTCATGCAACAATAATATAGTGATCATATTGTAGACACAGAGGTCAAGGGCACTAGACATCAAAGGATCCATCTTTATTGAGTTTTCAAAGCAGGGCAGCTCTTGCACCAAGGCAAGTGGCTCACCTGAGGCCAAATTCAACAGAAATTCATCTGATGGGGGAAGTCAATGCAATGGAGACCATTGATTCCTAAGGGGGGAGGATTTATCTAGATGGATTTTGGTGTCCTCCCACCTATTCCAATTGGTTCATTTTGGCAGTTTTCCAGTTTGGTAGTCTTTTCCTAGTTTTTGGGTCCCTGACTTCCGAGGCCGTTTTGAGGCCCTAAACAACGTTTTTAGAGCTCACCACAGTCATATTGTAGACATAATGAAAGTCTGATGACAATGTGTGTATTCCTCAGATAGAACTTTCCAACAGGCTATCTTGTGCCTAAAACAGAGATCATATGCAAAAGTTATGACACCAAAAAGTTGATGTACTACCTTACCCCAACGGGGCCTACATGACTTTTGGTGCTTCATCTCCTAGGGTTAGGTTTTTGGATGTCTATGGTTTTCAAATTCATTCTTATTTTAAAAATGCCTTCAGAGCCTCATTGTAATCATATTCTTGTGAATGAGCATAGCCGTCACATCTCTTCTTAGAGATAAGCGACCACCATTCCAGCAAGCTTGTTTTCTGCCGCATTTTGTGGATTCAACTTATTTCCTTATTGAATAGAAACCAATTTTACTGTATCTCTTTTATTTTGTGTTAAACATATTTTAATAATCTAAATTCATTTTGTTCTTCTCATAAAATATGGATCATAAGAAGAATATAACTCTTCTCCTTCCGATACATAGGACTAATCGAAAAGAACGCATCGCTTCTCATTCTTTTGCATCATATTGGAGTCGAGTCTCCCGCACATCATCAGTGTCATCTCCATGAACCCTTTGATTAAAAATCCATTTAAATCAATCACGTGCTAATAAAACCAACTAGAACATTTTTTGGTTTTAGCACACCAACAATAGTACAGGGTTAATGTCTTTGGACTAGGTGAAGTGAGTAAATCTTCCAAGAATACTAAAGAGACTGTAGAACACTAGCGAGTGTACAAGTCCAACTTTCATATAAGTATAGCCAAGAAACCATTCTCACACAAGGGATAAACACGAGGTCATGTGCGGAAGAGAAATAGAGATTTCCCCTCCAAAGCTTGACCAATCGTAGTGGACAAAGCGTATATTGGGGTTTTTTCTTGAGAAGTCATTGGTTTCATTTGGTCTCAATGCTTCGTGAATCCCGAATCTGTTCGGGGTCCTCAAGAGTCTTACCATTCCACTTGTCTTCAATTCTCTTGAAGAGCTTCAGACTTTGATATCTTTCCCATACGTTTGGTCCCAACTGCCAATTGTACCCATCCAAAGGCTCATTGCGAGTTCGTAACCTTAGTGTCATTTCGTAGGTATCTACCAAGGTGATTTTGGGGGGATTCCCTTGTTACCTGGGACAGACGTTGTATCACACTCTTAGTACCCTTGGAGGGTGATCTTGCAAAAGAAATGGTTTCTTGCATCGATAAGGGATGTTATGTGGAGGTCAGGGTAATTGCTTCTCATTTCTTCGCTGACAACTTGACATCCCATCTTCGGAAGATCCTTGAACCTATCATTGCTTGGTTGATTACTTTTAGTTTTCTTAGGGGTGTGTTTCTTTGACTTTCATAGTCGATCATAGGATCAGATATTTCACGGTATACAAGGATGGAACCTGACGTTCTGGAACCTCAAACCAATGTTTCTTATGAAGTTATGATCAAGGATCCAACTTCTAAGACCGAGAGCATAACTCCTGGAAGTGACCATCACATAAAAGAATTGGTCACAACCTTCATAGAAAGTGTTGAATCTTACATGAATCCTTTGTTTACTGATCCACTTGGCCCATCACTCACGGATCCACCATCCATGAGATATGTTGATTCTTTTTCTTCTTATAGATTACCACTCGATTCCACCATTACACCATCTTTTGGTGTGAATCCCTCATCTTTTGATTTTCCTGAACGACTTGGGAATTTATATTTTTCCACAACTTCTATAGTTGATACTGTTGGTGCTTCTTCTTTATTGAAAACATCAATGACCCAGGTAATCCCGACTCAACTTCTTTTGCATACATCTTCCTTTGCACACAGTTCATGTAGTATTCCTGCTTCACTTTTTCCACACATGTACACACCAAGTTCTTTACTTGGTCATTCCATTGGTCAGATAAACAATAATCAAGTCCTTTATACATCCACAGTTCCACAAGCTACTCAACCTCCAACTCGCCCATCGCATATTAGTACACCCTACATTGGAGGCCAATCTTCAATGGGAGTCCAACCTTCAGTTGGGAGTCCAACCTTCAACTGGGAGGCAACCTTCAGCTACATGGAAAATTTTTACTGCGGGGCAACCTACATGGTTGCAATATCAACCTGCCTAGGGGAACTCCACTATTTCTAGTACTTCTATCCCTACTACCACTGGCCTATTTATTGGACCTCCATTTCCAAAAACTTTTAACCTTTTGTGCTTTTGTGGGGCCAATCTAATCCAGCGGGAATTCTTTCACAAGGATCTTTTCCCTTTCAATCTATAAACCATGTGATTCTGACACAATAGTCCCTTCAACCTCAATACATGGGGGACCATCGGGTCAATCACAGTACATAGGAGGTTCATCTGTTCAATCATAATATATGGGTGGAAAACTAGGACAATCGCCTTATATGAGTGGACAATCAAGACAACCCCATTACATGGGTGGACCACCCAGGAATTCACCATATATGGGGGGGCATCCATCTTTTCCATCTTTTTGCAACCCAGATATAGTCCTACTGGTGTTCCCATGCTATATGATTACCACCAATATCGATAGGCCAACCGACAAATTCCATTCTTGGCTACGTTAGATCTTCCAGATATGTCGCATTTGACTAACGATCCCATCCAACATGCTCCATTTTGGCCCTCCATCCCTACCAAATTGTTGTCCGACATTTTAAAATTCGACGGAAAACCTAGAGAATATCCTAACAATCATGTTATGAATTTCCATTTATGGTGTCCTTCAACTCTTTTATGGATGATTTAATATGTCTTAGGCTCTTCCAGAGAACACTTACAGGTGTTGCAGCGAAATGGTATATTGAGTTTCCATGTAACTCCTTTGTCTACTTTAACACTCTTGCCATGGTTTTTCTAATGCATTTTCAGTTACCTATACGGTATGAGACCGATACCAAGATTTTGACCTCACTCTATAAATCCTCCTCCACCCACATATATGATCATATTCATGAGTGGATATGGTTGATTAAAGCTCCCATTCTGGACCAAATCCTCGCGGATTGGTTTATAAAGTCGCTCTTGCCTCCCATCGTCTGTGATGTTGCTAAGGGAAACGTTGTTACTAAGGAGTAGGCTATCAACTATGTGTAGTATTTGGACTTGGTCTACTCCCATTCTAGCACACTTTATGATCTGATCCCTAACGCTCCTCGTCCATTGAACGATCCAACAAAACCTGCTCCAGAACCAAGTTCAGTTTCAGACACCAAAACTACTTCTGCTCCTGCTAAAAAATCTGAGGTGAATGTGATCCAATCCTCTTCATCTTAGCAACCAGGAGGTAAGAATAAAAACAAGAGTAAATCCAATAAATCTTCTAACCAACAGGATAATTCAAAGACTACTGATACTCAAAAAAATAGGAAGCCTAAGTTTCGTTGTATGATTTGTGAGGAAGACCACTACATGAAATATTTCCCTCATTGTGAGGAAGTTGCTAAATTTCGGAAGGGTACCTCCCAACAGGTTCAAAAACAAAATATAGTTGTGCAAAATCCTTCCCCTCCACAAGGGGGAAACACAGGTCATTCCCACCATGGGGATTCTTCCATGAATGCCTCTAAGGTGTACATGTTTAAGGCAGTTAATGTGACAACTCGAGTGAACACTTATGACACTCCTCTAGGTGATCAGACAAAGGGGAACGATTTTGATCATCCCTTCACATCCACTCCTCCATCTTCCAATCCTCTTCAGATTGATAATCCAACCTCTGATGAAGTGTTGCACCCGCCCAAGAGTGTAATTTGAAAAGTGACATCTAATCCAAATTACTGCGCCAAAACTACAACATCGTTGAATATTTGGAGCAAGCGCGTTGTGCTATCTCAGCCCTTGAATTTCTACAGAACTGTCCAAGTCAACATAGAAAAATGTTATTATCCATTGGAGCTATGGATCTAGAGGCATCGAATCTGATCATGTTTAATTTGGATTACTTTAAGGAGAGGCTCTCCCAACACTTAACATTCCAAATTCAAGTTTTGGTTGGTGGAAAGAACGTTTATCATATTGTCTTGGATGAGGGAGCCTCCACATATGTCAAGTATTTTCCTTGTTGGAGATCCCTAGGTTCTCCTAAACTTACCTTGTCTCCAACCACCTTGAAAGCATTTGATGGACATGGTTTCCAACTTCACAAGCTCTTGCAATCTTTTGCTGTGACATTGAAGGGTAAGATTATTTCGGTCGATATCGAAGTAGTTGATGCACAGTTAGATTACAATTTTTTACTTTGTCGTAGTTGGTTCTACGTGATGATTTCCATTGCATCTACAATGTTTCATTTCTTATGATTTCCCCATCAAGGAAAAATTATCACTGTTGATCAATTGGACTATATCACTCCATATCTCCACAATGTTGCAACGAATGATGTCCCTTTTCTCGAACAATATAGTCTTGAGAGTGTAGGTGTAGGTCTCCTTAAGGATTCCTCACTCATGGGGGTTTTTCCTTTACCTTCTCCTGCCACCTCGCATGTTTCCACATTAAATATGATTTCGACTCAGGTGCGACAATCCCTCGAATCATCCGATCCTTTGGTAGTACCTAGTCTTGATGAGCATAGTTGATTGTCTCTACCAAGGTCGTTAAAAAATGACGTTGAGTCCCCTCCATTCCAATTGAGTCTCACTCTGGATCACATACTTGAACCTTCTTTTCCTCTGCCTTGTGAAAATGTTCCCATTAGTAACCAACTGCCTAAACAAGGAAAGAAGAAAATTCGTCGGAGGAAACGACACTTGGGGGGAAGGTCTCCAACCTCTGGGAGTCATGCTGGAGAAAACCCACTAGATTATGTCATGTAAGATGGGGGAAAAACATCTTTAGACAGACACATTTCTAAGAGTGATCCTCATTTGAGCCTCATCCCCATCATAACGTAGTGGTCTTCTTTGGAATGATCTTAGAATTTTTTTCTTTATCGTGCTCATAAATACATGAGAATAAGTTACCGAGCTCAATATTTGTTCTTTCTCCTACTCGTTAATACACGAGAATAGGTTACCGAGTATACTTTTATATCTTTTTCGGAATCGTAAAAGATATATGAAAAATGAACTCTTTGGAGTATCCTTTAAGGTCTTTTCAGACTCTCTAAACATGAAAAGATTGTCGAGTGAGATTGTTTCCTTTCACACTCGTTAAAAGGTTAGAAGAGGCATATTTTGAGTGATAGTTTACCCCTTTTTTGACCTCGTTAGACTAATTATGAAAAAGGAATACTCTAGTCAAGAATGATTAGAAGAGTTCTCTTAGGTATTGTTTTATACATTTTCAAACCCTGGGGACTAACTTTACGAAAATTCCATTGTGAAGTCTTCTTTATCGAATCTTTTCATACTCTTCAAATATGAAAAGACCATCAAGTTTTATTTCCTTGGACTCATAAAATATACACAAGGAAGGACCCATCTTGGAACGAACCCTTCCTTCTTTAGGTTCGTTAAACATGTGAAGATGGGACTCATCGAAGATGAGTTAACTGAATATTTGTTATTCTCCCCGAGCTCACTAAAAAACAAAGAGGTACTTGCCTATCTGGGTGGGGGAAATTTTTTGAGAAGTGGGTCGAGTATTTCATTTATCGAAGCTTGATGTTGCCCTTGGACATGGCACTTTTTTGAATCTCGTGTATCATCGTACTCTTTTGAATCCTTCAGAAGAGAACCCTTGGTTGTCCAGAGGACGCACACATCAGACACTTATATGCGGAACAGGACCACACATCAGACACTTATATGCGGAACAGGACCACACATCAGACACTTATATGCGGAACAGGACCTTATTACATATGAGATAAGTGCTTTTGATTTGCTCACTCAGGATCCCGAAGGCAAGAGTAGCAAAGAGCATACTCACTGCTCGACTCAAACTTAGACTAAGACCTCTCTCAGACAAACACTCCAAGTTTTCGAATACCCCAAATGAGAGGTGAGGTCCTTTATTTATACAAAATCTAGCCAGTTCCCGGTTCTAGGCTACGGGCAACTGCCAGTCCTAAAGTTGATTCCGAAAATTCTAGATGGGGCAGCTGGTGGACGCCAGCTGTTATCTCGTCCCTTGGAGGCTCGGCCATATGGGGACCCATCATAGTCTTTTACGGATGACTCAATCTTAAAAGATTCTATTTTATCTATGATACTGACTAAGATACATAGTGGAGTGCACGGCACCCACGAACCGTCGGGACACCACTGTCGGCCCGATAGACATGAATAATTATTACAAACTTTATTAAAGAAGAGGACATAAGGGTCCATCATGCTTCCATACGATTTACAACATTATGCTCTCCAACGGAGTCTAGAGAGTCATCATCACTGTTATATAGATGGCTAGCAGGAGGAGAAATGTGATCATCAGCAAATGGGGGAAGCCCACTAAAAGATTCGTAGAATGGTGATCCCATCATGCCAGGTATCAATTCATTTTCAGGAATACATGTTCGTCCGTAGAACTGGGACTCAATATGATACTGGCGACTTTGGCTGGAACTTGCATCTTCCTTGAGATCACTTGATACAAATGATAAATCAAATACAAACCATTCTTCATACTGAGCAGCTTCACATACTTCAGCATGAAACCAAATCTTAAAGGCATCCCTGTCAGTCTGGTTGAATAAATCTAAATCTCTGGGACAATGCTACCACATTAGTAGATATAACCATCCTGACCATGAATAATAAAACTCTTTGAAATTATCACATTCAAATGTAATCCATATGCTACCATCATATTTAACCTGGTGCATTAGGATACAGTAGTCCTGATAGGATAAGTAAGGATTGAACAGAGTAATATAAACTTGTCCTTGGTTAGGAACACCAGTCATGATGCCTCTGAATATATCTCTATGCTCTCTGATGTAAGCACCATATGAAACTAAACCACAAGTCCTATACAACCATTCTTGCAAAATCTGTGTACAGGCAGGACTATTCTTAATACAACAAGCTAAACATTCAAAACAAAGACAATATGTACAATGTTCATAGACCAAGACCCATTTAAATCCTGGTGGAGCTTCTCTGGTGATGGAATTCATGGAGGAGGTTTCCATATTAGTTTTGTTTGATCTTTATTTTCAAGAGAAGCTTCTCTGGTTAACAGGTCTGCTAAACAATTTTCTTTTCCAGGCTTATATTCTATGGTGAAGTCATATCCATCCAACCATAGACTCCAACGCAGAATCCTGTTATTTCCCTGTTCCAGCAACCTGTGATTAGATAACATCCCTTTCATATGCTTCAAGTCTGTCCTAACAATAAATGATACTGGCTTTAAAAATAGTCTGTATTTCTTAATGCCATTTTTGACTGCTAGGATTTCTTTGTGAGAAGAGGGATATCTGCTTTCAGTGTCACTGAAACATCCTGAAGTGTACATGCACACTTCTTCAAGCTTAGGTCCATTTTTCTGTATTAAAACTGTTGCCCATGTTTCTTCAGATGCATCAGTTTCTAGAACTAATTTCATGGGCATGTCAGGGAGGTGCAGGCTAGGAAGATCTTGGACCTTTTGTTTAATTATCTGGACAGCCTGTGTCATTTTGTAATTCCAAGGAAGCTTTTTACTTATCTTTTTTTGGAGGATGCGAACATCCTTTGCCTGGTTTTCATAGAATTGGCGAATGTAATTAAGGCATCCTAGGAATCTTTGTAACTGTTTGGTGTCCAGGATTTCATCTGGGAACTCTGCTAATTTTTTGAGGACATGATCTTGCAATTCAACTCTTCCTTTTGATAAGATCATTCCAAGATATTCTATCTTTGTCTGGGTCCAGCAGAGTTTAGGCTTGCTCAAAACTAAGCCATGTTTATAAAGTAAATCATAAACTATTTCTAAATGTTGTACATGCTGTTTCAGATCTACAGAACAAACCAACAAATCATCTATATATACAACAACAAAAGGAAGGTGCCTGAAAATGTCATCCATGCGCTTCTGAAATTCAGATGGCGCATTTTTCATTCCAAATGGCATGACTCGCCATTGATATTGTCCTTGTGGCACCACAAACCCTGTTTTGTATCTGTCTCCTGGGGTAATGCCAATTTGCCAGAACCCACTCTTGAGGTCAAATTTTCTAAATACATTACACTTGCCAATTTTTGAGAATAATAGTTCTTTATTAGGCAAGGGATACCTCAATGGCAAGAGAGCGTCATTCAATGCTCTATAATTGATTACCATCCTTGGCTTGCCTCGTTTCTGTTCAGAATGTTTATTTACATAAAAGGAAGGACATGCCCAAGGACTTCTGCTGCTCTCTATAAGCTTTCTCTGCAATAGTTCTTGTATTTCTGCTTTGCAGTATTCAAGCTCAGTTGGTGACATATGATTTGCAGAGGCTTTCTGGGGTTTAGGAGAATAATTCTCCTTGTATGGCAAATTTACAAAATATTGTTCCCTCGTCCAGAATGCATTAGGAACATCAGAGGTACAATATTTTTCAATCTTTTCCTTGATCTTAGATATAGCATTTGTACCTTGACTTTCAACATTCTTGATAATCTTATGGATCTTAATCAGACTTTTAGCAGATTCTTCTAAGATTTTTTGAGCAGGATTATGACTGATTCTGCTAACATAGTCATGCTTAGTAGGGACAGATATAATTTTGTTGGAGACAGTCAAGTCTAAACTGGAAGAATGTACAGTCATAGGAAGACATTTATTTACAAAGTCTTGTCCTAACAAAATGTCAGAACCAGTATCAAAACTGTACAAGGTTACTGGTATTCTTGTGTCCTGGATGTATATGGGAAAGTCTGGACAGATGTATTCTATCTTCATTTCTGTCTTGTTTACAACTCTGAAGGCTAGGTTAGTAGTCTGCCAGTAATAATTAGGAATAGCACCATATTTGGCACATGAATTCATGGCACCTGTGTCAACTTGAGCATCCAAGGTATATACCATATAACCTGATGGTTTAATATCTACAGAAATTACAATTCTATCATCCAAACCATTCATCATTTTGTTCTCAAAGAATCCTGATTCTTGAGCTTCTTTGAATCCTTCTGAGAACTCTTTCTCAAGTTCTGTATCTCTCTGTTGTTTTAAGAATGCAAGTTCTTCCTTCTGAAGCTTTAGTGTTTTCCATAAGTCTTTAACTAGAGCTTCTTTTTCTTTGATTTCTTCTTCTAATAGGAAGATAGTATTATCCAGAGAGTTTTCATCTGTGGTTTGGATGTCTTGGATTCTGGGAGTAAGAATAGCTTTCTGCTTAGTGTCACTCAGTTGTGGCGGGACACGGATAGAAGAGCTAGAATGACTAGGATGAACATAATCTGCATCAGTGGGAGTGTAATGATGAATACTCACCATGCTTGGCTGTTGCAGAGATTGAATCTGATATTCAAGTTGAGTGAGCTGAGAAGAATAATAGTCATAAAGAAAAAATTGGCCTGGAGTTAAACAAGAAAGTTTATGCTGGAGGTCAGCTTTTTTGTGAAGTAGAGAAGGTAAGTCAGGGGAGACGGACATCATTTTGATGTCGAGAAAGTTAGGGAGGTCAGTGTCAGAAGAAACATTAGATGAAGAGACAGAACAACTTTCACTCTCGTCCTCAGATCTCATATCCTCAGATCTATAAGAGTCTTCAGAAAGTGAAAAGTATTCACCATCTGAACGGTGTGAGACCAAGTCCCATTCGACTGGATCATATTCAGTCTGGAAGATTTCCATGACTTTGATTTGGGTTTTGGTCTTAGACCGCAGAGGACACTGAGACGCCCAGTGGCCAGGCTTTTTGCAGATGAAGCAAGTGGATGGCCTAGACCTATTAGGGAATCGTCTTTTCTTGAAGTAAAGTTTTCGTTTTGGTTTAAAGGCACGGGATTTCTTATACTGTGTTGTTTTTGGTTTGGACTTACATGTACAAAAGGATTCCTGTGTTTTCTTTTGTGATTTCTTACTAGGCTTATAACAACCAAAACTAGAGGTTTCCTTAAAGAGCTCACAAGAAGAAGTTTTAAATCCTAATTGCTTCTTTAAGGATTTAGCCATTTTCTTCTTGATACATTCTTCTTTGATAGCAAGAATGACTTGTTCTTGTAATCTGGCTAGAGAGAGAGTTTCAATGTCTATATCTTCTTCTTCTAGTCTCTTGCGAGTCAAATCAGGGACTGGATTGGGCAGAGACGATATATATTTCCTTGGATAGGCAGAGTTTCTAGGATCAGGGACTTTATATATCAAACCTTGCATCATACAGAAATATTCTTCTAGATCAGCTAGATTACATATTTTTTGGCTCATGAATGCATCGGCATGATGTGACATATCAATAGTAATCTTGCCATAGAATTCATGAACTACAGCTTTAACTAGCTCATCTACTGGTTTGTCATGTTGCAAGATTCTAAGTTTGCTATTGTCGGAAATCCTTTCCCACCAGAAATAAAGATTTCCTCTAAATCCCCAAGTGATTCTCAAAGCGATATCACTCCATGAAACTTTGTCTTTATAGAGCATTTTCTGAGTTTTAGCCCAAGCATGCCATCCTTGAATCATGACTTCTATTTCAGCTTTCTTTTTGCAATCAACATTAGATACAGGAGCTGTATCTTCTTGTTTTAAAGAAGTCTGTCCTTGACCATCTATGTCCATGGCAACTTTCTTACTACTGGTGTATCTTGAATTACACCATTGTTCCCAAGTAGGGGTTCTATTTTGCTGGCTAGAGCTAGACTCAGGTTTGTCTATTGAAGGCTTATGCTCTGCATCAACCATTTTAATGGAAGGAAAAGGTTGAGGATTAATCTGTACAAGAGCTAAGTTAGCAGAAAGGCTTTGTTCCTTTCCTTGCAGAATTCTTTGTTCTAATTCTTTGCCTTGAATTTTGACGAGAGTAAACTTTTCAGTGGCAAGAAGGAGGATCTGGCTTATTCTGCACAGGGTAGGATTTCTAAAGCTAGTAGTTAGTTGTTTCAAAACTAAAGCCTTATCATCCATAGAGGATGGTTTGAAGAATGAAAATGAAGCATCATGGGAAGGAGGCTCAGGAGAAGACAATGGAGATTCACTTTCATAAGTCTTCTTCATATTGTCAATGGCCTCTTGAATTATTTGCAATTTCTCAAGTATAGCCTGTAATTGAGACTTCATGTCATCCTGATTCTGGGTGAGTAGCTCTAGATCAGAATGGAGACCATTCATATGAACTTTTATTTTTAAAACATCTTGCACTAGGTCATCTATATTTTGAGCTAAAAAGATAGACTGATAATTTGAATAATTCTGAAGTCTAACGGTATCAGAAAGAACAGGCTCATCATCTTTTCTATAATGAAGAAAATCTAAATCTGCAACCAGATTATTTTGGAACTTGGGAGTATGATTACCAGTTCCTAATGACCTCTGAGGAAGGGATGATCCGGTTTCTTTACCAGCTCTCGGCAAAGGATAATTCATCATTTTAATAGTTGGAACAACAATCTGTGCACATTCTGGACAATCAGAATGTTGACCCAAATGTTCATTCTTCTGCTGATATGTCTCAAAAAATTTTGGCAGACTTGGAGCAGATGTATTTGTTTCAGGGAAAAGCTTTTTAGGATCATATTGATCTCTTTTACAATAGTAGCAATTCTTTGATCCTTTTTCTCTGTGCTTTAGAAAATGATCATCTAATTTGGATCTTCCCAAAACTGGAGTATATATTGGTGTTCGAGGAGGGGAAGGAACAGATTTATTCAAAGAAGGAGAATGTACAAAACTGTGTCTTGCAGGTTCTGATCTGGAAGTGCTTGTGGACAGAGAAGAGAATTGTCTATCAAGACTGGGATGTCACATACTTTGTGACTTTCCTAATCTTAGCACTTGTTTCCCTTGATCATTGGTAAAAACTACCATTTCTCTAGGTATGGGGGGTTGTACTTGTGTAGAGATAGGATCATACTCTGCAGACCATTCTTCTATTTCTGTTAATTTACAAAAACCAAGAGAAAGGGGAGACACATTTCCCGGGCCAACCACCACGCTTTCGTTGATGGCGCGCTGCTGAAGTTTAGGATTGAGAGCAGGCATTGTAGAAGTAACAAAATGGAGACAGATCGTGGAATGGATCTGTGCGACTTTAGATCCTTCAGCCATGTCGAAACCAACAAGCTTAAGGTAAGATTGAAGCAGGGTATTGATATAAGGATCTCGGAGGGAAACTTGGAATCTGGGTAAGGCCGATGACCAGACAGGGCCATTGTGTAATGGAGCTTGAAATCCTGAGATCATAGCATCTTGAAAATTATTATGTCGGGAATCAATAATACAAAGCAAGGCATGTGTATTTAGGCCGGGTCTGACTAAGGCATTAAGACCAAACTGGATTAGGCCTATGTGGATATATTCAAAACCATGCTTTAATCCCCAATCAATGTCTTCCTGCTGAATCAAAGGAAGTTGATACTTTGTTTCTCCGAGAGAGATTGGAATATTTACAGAACAATATCTAATGAGAGTAGCAGCACGAAACTGAAATACAGACAGATTATAAATCTCAGAAGCGGGCACTTTAGGCATTTTCCAATTAGGGTCAGGCTCATACTCCTGAGTAAGGAGTTTCTCATTATACAAAGCTTTATGATTAGACTGACATAATAAATTTTTATACCACTTGGTAGGTTTATACAGAGTAAGCTTATGCAAATCTTTAACAGAATATGAAGAGAGATCTTTAGATGAGGAGCTTTTAGGTGAAGCCATTGTAAACTACTGCAACTTTTGACAGAGCTCCTTTAATTGTTACAGGAAAACAAGCAAACAGAAGGCAACTTCAACCTAGATGAGTCTGGATACTGGCAAACAGCAAACAAGCCAATCACAGGCAATCAAAATGCTGTATCAAATGCTTACGTATCTTACGACCAAGCACCTTCAGCTGAAAACTTCTTCCGTCTGGATTCTTGCACGTCTCGTAACCAGAGTCTTCAAACACAAGGCTCGTATACAAGAGAAAAACTTCAAAGCTTCTTTATATTAATCTCTCAAACTTGATTACAGATAAAGATGCAGGAGGCATCTATTGTTGACACAATATTACATTTAGCGATGCAGGAGGCATCTGACTCAACATAAGTGAGATATTCATGCACAGGAAAGCAGGGCTTTGAGTCCAGACACTCTGATGAAAACAGAGGAGTCCATGAATTGGACTAAGGACAAGTTGCTGGCCTACTTCTTAGGCAAGAACTATCTCGGACAGATAGGGAAGTCAACCTCTTCATTTTCACCCCTGTGTCATTTTACCATCATTTGGTCCATCATTATTCATCATTATCCTTATTCGTTTCGTGGTGATGATGGGGGATACATCATGGCCCTCCTTTGAAAATTCTATTTCTGTTGACATAAATACATTATCCTGGCATCAGAGTTAGAAATAAATTAGTACCTTGGAGCCTTCATGCCTCAATGGAAGGTTTCCTCACTTTCGACAGTGGGTTTTATATCATTGACCCATGATTGATTGATTCCATGAGTGTTTGACTACAGATCATCTACTCACATTCGATACAATGTACTCAGAGTACCTTGGGAGTCATTATCATCATTGGTGATTTCCCTCGCACTTGTTAACGGTATACATCATTGACCGGTAATCAACTAGTTTCTACCATGTTCGATGTCAAACCATCCATTCACATGCTATATTCGTATTATTCGGGATCGAGATTGAAGATCCTAGGGGGACTATCTAGTAAACACTCATTTTTGTTATCTTCCTTCCCTAGGCTGTGATAGAGATTATGAAGTTGTGATATATAATGTGACATAGATCCACATTGTATTGGTCTGTGGCTATGTTATGTCATGTTGTAGCTTCACTGTGTACAATCTCGTGTCTACATTTTGATTGAGTCATGGAGATATGGATCCACATTGTATGTTCCGTGGCCATATCCTTAGTTAGTTTTTTCATGGATCCATAGTGTATTCGTCGACGACCATGCTTTGAGTTAGATGATTCTGAGTATGGGTATGCCTACCTTGGGGATGATATATGTATATTGATGGATGTTCACTTTCTTTTCTGATAGGTCTTCTGACTTCAGTCCCTTGATTCCACATTATTACAAAGTGTTTCAACCGTCATTTTAGTCCTCTGATCTCACACTTTGGGGGGCATATGTTATACACCATTTTGTCACCCTTTGCTAAGTGTAATAAGTGTCTCACTTCGCTTATCTAAGTGTCACAAGTGTTTCACTTCACTCTGATCGGTGTCATTAGTGTCACAAATGTCATGGTCCATTCTACTAAGTGGCGTACCTTGCTTATTACACTTTTCCTAAGTGTCGCCACCTCAACACCATGCATGAATGATCCATTACATCCCCTTGAGCATTAATAAGAAGAATACACCTTTAAACCATGCCAATTTTGCCTTTTTCACTCAGTCCTGGCTTCATTTGACCATGGTCACTCCCATGTTCACTTTCGGGGAGTGACCATCCCCTTGACACGGTGTTATGGGAGAAACCAGGTCGCTCTATCTTCCCTTCCATGGGAGCAACCATTTTGATCAGGTCAAAGTGCATGATTCTAGGGGAAGATTTAGAGAGGAATCTAGGATCTTCTTGGGTTATTTTCTTAGTTTTTTCACTAGATTAGTTTGAACTTGGATTCTATGCTATGATGGGAATAACCTTGTTATGAAGATAACTCATCCCTTATCAAGATCCATTATTTTCTCAACCAAGTTCCTAATTTATTCTAAGTGGTTGAGCCCCTATGAATCTATATAATTAGGCCATTTCAGAGTGAGAGGGGGATGGAAGGGAAGAATACATCAAACCTATGATATTGTGAAAGAGAGACAAACCTTTGTGAAGAAGTTGAGTTGGATTCATTTTCAAGGGATGAATAAGGAATCTTAGAGGATTGCAACATCATCAGGTTGTAAACTTCTTGCTTTTCATTGAATATAAGAACTTGGCCTATTTCTCTTAGACTTTCTTGTTCATTTCTTGTCTATTTTATTACTTGATGCAAGTTATCAATTGGTAGGGTTTCTATTACCTAATCATAGATAGTAGGAGGAGGAGGTTTCTTTGTTCTTGCAGTATTGAATTTGCAAAGGAGTTGCGTGGATTGGAGCTAAGCTGCTAGAGAGACGAGAACAATCATAAGAAACCAGGTACACACACCTCTTATCCTTCTCTCTCAACCCTCCCGCAAGAAAATAGAATGGTTTGTTAGGAGGATGTTAGTGTCCATTTGTTAGAGGTTGTCTCACTTGTAGGAAACCCAAGTGAGGGGAACTCAACCTGCCCATAGGGGGAGAATTCTCACCACAGGTACCTAGGTGTCTCAGTAGATGGAAGTAACTTCATGGGCTTGCTAGTGGTTCAATATATGTACCAATTTTTGGTCCAAAGGTACGGTTGGTACCCATTTGGTGACATAAATGAAAATTCACAATTCCAAGGAGAAGCAAATTGTTGCTAGCAAAAAGAATGTAATGGTCCTTGTCAAATGTTGTAATGAGGTGCATGATCGACGATGTCTAATATGTCTGAGTCTTGGTCCAAGTTGTACTACCTCATCGTAGGAAAATGTGTTATCCCCAAGTTGTTTTAAGCACCGACTCCATTGTTTAGGAGTACATATTTTGTAGTAGCATGTATAGTAATCCCTCTCATCTAGAGAGAGATTGTGGCATCAAGTTGTGGAAGTAACCACTCAGATAGGTACGAGAGTGAAAAATGTGAGCTGTAGCCTAAACTTGATGAAGATCAAAGAAGTGAGATCTTCGATATAGGGTGGGAATATGTATGGATCAGTCATAGAAGGAAGCACAAAGATTTGGACTAGTGAACATTGAAGAAGAAAAACATGTATTTGTTAAGGGGGAGTGTTAGAATAATTACCTCATACATGTTGTAATAGGAAGCACATGACTTGTGACCTATTGAATAGGTAACTAGATAATATGACTTATGTGAATAAGTTAGTAAGGAGATACAAAAGTCAAAGGAATAGTTGATCACACGGCTCAAGGAGATAAGGATAGTGCATAAGATAAATCAAAGCCCTTGATATGTGAGAAAGAACAATGGTTGAGCAGTGCTCAACATTGTATAAATACATGTGTTATCTAATGTAATAGATAATAAAGTGAAGTAAGCAAATAAGTAAGTCATTTGGTGTATGCTCTATCTCTCTTATGTCTCTCTCATATTTTATTACATGTAAAAATATTTCCTCCATGGTGGAATGTACACTCCTCTCTCCTTGAGTGATCTCGTGGTTGTTTTGCAGATTATCTTGATGATCCCACATAACCCACAAACAAATTGGGAATCTTGTATAACAAAGCACTATATCTTTTAGTAGGTCCGGAAACCATCTCGAATTGAATCTTGAAATCAATGTCCATGAAGAAACATGAGTTTTTTAATTTTGATTCCTCAATAACCACCTTGTACACCCAAACCCAAATCAGGTCTCACCCATTATAAAAATAAAACATAAGAATGGCAACAAATAAATCTAATTGCATTGTAATTTTTAGTGATAGTACCAACATGAAGAAAACAAAAAGAGGATCTACTGACTTTTAACGCAATCAAGACTTGTTCAAATTGAAAAATCTTTACTTAGACGATGGAAGTGTTAGGTATTTTTTTTGTTGGCTAAATGTTCTACCTTTTTTTTGGTCTGAATCCAACTATGTAAATTTGGACAAACTCATTATTCTTTGTTGATTAAATTGCATTTCTCAATGCATAAATGGATTCAGTGTGCTATAAGACACTTTGATTATACAAAATTAGCCATTCAAATCTATAGATCCAACCATTCCTTACCGTATTTAAGGAAAATTCAAACTTACAGGAAAAAGAAAAAAAGATAGAATGCTTAGACTATGCTTTTGTAAAATACTGACCAATAAGATATTCAATCGTTTAGATTAAAAAATGAATAAATAGAATGGAGTTAGTCACTCTTGCTTTAATTCAAAACTATGGATTTGAATAAACAAAATGGTGCTAAATGTTACACAATGGGCCTGCTCAAATTCAAATTGACCATGATAGGAGATCTCAAATTCAAATCGACCAAGACTGTTTTCGTCCTCTCACAGAAGGGATTATTTTCCAACGCTCATGTCATTAATGCACACAGTATGGTGATCGAGAATGGTAAGTCTTATTCACCATGCACTAAGATAACATGCACTAAGCTAATCATTAGCTTAGTGCATGGTTTTCTAGATAATGCACACTACAAGTACAGTTCATGCCCATTCAAATTTGATAGAGATGTTGCAGACATCCATGCGAACTCATTCCGACGACCACATTTCCAGCAAACCCCACTCAATGCGGTCTCGTTGGCAACCACCCATGTCACTGCTTTAATTGCTTGCAGCGCCGTCGATGCTCCTCCCATTTTAATATTTCCTACCAACCGAGCACGTTAATATTTGCACTAGCCGGGATCGTTAATATTTGCTACCAGTAAGAAATCGTGGGTGATTTTTTTTGGGGGGAAATTAAATTCGCCGCCGAGTTCTATCAACAGTTTTTTGGAAGATCTAAGCCAACAGTCTAGCTCTATCAATCGGTCTCTCGATAATCTAGTAATCCATTAAACGTTTTCATTCTCTTCTCGTGACCATATACTAGTTTTTTAATATCAATATGTATCTTTGAATTATCTGTGCATAGATAGTTAAAATTGCCATGTCCTTCCCTTCTGCCCAGAATCCGTGCTAGCCAAGCCGTTTAAAATTGCTACCAATTAAAAACCTGCCATCTGTCCAGCTTGTCGTCTCCTATCAAAACCCACCTTCTGAGCCAGAGTTAACTGTATCGAGATGTAATGTTGGATGTCCACGAAGAAATATGTATATGATTGTATGCGAGTTGAGGCCTGGATAAGAGATATTTATATGATAAGAGAGGTGTTTTACAGTAGCGAATCTCTGTCCACTGTAAATAATATAGCGACTACTCCATATATAGCTGTATTGTTTTTTTTTTTTTAAATAAAAAGGGGTGGATCCTATCATATTAACAAAAAGAGCATACAATGATTCTTGATGATGCCTGCTGTCCCTTCTGAGCAGGAATCCAGGATAGTTGGGTCTCCTGTACCAGGTGTAACTTTGTTACCAAAATATACATGTGAGAGCCCTGCCCGAAGGAAACCAGGGCTATTATGCTAATAAGTTTAAAAAAGGAAGCCATAACTAGACATAAAGAAACTGAGCATGCTAACTAAACTGAGACAGCAGAGATACTTCTAACCAGAAGCTTTGGTGAATCTAATTTCCCGTGCACGGTCGTTCGTTCCTCTTCTGACGCCAGCCTGCTGGAAGCAAGCACGCCTGCACACACGTCGGACACTGCCGCTACGGAAGATTCTTGGAGTGGGCCGCAAAGAACATGTCCAACCTTTGGTCCATCCTGGCGAGGCAAAAAACTTGGTCGTCCATCAGATTCTGGAGCTCGAAGATGAGTGGGAGGTGCCATTATTCAGAGAAGGAAGGTTGTTCCAACCCTCCATTGTCGTCGGAAGATCGTGTCCTGGAGTCCCCCGCTGCTCGGGTCGAAATTCCTAGTGGCTCCACCACCCCTATGGTGTCGTCGGGAGGGGTTTCCTCCTCCACAATACAGGGTGGGAAGAGGTCCTCCGTGCTGTCGGCGTTGTGGTTCTGCAGGGTGTCTCCAGGTGGGAGCTTTCTTTCCTCCGCGCGTGCAATTGAGGGGTGGCTCTGCATAGCATCCTCCAGGCTAATTTCCTCTACATATGCCATGGGAGGCGTCCATGGTTGCCTTTTGCGTCGGGTGGACGCTAAGGCAAGTGCTCGCTCAAATTTCCGTATGCGCTAGCGCCGAGACTCAGCCCTGTACCAGGCGGCCCCTCTGCGCGATTTCCCTCTGAGCCTTGGCATTATGGAGACCCTGGAAGGGGTCCGAGTTCCTGTCAGATTGGCCTCTCCTCTCCCAGACTTTGGCGGAGGTCAAAATTGCTGCTCGGACGGAGTGACCACTGCGAGGAGCCAATGCATCTCTTCCCAATTCATCGCCGTGATTATACGCCATGCTACCATGACCGCCAAGGCCATTGAGGTTGGGTATTGAGTTCTCTGTCGACTGGTACATCTCCCTCGCACGAGAGGGCTCATCAAGTGAAGGTAGCTGGTGTAGGCCATTGCTTAATTAATGGTCGAAGGGCGCTCGTCGGTTGACGTATTAAATGGGCGTCCCGGCGACCGCCCACGTGTCCACTGATGCCCTCGTGTCACCCCATCCGGGGGTATATAGCTGTATTGTTCTGTGCATGCATTGAATGCATTTAAAATGCTCGCGACTACTCCATATATAATCCGTGCTAGCCATGTCGTTTAAAATTGCCCTGCCCTTCACTTGACCTCACAGAAGGGTATGGCCGTAGGGTAAAAGCATGTTAATGTGTCTCACTATGCGACAAAAATAAAAACACATTCAAATGAAAAAAATATGGTGTGTGTAAAATTTGGATAAGGCATGGTGTATTGCATCCACTTGCTTTTCACCAGGACGTCAAGCGTTTTCTGCAATGACAAAAGGTAAATGTAGTGATGTGTCAATGCATTAATGTGGCATTGATTTATCATCCATTACTTTTATAAAAAAAACGTCGTTGAACGATTCAGAAAACGTTTTATCCTCCATTACTTTTATAAAAAAAGGAAACGCTATTTCTGAAAATGAAATGAATCAG
>JZKD02S1164963.1:190337-208530 GCA_000966675.3 Picea glauca
AGGGAGATGGACAGGTGACACATGGCAACAAGGGAGAGGAGGATCAAGAGGATGACATAACGGGGGGAAGGGCCCATGTTGGTTAAACATAGAGCAGCTGAGAAGGATGGGATCGCATGAGCGCCGTTGATCTGGGCACTTAGATCTCGGTCGTTGGGAAGCTGCGCGCCCGATTCCGGACCCCCCCCTCTGCTTAAAGGTAGAAAGGCAGGGGGGTCTGGAATTGCCTTGATCGTCGTTGATACGGGCGCTCCGATCAAGACTGTTGAAGAGATGCGCCCCCGATTCCGGACCCCCCCCTCCCCTCCGCTTAAAGGTAGAAAGGCGGGGGGGGGTCTGGAATCCTATATGCACCGTTGATCCGGGTGCGCGAATCTCTGCCGTCCATACTTGCTTGTCACTTACCATAGGCGTATTAGTATTTCAAACCTAGGACAAGTGGGTTTTTAACCCATTCCTTCGCATTCTAACCCCCTTACAAGAAATATCGCTCACAGATATCACTGACAAATATTTATAACAACTAAATGTCATAAGTGTTGATCTCCAAAATATTAAAATTTGTATAGGTATTCTACAGATGGGAAAGTGGGAAGACATTATGAAACTGGACATAGAAGACCCAGAAGATATGATAGATTTTTCAGCTAAAGATCTAACATGGAACCAAATTGGAGGGGATGAATTTGCTATCATTCCATATAGCCGACTTGGAGATTTTATAAATGGGGAGCAATCAGATGAAGAATATCCCACTCAATTTGTTGTTAATACAAATCGATCTAAAGAAGTGGAGGAGATTGCATGTGCCCACATTAACACATGTTTGGAATATGCCATGTGAGTCTTTATTTGTTTAATATAATTATGAAATTCTAATTCAAGCTTATTATGAAAAAAATGTGTTGACATGTTTCCTAATTTGTTATCATTGTTCTTATTTAGTTATTGGTGTGCATATGGTTCGGGTTCGACACACCAAATATCAGGTGATGCAATTACAATGAATCCACATGGATCAACAAAAATGAAACGCAATCCATGCCAAAGCATTAAAGTTGGTTGTAGATGTCATTTCATCATGCATCGACTTTATATGCATCCAAATGACACTATTCTAACATACACTGGGTGTAGGCATATTGATCAATATGGTGGCATGTGTCACGGGAAGAATGCAGTGGGTAGATATCAAACATTCAAATATGCACCACATTTTTCCTTTGATATACGAGCTAGTGTAGAAAAGATGATTGAAGATGGTTTTAATGTCACAATGGTTTGGGATAAATTCATCTCTGATGTGCAGCACCAATCTGGTGAGTTACTCACAAGGGTAACTCGGGATGCCTTAATGACAAGGATGGATATTTCTAACATTTACCATAATATTAGAAAGAAAGAATATATGAAGGATTAGAGTGATCCAACACGTGTTGAATGTTGGTATAATCAATTTCCAAATAGTTTTTTTTCTATCAAAAGCAAGATATTATGGAAAACATACCATTCATTATAGGCATACAAACCCGTTGGATGCGTTCCATGATGGTAAAGTATTCACACAACAATGCTATGCCTATGGATTCCACATTTAGTACCAATATGTATGGGGTGCGTATAATCAACCTTTTCATTTATTTATGGTGATTAAAATCAATTTTAATGTGTTGAATACTATATTAACACTTATGCTTTTTGAATGTAGTATCAACTTTATACGTTAAGTGTATTCGACCAACATTGTAATGGTGTTCCAGTGGCTTGGGTGATTTCATCACGTAATTCTTCATATGATATTCGTAAATGGTTGTCAACTTTATTTGATGTGGGAATGAAAGAACGCCCAGATTGGCATGTACGAGCATTTATCACAGATGATGTTACTGCTGAGATTCAAGCATTAAGGTTCGACATTTGTTTTATTTAAAAATAAACATTAAAAAAACATGTTTCATTCACATAATTTACTATCTTCTAATGTAATGTTATTTCAGGAGTTTAACCAATTCCTCAATTCTACTATGTGTATGGCATGTCCATCGAGCATGGGTAAAAAATGTTGGAAGCAAACTGAAACTCAAAGAAAACATAGTCTGCATTCTTCATTCTTTAGGAGAAATCATGCATAGTTGCCAAAATGATGAGTCTATACGAAAAACAGTTGCAAGAATATTTCATGAATTTAGTGAAGAGGAAAAGTTTCTGAAATATTTTGACACCACTTGGCTATCCAATCACAAAATCTGTAAGTGTCATGTAACATTGAATCATAACTATTATTCCATACTTGCATGTTTTTAGACATTACTTTTTAGTTGATGATAATTTTTTTTACAGATATGTGGGCAAAAGCTTATAGGAAATTTCCACATTCCAATCAAGACACCAATAATGCAATTGAATCCTATCATAGGTATCTAAAATATAAGTACCTGTATGAGGATAACAAATCATGCCACAAACGAGTGGATTTGTTATTGTTCATCTTATTGAAAAAAGTTGAACTATGTTATATTCATAATCAATGTTGAAAAGAAGCAGGAATTATAAAGCCTACCAAGTGTCAGAAACAAGAGACTCAGTCAAAGGCTAGAGGAATCTAGATACTAGATGAAGATTGTTTGCATGACCCAAAAAGTATGAATGAATTTCTAGTTCGTAGTCAAAATAAGGATACTCCTGATACCTGGTATAATGTCATATACACAGGGTCTAAATTTAATTTTTGTAGTTGTGATTGGGCGTTGAATGACAATGTTTGTAAGCATGTCTTCAAAGTTCAAATGTGGGCTAGTGAACATGATGTGGACATTAATACATTACCAAATTTTTCAAGTCCGATTATTGACAGACCTGCATTTTTAGTTGATTTAAATCAAATAACGACAATGAGCCTGCTACCAGAAGACCAAACAAACCTTAACCATGTAAATATTTTATCAGATCATGTTGATCCCGACACATCAACATTGAACAATCCAATATCTGAGGTTGATAGATTGCAATTTTTACATGCATCGATCAATAAAAGAGCGAGGAATATGTTGAACAATTTGCCTACAAATGTGGACCATGTTGAAGCAATTGACAAACTGTTTTACACTTTAGAAGTAGAGATAAAAAAAAAAATTGTCAGTGTCTTGTCTCCATCTAAAATCACGACTAAGAGACAACACAGTTTTTTGAGCCCGCAAAGTAAAAAGATACAACATCATCGTCAGAGACATTCAACTAAAGATAAATCACAATTTCAAAGGGTTGGATGGGCTCGCGTAAAGTGAAGGAATAAAATGGAAAATCAAATGGAAATAGTTTCTTTGAAAGATCGTAGGAATGTGCAACGAACCTCTGATCATGTGCAACATTACATTCCAGACAATATAGGTATTGTAGTTAGAGATTTTAATTTGTTTTACATTATATGAATTATATTATTAGCCTCAAACTCATTTTAGGAATGTTGTATGATTGTAGTTACAGTTGAGGGATCCACATCTCATAATCAACCTCATCATGTTCCACGTTGTCAACTTCAATTATTTTCTGATGATATTATTGAGGGTAACACAGGTACATTTTTTAAATTATTTCGACAAAAGAGAGTTGTAAAAATATTTATATAATTTAGTTAAAGTTTGTCCAATTAAATATTTAGTGCATCGTGTCTTACAATGAACACTAACCTTATTTAATTTTAATGGTTTATGTTGTAATTTGAACCAAATGATTTAGTGATCCAATAAATTAGCACATGCATGCCAACAGTTCCATTACTTCCAGATTCGAACATATGAGGCTTGATGAAAGGTAAATTTAACATTCAAGTTTTCGAAAAGTAGTCATATGATAATTGACATGAAGCATATATTATTTTAGCATGTATTTTAACTAAAAAAAAATAAATACGAAGTATTACTAATAATACATTTGCTTATTTGTGATTTTTAGGAGTACCGGGGGATTGGATATAATGACGTGATGAAAGCATTTGGATTAAGTTTTGCAAAATTATGTTTTTGTCTTACACCACTTTAACCATTGTCCATATCATAGTTAATTCTTATTTCTAAAATCCATTAATTTATATACATTGTATATTAAGATACATTTGATCATTACATCGTGATGACATCATAACTTAGAGAGCAAGAAATTTGACATAAGAATTGGAGAGCTCAAGTTGGTTCTGTAACTGGATATGTTATGAAGTTGGGATATTTGTTGCAAATTCACCTTGATGTTGACTTTAAGCATGCCAGTTTGAGTTCTTAGCGATAGGGTCCCAAGAAATTTCTACATAAAATAGTTTTAACAATGCAAGTTTGTGAGGTATTTTGAAATGTATTATCAATCTCTATCTAAAATTGAATGAAGAAGATTATGTACTTGTCAAAGGAACATGTTATTGATGGAAGAACAAGCTCCATTGTATGTGTCCCTGCATCAGAAAATCACCATCCTTGGTTATCAACTATTTTCTTTAGTCATTTCAATGTGAAGGCATATGTAAAGGGTTAATATTCAATGAATATTTACAAGTAATAATAGAGAATGCAAAAGTTTGATTTGTTACAAATATATATAAGCTTCATGTCATTCAGAACGTGAAGCAAACAAACCAAGATCTGCAACTACTACTAGGTGAAGAGGGATATAATTAAAGGTTGAATTGGGCTTGTTATCCATTTTTTCTTTTCATATTTGAAGCAAAAAAAAAACATGAATGCATCCTTTATAGCCATTGGAATATTTATAACAAAATTTTGATATTTTTCCTTTGTGAAGTAGTAATATTAATATAAAGTATAAAGTTTAAAAGATTTTCTACTAGATGTTGTTAGAATTAATTAATAGTTATATTTAATTAATTTTCATAGTAGATGCAGGGAATGTAAATCTGTTATTAAGTATGAAAAGAACATAGAATGTTTGAGTAAATATTATGCAATATAGAAAGGGAAATTTCGCCAAAACTTTAAAACTTCAAATCAAATCTAATTCTTTCAACCTTAGGTTATCACTATTCCACTAGTAGAAAATTAGGTTGCAAAGTGAAATATGCCATTGGTTGTGGGCTCTTTGAAATAGTAATCTCTCAACTAGTGAGGTTAAAGGTTTTGAAAGAAGATTCTAACACACATGCAGAATGAAAATACTTCTATTAAATCTAATGAGGTTAAAATGCTTCCGTAAATCTCTCTTCCGTAAATGATTATGAATGCCAGCCACATGAAATGAATGGATTGATGAAGCCATTGATTGAAGACCCTGGTTGGAAGGTTTAATGGAAAATATCCGGAAGAAAAGGGTCTAACAAGCTGGTTGCAGAACCAGTGGAAACTGCTAATTGGATATGTCCCTAAGATACACATCTTGTCCAAAATCTTGATCTATTTGTCTTTCCTTTCAGATGATGATTGCGAAGAAATTCGCAAGAAGAGCTGGTCCTGGGGACTGTCTGATTTGTCCCTGAAACCCTGGACAATGGACTTTGACCCTGGAGGAGGGAGGGAGGAGAGAGAGGTAGGGGGGAGGGGAGAGGGAGAGTTGGGGAAGAGAGAATGGGGTAAGTGGGGAGAGGAGAGAGATAAAGAGAGGGAGGGAGAGGGACAAATATGGTATTTGATGATATCCACTCTTTAAGTCTATCTTGGAAAAATAGCCTGCTCCACTCAAGCAGTCCATCAAATCATCCATCCTTGGTAAAGGAAATCTGTACCTAATGGTTATCTTGTTGATGTCTCGGGAATCTATACACATTCTCTATCCTCCATCTTTCTTTGGGCTTAATACAGTCGGTACAACACACGGGCTTAGGCTTTCCCTGACTAACCCTTTATCCAACAACTCCTGGACTTGATTTTTTACCTCCTCATTCTCTCTAGGCGTCAACTTATAAGCTGCTTTGTTTGGTAAACTAGCTCTTGGAATAAGGTCATTGTGATGGCTTATGCTTCTAATGGGTGGTAGTGAGTGTGGTCAGTCATCTACGACTATATCAACATAGTTTTCTAACAGTTCCTAGATTTCTATTGGTAAGTCTTCTACAGAGATATTTATAAGGATAACTCTAGGCTTCCTCGCTACATCAAACTGCATTTCCTTTTCTTCTTTGACTTCTTTCAAGAGATCCTTCCCACTCATCAGAAGTATGCTTGAACTAGTTTTTGTCTTCTTCTCTTTGTCTTCTATGGGTAACAACATATGTGTCCTATAATTCTTTTCTAGGGTGTAGGTATTTTTTCTCCCATCATGAATAACCATTCAGTCATATTGCCATGGTCTCCCCAATAAAATATGACAGAGATCCATAGGAATTACATCACACAATATTTCATCTTTGTAACCTCCTATTTTAAAGTCAACTTGGCATTGCTGACTTACCATGACTTTATGTCCTTTCTGCAACCATGATACCTTGTAAGGCTTTGGATGTGCGGTTGTCTTCAGCTCTAGCTTTTCCACCATCTTTGTGGATACGAGATTGTCAGTGCTTCCACTATCTATGATCACCTTGCAAACCATGTCTTTCACTAGCAAACCATGATACAGGTTGAAGCAGGTAGAAGAAAATTGTAGCAAAGAAGGATGATGGATAGCAACCATTGCAACAATAAAGTTGTAACAGAAGAAGAGGGAAGTTGACTGAAGAAATTTGTATCAACAAAGTAAGTGGGAAACAACAACATAAAGTTTGGAGGCCTGGATAGATTGTGGTCTATTGTTAGATGTATGTGAAGTGGTTTTTAGAGTTCCTGAATTTATTAGAGGGGAATATTTCCTCCGTACTCTCTTCCGTATATGCATATTTTGTCTTCCATATATGCGCATTTGCGGAATCCAAAATGCGCATATACGGAAGATAGCTTCCGTAAATGCACATTTTGGCTTTTGTATATGCACATTGTTTCCTTCCATAAATGCGCATATACGGAAGCTCTCTTCCATATATGTGCATTTTGTCTTTCGTATATGTTCATTTACGGAAGCCATAATGCGCATATACAAAATCTCTCTTCCATATATAGAGCTTCTGTATATGCACATTTTTTCCTTTCGTAAAGGCGCATATACAGAATCCAAAATGCACATATACGTAAGAGAGATTTCGTATATGCGCATTTTGGCTTCTGTATATGCGCATTTACGGAAGCCAAAATGCGCATATACAAAAGATCTCTTCCATATATAGAGCTTCCATATATGCACATTTTGGCTTCCTTAAATGCACATATACATAAGCCAAAATGAACATATACGGAAGCTCTCTTCCGTATATGAGCATTTTGGCTTCTGTAAATGCACATATACGAAAGCTCTCTTCCATATATAGAGCTTCCGTATATGCACATTTTGGCTTCTGTATATGCGCATTTACGGAAGACAAAATGCGCATATACGGAAGATAGGATGCGCATATAATATACAGAAGCCAAAATGCGCATATACAGAAGATAGAATGCGCATATAATATACGGAAGCCAAAATGCTCATATACGGAAGATAGAATGCGCATATACGGAAGATATCTTTCGTAAATGCACATTTTGGCTTCTGTATATGCGCATTGTTTCCTTCCCTAAATGCGCAAATACGGAAGCTCTCTTCCATATATGCGCATTTTGTCTTCCGTATATGTGCATTTACGGAAGCCATAATGCACATATACAAAAACTCTCTTCCGTGTATAGAGCTTCCGTATATGCGCATTTTGTCTTCCGTAAATGTGCATATACAGAAGCCAAAATGCACATATACGGAAGCTCTCTTCCGTATATGCTCATTTTGGCTTCCATATATGCATATTTTTTCCTTCCGTAAATGTGCATATACGGAAGCCAAAATGCACATATAGGGAAGCTCTCTTCCATATATGCTCATTTTGGCTTCCGTATATGCACATTTATGGAAGCCAAAATGCGCATATACAGAAGATCTCTTCCATATATAGAGCTTCCGTATATGCACATTTTGGCTTCCTTAAATGCACATATACAGAAGCCAAAATGCGCATATACGGAAGCTCTCTTCTGTATATGTGCATTTTGGCTTCTGTAAATGCACATATATGGAAGCCAAAATGCACATATACGGGAGCTCTCTTCCGTATATGTGCATTTTGGGTTCCGTATATGCGCATTTACGAAATCCAAAATGCGCATATACGGAAGATAGAATGTGCATATATGGAAGATAGCTTCCGTAAATGCACATTTTGGCTTCTGTATATGCGCATTGTTTCCTTCCGTAAATACACATATACGGAAGCTCTCTTCCGTATGTGCGCATTTTGTCTTCCGTATATGTGCATTTACGGAAGCCATAATGCGCATATACAAAATCTCTCTTCCGTATATAGAGCTCTCGTATATGCACATTTTTTCCTTCCGTAAATGCGCATATACGGAAGCCAAAATGCGCATATATGGAAGAGAGAGCTTTTGTATATTCGCATTTTGGCTTCCGTATATGCGCATTTACGGAAGCCAAAATGCACATATAAAGAATATCTCTTCCATATATAGAGCTTCCGTATATGCACATTTTGGCTTCCTTAAATACGCATTTATGGAAGACAAATCCGCATATACGGAAGACAAGTACATGATAATGCCTCCATTTATATCCTTTGAGAGGCTCTACCACCTTGGTTATATTTGGGATTAGTTTAGGATATGGCTCCAATAGTTGTGATATCTCCCTTAGATGTAGCCTAAGGGTTATATTTGAGCTAAACCAACTCGATCCATTCATAGTTCTGTACAACAATAATCATCAATCTTGAGGCTAAGTAAGTGCAGGCCCTTGACGAAATTCATTACTCGAAAGAATTATAGTGTTGTTATTGCTACTCGAGGACTTAGTTGTAACTTGCAAAGTTTGTTGTGCTTATTAAATTTGTTACAAACTTGACCATTTTAATCTTTGTAT
This sequence comes from Picea glauca, assembly GCA_000966675.3. Taxonomy (NCBI): domain Eukaryota; kingdom Viridiplantae; phylum Streptophyta; class Pinopsida; order Pinales; family Pinaceae; genus Picea; species Picea glauca. Next base: position 199,272 of record JZKD02S1164963.1, read on the forward strand.
GGTTAAATTCTTACATTCGAACTCTGTCTATTCGTAAAGGTAAGTTGAGCCAGGTGTTTCCCTATTTAAAGCCTTCAAAGTTTTCCTGTAGGTACTCAATGAATATTTAACTCCTTAGATTAGAACTCATTTGAGAAAAATCGTGCTCTGTCTCTGATAAGATTTAATCTCTGCTAAAACATTACAGTCATCTTAGCAACAGCCTTCACTTGCTAGCTTATCTGCTATAATGAGATCTTCGTCTACATAATTTAGGAGTTACTTGCATTATTAGATTTTAACATACAAATTAGGTTCTTACAGTAATTGTATGTCCCCAAATTGTGTCCTTGTGTCTATGTAAAAACTTTTTATTTCTTTAATGTGAACATTATCCTTGTCGAAATTTTTATTTGTGATTTACGAGAAACAAAAGGTAGCTCTATTTTAATTGTTGAATTTGTTATAGTAAAATTCCTTCCGTTCTTTTTAGTCCTCTGTACAGAGTTTTTTTTGGTAATTACTTTTAAGTAATTCTCTTTGATGATTTGTTCTGTAAAAAAAAAGACTATTTCAATGAACATCTTGTATCGTTTTAGCCTCTGTGGGAAGAGAGATGGCTATCAAACTCCCAAACTTGATTCATCATTTTAGCCCATGTCAACTTGTGGACCTTGAGGGGTGGAGCATGATGTTGAGGTGGCACAAATGTTTGGGATGGATGTGGAACAAAGTTTGGGATTTTGATCACAAATTTTTGGGATGGATGCGGAACAACATCCTCCCATGATGTTGATAGAATTGGTCTACTTCTTTGGTAACCCTTCAAGTGGTCCCTATGGTCCCATGACTTACACTAACTTCAGAACCACATGACTAATATCAATGGGAAAATCTCACTTTGTTTAAAAAAAATTAAATGGCTAGAGGGTAAGCATGATGGTGGTGAATGGTCCATAGGTGAAGTCTCTCACAAATGTAACCCCTTTCTAGGCAGTTCCCTCAATATGTTGCATTGATTACCTAAGGTCAATTAATGGATATGATTTGATAAAATGGATGACTAGATGGAATGCTACTTTTCCTTCAATTCATAGTGGATGATCTATTGAAAATCAAAATAGGAGCATGACATATGGATAAAAAATGTTGGGAGTGGTGGCAATGGCATAAAAAATCATCTATGGGATACATTGCTTAGAAGTAGTTTGTGAAATCCTTTTTTTCTCACTTTGACAAGGACACTAATTCCGTTGGATTGCTTACCAAATTTCATCAAATAGGCATGATAGAAGAATATATTGCTACTTTTGAGCACTTGGAAATCAAGAAATATAATTTGACGAATGAATTTTTCAAGTAATCTTTTATTAGTGGTCTCAAGGTTGAAATATAATTCCATGTTGAGATGAATCACTCCACTACCTGGTTACAAGCCTTTCATATAGATTTTTTTCCATTGGTTGTGACATATACCTAGTCCAAACTCCCAAACTTTGTTCCACATCCATCCCAAAAATTTGTGCCACCTCAACATCATGCTCCACCCCTCAAGGTCCACAAGTTGAGATGGGATAAAATGGTGAAACACCAATTCAAAGGTCTTTTCTATAGCTGTGATGACAAATATTTCCTATGGCATACACATACCTCATAGAAATTATTTATGACCATCCTAGAAGACTTTTTTGACAATGAAGTTGGCAAGTTGAATCTAGATGAATCACACCTCATATGGGGGATATTCCCACTTTGGACCGGTGTTTTGAAGAACCCCAAATATCCCTTCATGCCTTGACCACCATTTCATCTTCTAAAACATCAATTTTTTTTGGATATATCAAACAAAAGAAAGTGATTGTATTAATGGATAGTAGCAGCATCTGCAATTTCACTCATCATTGCATAACAAAAGAAACACACTCCCATATCCATGATGTTAACCACTTTCAAATGGTTCATGAATGCAAATGGGGCATCTATGAAATCATGGATGCATGTGTGCAAATGTTAAATTCCAAATGTATGATTATTTCTTGAAAAGTCACATGTTTTCCATTGATATTGGAGGATGTAATATTGTTTTCAATGCAAAATGGTTGAGAACATCGAGTCCCATTACCATGGATTCCCTACAATTATACATGAGTGTCAAAAAGGACAGTCATTGTTACACTCTTAAAGGTCTTTAAGTGGGCTCTCAAGATATTTCCAATTCCCATCATATGGAAAATGTCCTAAAGAAGGGTCATTTAGGAATTATTACACAACTTGATGCCATAAGTCCTAGAGGATGTTTCCCAATCAATTTATCTTTACTTGTAGTTGGTTTTGGACAAACACCAATAGGTCTTGGAACTTCTTGATAGACTACCACCCTCACGTTGTGAGCATGATCATAACATCCCATTGATTCATGGCAGCCAACTAACCAATGTGCCCTCATATTGTCATCATTTTGCACAGAAAAATGAGATAGAAAAGGTTATTCAAGAATTGTTGGAATCCAAAGTGAACCATCCTAGTACCAACCCTTACTCCTTTATGGTAGTCATGGTTCTAAGGAAATAAGGAATTTAGTGCATGTTTCAATACTTATGGTCTCTTAACAAATTTACTATCAAAGATAAATTTCCCATTTTGGTCATTAACGACCTCTTAGATGAGCTACATGGAGCATAATTATTCTCAAAACTTGATCTTTGTTTGGGTTATCACAAAATTTAATGAAGAAAGAATATATTTCAAAAACTACTTTCCACACACACAAGGTCATTATGAGGTATTGGTGATGCCTTTGGTCTTAGCAATGCACCATCCACCTTTTAGAGCCTCATGAACAAAATATTTCAAGCCCTTATGGCTCATTTTTTCATTGTCTTCTTTGATGATATCTTGATCCACAATAAAACTTGGCAGACACACATGGTACATGTGGACTAGGTCTTATAAATCCTCCATAATCACGAATTGTTCCTCAAACATATCAAATGTTCTTTTGGGACATCAAAAATGTCTTATTTGGGTCACATTGTTAGTCAAAATGGAGTATGTGTTGATCCTAAGAAAAACAAGGCAATGAAAGAATCGGCATGTCCAAAGACTCAAAAAATTTCATGGATTCCTTGGCCTCATTGGTTACTACAAGAAGTTTATGCAGAACTATGGTAAATTGTAGTCCGGGCCTCACCATCTTGCTTGAGAAAATTTCTTTAGGATGGAATGATGTTGAAAAACATGCCTTTTGGGATTTAAAAGAATTCATTTTGTACTATTCTTGTCCTAGCCATGATGGAATTCAATGAGACTTTCATCTTGGAATGTAATTCATCAGGCATAGGTATTGGGGCAATGTTAATACAAGAGGGATGCCCCTTCATATTCATTGGTAAACAATCATGTGATCAAAACATGGGCAAATCGTTTTATGAAAAGGAAATAATATGCAACATCCTAACTTGACTATGTGTTACTTCTATATTAAGATAGACTATTTCAATTTGAAATACTTCATAGAACTGAGGTTTTCTTCATTAGAGCAACAAAAGTGGGTCACCAAAATTTTAGGCTATGTTTATGAAATCATCTACAAGATAGGAAATGAGAACATAGTGGTTGATGCTTTATCTAGGAAGTACAAGGAGGAATGATCCTATTCGCTTTATATTTACCAATACCAAATTTAATACAAGAGGTACATCAATAATGGTTGATTGATGTCAAGATCATTCATCTTATCCAATAGTACCAGGTAGACCCACATACACATAAGGGATACACTTGGAAGAATGATGCATTGTAGTATAAAGAGCGTATTGTTTTGGTCTATAATTCAACATTAAAATCAAAAGTGTTAACAGAAGTACATTCCTCTCCCATAGCGAGTCACTCCAATTTTTAGAAATCATATTAATGGATTAAACATTCATTGTTTGGGACTACATTAAGAATGACAAGGGTAAAATAGTGAAGCCTTCATAAGCATTGCAACCTTTATTGATTCTTGTAACACTGGCATTTCCATAGATTTTATTGTGGGGCTACCTAATGTAGTAAACTCATCACGATGGTTGTTGATTTCCATTCCAAATAAAAAAAAATTGTGTGTGTCTTTCAAGACCTTGAAAGTTGCATAAGTCTTTAATGCACCCAATTGAAAATGAGCATGATATCAAGTTTGTAGGTTTCAAATAGTGAATTTACCCATTAATAATACAATATAATATGTTGTCTATCCATGCTTCAAATTCCAGCACAAGTGGCCACCATGTGAAGAGAAGGTAGCATGAACCCCTTTTGTTTATGATTTATGAGAAATAAACAAATACAAAACTTATATCCTAAGGTCATTAATTTTTGGTAATTAAATTGTGTTTTCATATGTGATACAACAATTTGAATTTAGAAGAATAAAATTAAATCAATTTCAAAAAAGAAAAATCAAATTATATCACATTCAAAAAAATTAAATATAATTTGAATATGAGAATTTTCAATTAAATCAAAAGTGGATATTTAATCGAATTATAAAATCAAAAATTTTGATTTTTTTTCATGGACAAAACTTGCATAATAATGCTTTGAACACTAAGCTATATGGGAATTGGAGTTGTTACATTGTTTTTTTCATAAACTATACTTACATTCAAATGCTTTGATCACTAAGCTTTATGGGAATTGGAGTTGTTACAGAGTTTTCAACTAAGAAGAAGGTGGAGATCATTTGATAAAAATGTCACGAGGTAAAGGGAGTACCAAAAAAAACTAAACCCTCAAAATGCTTTGTGAGCACGGAAAAGAGAAAAATTAAACCAGTCAAAATGATTTAGCCTTAAGCTTACAAATTTTTAACGTGCACTTCCCAGAGCATCGGTGTTATTAAACTGCATTGTACTATCAATTCCAGACTGTAAGTATACATAAATAAAAAGAAGTTTCATTGATGCATTCACACCGATACAATACACAGACACTGTTGATAGAAGAAAACCCTTGAAAGTAAAAGACTCCAAATTACATTAATGCAATTAGATTATGGAAATGGAAAGTCACGCCAAACACAATTTACTATTTGGTTTCTTTTAAAGTCATGAAGTCCACAATTGCGAACTCGAGCTGCTCATGTCTGTAGAATTCTTGTCTATCAATCTTTGGCATTCTGATGGGAAAATGACATTTCTTCGTTCTCTTCCTGCGAACTTACCTTTGTTTCTTTCTCTACCCTTATGGAAGGAGGAGCGTTTGACTCCCCAACCCTTCAGTATCTTCCTGGCAACTGTTGTTTTATTTCCCAACCGCTGCCATATCCGCCTGGTTGTCGCTTCTGGATCCTTCGATCCAAACTCCTAAACAGGATAATACACATAGAATATGATATGTTATAGAGAACAAGGATACCATAAATTAATTACTACCTTTGTGTTGATCCTACTTCGATCACAGTTGACCTGTTCTGTAAGATCTCGATTCCGGGCAATTACAGTGATGAAGGCTTCCTCGGGTTGTTGGGCGTCCATGGCAGCTTAAGAAATTAGATCACCTGAGATTTCCAGTTATGGCGGCTTATTGTCGAGTTTGGAGGCAGCGAGAGCTGACTGCGTCTGCTGCCCAGATTACCAGATTATCGTTAGATATTCCAAAAAAAAAATCACCTGCGATTTCTTGCTGGTAGCAAATATTAACAAGTCGGCTTGGTAACAAATATTAACGCGCTCGGTTGGTAGCAAATATTAAAACGGAAGGAGCGTAGATCTACGTACAGGATGTGGCGCTGCAAGCAATTAAGGCAGTGCTGCATCTAGTGGGGATTGCCGAAAATGTGGTCGTCGGAATTCTCACGGAGTTCACATGGATGTCTGCAGCACCCCATCAAATTTGAATGGGCATGAACTGTACTTGTACTGTGCATTACCTAGAAAACCATGCACTAAGCCAATGATTAGCTTAGTGCATGGTAAATAAGGCATGCCAAGCTGCATTGGCAAATGGAGCCGGGAAAATTTGAATTCAAATTGACCATGACAGGCGCTCTCAAATTCGAATTCAAATTGGAATGTTTCTGTCCTCTCACCGAATCATTCGATCGTGGGGTTAGCAGCGCTCCCCCATCATAGATCACCGTCGAGTAGGAGATAGCAGCGTCTGCACCGCCCATCCCTGCCTCCTGCACTGCCAACGTGAATACCAGAACTTTCCATATTGTGCTCATCCTCATCGTTACCAGGCCTCTCTTCTTAACTGTAAACCCGAAATATCAAAGCAATCGGGACAATGCGGTTCTAGTTTGCAGGGCACCCATATAAATACAGATTTTTGGTGCTTAAGCGTGAACTTATCCTCATTAATGGGTGACAGAACAATATGGGGTGCGCTCCCAACAGAGTTGATCACGTGAAACTTCGATACATGGAACAAAGAAATGGAAGAATCTTTCTTTTCAGATTTGGACGCAAAAGAAATTTTAGTTTGATGGATATACATAGCTGGAATCGTGTTCCGAATTCCTTGAAATAATGGGATGAACTGTACATTGAGTCGATTGGCATTTAGGTTGCATGTCGCATAAAGAACAACTACAGGAATAATCGATCGCTATATTCACCAGTGAATTAATTTGTAATACATATTTCATTGCCAGAGGGTTTAATGTATATTGTGAAGTATCATGTCAATCACAAAATCTCTCTTTACAACTAACTAGATAATGTAAAAATATAGCAAGTTGTCTTTACCCTTATTTTTCGATAATTCTAAGCCCTCGAAATAGGCATAAAAAAACCAAATCGTGGAGATACAAGATACTGAGCTGCCTTCCAAGCTTCAATATCATTAAATTGTATCCTTAATACCAACAATGTAAGGTGCAAAGAGAAATTCTAAATACTTGTTTCACCACTTGTGATAAACAACTTTTTATCAGAAGTTGATTGCAACTTTTTATCAGAAGTTGGTTGCCAAATTCACATTATGTAGATTGAAAATTTGGAACCGTTATTAAAAGAATGGAAATTGGAATTGGAAGAAAACCAACCCATACTTTTCCTAAGATGCAACGATATTTTGAGAAGGCTTGGATCACATGATGATGGATCACATGATGATGGATCACATAAAAATGAAAAGAATAGATTAGAACATATGCTCAACTTTATTCATGTGGCCATACTTTTCCTAAGATGCAACGATATTTTGAGAAGGCTTGGATCACATAAAAATGAAAAGAATAGATTAGAACATATGCTCAACTTTATTCATGTGGCTAAAGGGTTTCTATAATTTTATAATGGATCCAATCAACTAATTGTCTAATTGAAAGAAATAATAAACTAAATGAATGCATGTTGAAAGATCGAAGAAAATATAAATAATGCATATGCACATAACTCCAAGGTTGAAAGATGCAACTCACTATCCATGAATGCTAGAAAAGTGCCTTCAAGATATGTGAGTTGTTGATGAGGCATCCTTTGTTGGTGACGTGGATCTCCAGCTAGATTTTGTTAATCTCCCCTGCCATAATTTCTCAACTACTCTCAAACTGCCGCATTTAATTCTTCTTCTCTCCTCCTACATTCTTTTATGTATCTCGACTTGTCTACTTGCCAGTGCATTCGAGAACCTTCTCCCGTCTCTTAAAAAAAGGACTCTAGTGTTGTAAATGGAAGTTGTTGTTGGATACTTTGTTTTTTTTGGAATGAATGTATGAATCCGATACTCTGTTCTGGGATGAATGTATGAATCAAGAGCAGGCAATATTAAAACTCAGTTTTGCTTTAATTACTGAGCTATAAATTGTTATTGGGTTCTCTCCTCTTTTTCTTTAGGAATTGGACATTTTGTTAGTTTATGTTTTTACCAACAAAGTGGTATCAGAGCAGGTCAATGGTATTTGATACTATCCAAAAACTTGAAGCTGTGGAAGTTGATGTTGAAGGGGATTCAAAAGAATCTATGAGTATTGAAGAATGATAAAGCTATTATCGAAGGTTGGAGAAAGCAAGTAGCTGTTGTTTTCTTTTGGAGACTTTATTGCTGAGTACAGAGGAGGTGTTAACCTGCTGCAAAGAGATTGTAGAAATTTTGGGGTTTTAATCATACAAAGGGTCTGACAGAGATTGGAAAAGGAAATAGAGGAATAACAGTAAAAAGAGGCAAATTTTATTCATGGCAGGAGCAAGTGGAAGCAGTTTACAACCCCAGATTCCAATTTTTAATGGCAAAAATTATGACTATTGGAGTATAAAAATGAAAACCCTGTTTTGTTCCCAGGATGTTTGGGATTTGGTTGAAAATGGGTTTCATGAACCAGCGGACCAGCAAGCTTATCAGGCTCTTTCACAAGCTGAGAAGGATGTGTTGAAGGAAAATAAGAAGAACGATTCCAAAGCATTGTTTTTTATTCAACAGGCAATGGAGGAATCAATTTTTCCTAAAGTAGCAGCTGCTACAAGACAAAACAGGCATGGGAAAGTTTGCAAACAACATACCAAGGCACACGCAAGGTAAAAACAACAAAATTACAAATGCTTAGAAGGGATTTTGAAAACTTACAAATGAAGGATACAGATTCAATAGATTCATTCTTCACTCATGTGATGGCAATAATAAATCTACTTAGATCATATGGAGAAACCATTGGAGATCAAAAGGTTGTAGAGAAAATACTTAGAAGCTTTCCTACAAAGTTTGATCCAGTTGTAATAGCCATTGAGGAATCCAAAGATCTCACTCAGCTATCAGTAGATGAATTAATGGGATCACTCTTATCACATGAGCAAAGATTAAATCGAACAGGACATCATCATTGGAGAATGCATTCACGACTCAACTTTCATTTGGCAGAACAAGAGGGAGATCAAATTACAACAGAGGTAGAGGACGTTTTACACCAAGAGGAGGAAGAGAAAATACATGATTTGAAAGCAGGAGACTAGCATCAAGCCCACATGCTCATTCTACACCAACAAGAGGAAGGGGGAGCAACCATTCTCATAGTCATCATCAAGCTGAAAGGTATGATAAATCTAACATCCAATGCCATTATTGCAATAAATTTGGGCATTTTGCATCAAAATGTAGGAAAACGCAATATGACATGAATAAGCAAAAGGCACATTTTACAAATGAAAACCAACCCAACAATGGTGAAGAAAACACCATATTGACAACATGCAATGTAGCACAAGAGAGTTCCAAAGAAGTATGGTTCCTAGATAGTGGTTGTAGTAATCACATGAGTGGAAGTAAGGAGATGTTTGCAACAATGGATGATTCAATAAAA
>JZKD02S1165008.1:0-12745 GCA_000966675.3 Picea glauca
AAAAAAAAAAAATAAAAAAAAAAACCTAACCCTAACCTATTAAAAAACCCTAACTTAGATGGCCGTATTGAAAAAAAAAAACCAACTTATTTAGATGGTTGTATTCAGTTAAGAGAAAACCTAAGTTATTTAGATGGCCGTATTCAGAAACCGAGCAAATTAGAATACGTTGTTTTATATATAACCGCCTCGCTCATCATCCGAAAACGAAGAGAACAAAACCATTATAGACTGCACCAAGAATGAAGGCCAACTATAATAAACTCCAACTGCTCTCTACAGATGAAGCACGACAACCCAACCTCAACCCCCTCGATACAGAACTGTCACGACACACAGAATTAAAAAAAGCCATACATACCATTTAAAGCTTACTTGGCATCCAGCAACTTGTGCATAACAAAATTTATTCCTCTTGAGGGTGTCTTTATACCAGCAAAACAGCTGTTCGTGTGAAGTCACTCCGCTCTCACTAAATATCACCCGCACCATCTTCTGTACAACAATTCTCTGGAATCATTACTGAGCAGAAACATTTCTTACCGTCTGCCACCAATATTCCTGTCCCCTTTCACATAGAAACCTGCGACAGAAGTGCATGTTCCGCTCCTTCTCTTGTGACCACGCTGTGAGGAAAGGCCGGTGAATTATTATGACGTATATTCACAAAAAGTGTTAATAAAGTTTTATAGAGTTATTTTAAATGGTTTGCTTTTCTTTAAATTAAGTTTAAAGTTTAAATTAAGTATGTCTTGTAAATATTTTATTTTTTAATTTTTTTATTGAAATCCGGAGAAACAGATATTGGTGAAATCTTTATTTTGTGTTGTTTAAATTACATTTTTAATACATAATTGAATTCAGCATTTTGAAAAACCATCAAGTTACTCCAATTATAAGGACTCAATAACCTAAATTTGAAGTTCCAACAATATACTAGTAAAAACTCAAAAAAAACAGTTTGCTCTTGGAAAATAGTAATAATTAATTATTGTACTTGTTTTTATGATATTTTATTATAATAAGTTTTATCACCTTTTAATATATATAAAAATATATATGGTATTAATAATTAAGGTCACGACCAAGCCACATCAAATTGGTGTATGAGACCCCCTTGTTTGTGGGACAAGGGACTTTCTGAAGAGCGATTTGACTGGTAAAGTCTACTGAAGTATACATGGAAGTTAACCACAAAATTTTTACTAAATTTTAAAGTAATTAAATTATCTACTTATAACTTACTTGTGGATTAATATACCAACTTTTAAAGTAAATAAATTATCTACTACTTGTAGATGAATATATTAAAAAAATTGAAGTAATTATTAGGGGTTGGCTAAAAGTTCTACTTTTTGGTTTTTTTGGCCCGTCAATGTAAATTTGGACAAAATCGCTATTTTATGTTGTTTAAATTGCATTTCTGAATGCATAAATGGATTCAGCTTGCTAAAAAATCTCTGGGGCACTCGTATTATACAAACTTAGCCACTAAAATCTGCAGATCCAACCATTCATTACCAGATTTCCAGCAAAATCAAAATGAAAAAGTTACCAAAAACAGGCAAAAGATAAAACATAAAGAGATAATAATTAGCAGTAATCTAAACATTCTAATTTTTATTGTTTTTCAACAACTTTTTCCCTTACTTCTGAATGAATAATTAGTTTCTTAATTTGCATGGATGGATATAAAGGGTCCCACCGTCCCACTAGTTAAAAAGCTCCTAAAAGTTGCAGGTACCTGACGGAGTTGCATGTAGTTGACGGACAGAAATTACAGCAGAAAGTGTACCCAGCGGATCACAGAGATACGAACGGATCTCGAACGGAGAGATATGTAGAATTGAATTTCTCGGTACTTGCGGGAAAGTTGAGAGGATATCTTATCTTTTTCATTTGTTTTGGAAAAAATAGTTTAAATGAATCGAGAGAGTGTCGGCCAAACTTTAATCCCGTGAGTTGTCGTAGCTGGAAGACCCGTCACCTCATGTGAAGAGCATATACTTATCCCTCAGTGGTTGACTTTGGTGTCCACCGGCCTTTCACGTGTGTCTTATCTTTGCCACGTGTTAATGTAATATATTCTACGTGATGGTTGGTGTAACTTTATCCGTATGATTAATCGAGGGCTGGGTGGGGTCCTGTCCTCATCACATAATGATATCCATTCCGTATCAATCGAAAAGAATGTGCACTCTCCTATCAGTCGCAAAACAAAAGTCTTTGAACTCTAAGTTTCACCAACTTAAAATCGAAAACACAAAACAAAAGTCTTTGAACTCTAAGTTTCACCAACTTAAAATCGAAAACACAAAACAAAAGAAACCCATACTCTCCTATTTATTGTCTACCTAGACCATATGATCACCATGTTATTCTATTATCAATAAGATTACTCCATGATCTATATATGGGCTACCATATTCTTAAATTTGTAGGATTTATGTTATAAAATTTGCTCATAGTTGAAGCTAATATTTTATCAATAAAACAACAGTTAGATCCTCACAAAATCCTTCCCTAAAATGTTTGAGATGGCTTACCTAAAACACATTCAGAAAACAAACCAACAAATAACACCACTCATATCTAAAACTACATAAATATCATGCATAACTCATCATATACGAATCTCAAATACCACAAGTCATCAAAGAAAAAAACTGAGAGAAAAATAAAATTTAGATAAAGAGGAATTGCTAGTCAAATACACAGAAGGAGGATTAAAAGAACAAGACAAACCACGGGCCTCAACCATCGTTTCAAATCAAAAGCCATGGTCATTTTGCAACATCGAAACGACCAATCTGCAACAGACAACCCTTGAGTTTGAAGAAACCATACACCCACAATCCCAATACCCTCAAAATGTGAAGAGCCAGTGAGGTATGTTTTTATAATATTCAAGAATATAGTTATTTAGACTCTAGAGATTGCAAAGTACATGTAATTCTTCGATTTTATTAATTGGATTTGAAATAGCTTGATGGTTGCTTTAGGTGTATGAATTCGCATTTAATATAAATGGCTCTTTTAATTGCTCTTGCGGCTTCAATACTCCCTTCAAAAACAATAGCAATGAAATGACATAATGGCTAGACCCCCAGAGAGGACATTTATAATGGCCCTTTTGATTATTATTGTGGCTTCAGTCCTCAACATAGGCAATACAACAATATAATGGCTAATGAATGAGAGATTTTATAAAGCACTATGTGGGTTTGTGTCATGATCTATCAGTGACGATACAAGGCACCAACATGCAATAGTAAGAAAAATATTGAAGAGATTAGTAAGATGAAAATGGTAGAAAAAATATGGAAGAGATTAGCTCGAGACTCGTTAATTCAAATTCTAGCAATATTACTTATGAATAAACATTATGAGGTTTCATGGAGTGATTAAAAGTTGGAAATAAATGTTTCATCCATCAAAGTTTAGAAAGTTAATGTCCACCTTAGCAGTTTCTTCTACTCCACTTGGTAGCCATAGACTAACAGAGATAATCCCAATTCTCGATCAAATTTGAACTCGTCTAAGCCCTTAAATGCGTGATATTTGAAATATACTATGAAATTTGTAAAATTAATATGGAGGGTCTATTTACACAATCACCCTTCTTTTAAAACATTGTTATTAATTCTACCATTCCTTATGGATGTGTAAATTTTAGATTTTAGATTTTTTTTGAAGGCTAGATTTTGAGTAACACTTCTCTGACGGGCCACAACCCTTTGGAAGGGATTAGAATGGTTCAAACTTGAACATTGGATGTATGTGCCAAGATCCATGTTGCTAAGTCCAATCGCTTCTTGTATCTATGTTGCAAATTCCATGGATTGGATAAGGATTGAGTATGAGTTAATGGGATCTCAATAATTTATGTGGTATTTTTTTGGTTTATATCAACCTTTTCTATAATATCAAGGCTTAGTACATCGGGTTAGCTCGAGTGGTTCAGTGCTATGAATTACAAGCAAGGGGTTATCGGGTCAAGTCCCTGACCTAGCTAAAGGTTTTATAAATATGACTTGATTATTACATCGAGAGGCATTTACAACTCAATGACATTTAAAAAATTATTAATAACAAAAAAATATTTGAATGTCCACCTTAAGTAAAATATTTCAATATCAACCATATATATATATATATATATATATATATATAGAGAGAGAGAGAGAGAGAGAGAGAGAGAGAGAGAGCATAAAACTATATTAACTCCAAATCTATCATGCCCAAAGAGGGAGCAAGTCCCTCAAGGTGTATTGTTTTTCTAATTGAAAACCTTAAGGTATTTTATCCCTCTTTGTGCATGATAGATCTAGATTTTAAAAGTAATGACGTCCAATTTAAAATTTGTATGGAAGAGTGTGTAAAATAACATATATTTATAATGTTAATAAACTAAAATTGAATTGCCCCCAAATGGGGTGACATTAGTTGCGGCTCGGAACACCTATGTGGTGCCCTATGCAACCAACTTGATAGATGGGAGGATTCGGCCAGGCGTAAGGTATTTAGATATTATGTTGACGAGGGCGGTGAGTGTAAGCTTCAAACATTGGGAGTACATCCATGTGGATTCCTATGTTTGAAATAATGATAACAATTAATCGAGTTCACGGTCACTACAAGAAAAGGACACAACAGAAGGTTAATGAAGGGGGTTACTGTGAGAAGCTAGAAGAATAATGCTTGGATGAGGAGGAGCTCAGGAGTTCTGGCAATGATGATTTTATCTCTATTAACTTTGCATGGGGGATGGAGATTTCAAGCTGGAGCTATCCTAGAGGGATGTTCATGGCATAATAGGGAGGGTTGGATTGCGGGGGATAGCTTGACGTGGGTTCCTCATATTCACTTGAGCCTATGCACCTTTAAAAATTATAGGATTTTAGGGTTTATGAGGCTCAAATTATTAGAGACGGTGTTGATATTAAGGGGACAACTTGGGTTTATAGCTCTCTAAAGGAGGGGAGAGTCCCTATACTAGTCTACATATTGGATCTTTAGCTTGGGGCCATGGTGAATGGGGAATCATTGTTGGGGAAGAAATTGGTAAAAGTCCATTAATTGTCTGCATGGGGTTCTGACTTATAGGATGGCCAAGGGATGTGGAAAGAGGGGAAGGGAGAAAATATAGGGTTCGAGGAGGAATGATACAACCTCATCCTCCCAAGGTCTTGTAGTACCCACCAGAGCAGCTCGTGAGGCATGGGAGGTAGGACATTGCTTTCACGAGCACTTCTTGGAAGAAATAAAGAAGGAAGTTGAGGAGGTTGATGTGACAATTCGGGTTCAAAGACAAGAAACATATAACAATAAAATACTAGAGGAGATGAAATATTGGGTAAATGATTTGGTGTACTCTAGGACAAGAGACACTAAGTACTTCAAAATTGCATAGACATATTGGATTGTTAAGGCCATGGTAGGGAAAGATATGTAAAGGATCGTGGGTGAGAGGAGGGACATACTACATGCTAATCGAATTTTTGAAGGGAAGTTTGAACTACTCTATCAGTCATAGTATGACATTAGATTGAAAGTGTCCCCAACCGGAGAGCAAGGGACTTAGTGGGAGCAAGAAGGAGGATCGTTTATCTCTATAAGGACCAATGATAATCGATTGACTTGGACACGCCCTATTTGGCTCCAATAGCAAATCAGGAAGAAGTGAAGGAGGGGAAATTCCGGGCCCTTACCAATGGATGACTGGTTTAAAAGAGATTATGTTATGTTTTTTTCTTGGGGATACATGAATACTATTAGAATTATAGGGTATGCTTATGTCAAAAACAATGATAGGCTGGTAATTTGCATGGTTTTACCTAGTAGCATGTATGCGTCTGAGAGAATTGTTGAATACTGGCGTGAAATCTTGGTTGAAGATCATCAAACAAGGGATATGATTTCCATAAAGGTAGATCTCCCCAGGTTTTGATGTAACTCTCTTCTGTGTATAATAGAAAAATCCTAGCAGTTTTTTAGCTTGAAAAAAAACTAAAATTGGAATAAAGTACAAAGTTAATGAAATTGAAAAACAATTACTATAACAATCAAATAATAAAAAATTATAATAATTACTTTTATAGATATGGGTATAAATGGATCTATGTTTATTTATATGGACTTGTATATGATTATAAAATACCATTTAAAGCTAAAATATGAACTATGCAACATAATTGAATATAACATTACATTGTAGTGAAGTGAACTCAAAATAGTAACTTGTCTTTTTATGGAAGATAAACTCTAAAATAAGTTCAATCTACCCTCTCAAACTTAAGTGAATAATATGTTTTTTTTGTTACCTTGCTAGTTCCTTAAAATAATCCCCTAAATACTATATCGACAATATTCAATATAATCAATAATTGCATCTAACAAATCCCATACAATCATAAAAAAATATAAAAAAATACTTGCTAGAATTTGAACCTAATTCATTATCAAAAACCCACTCCAAATTACTGCTAAATAATATTCCAACAAATATATGTCACATTATATTATAATTATAATACTATGTTAATATTACCATAATGTCATATTACTATCTAATATCATTATGTTAGATTATAATATCATATTATATGAATTTTATTTTATATATTAGACCCCATATTATAGTTAATTTACATCAACAAGTATATTTTTGTGTGAGACCCGATATTATAGGTAATTTGCATCGATAAGTATATTATATTTTTGTGTGAGACCAATCTCTTTAAGGGGAAAATGGTGTTGCATGACCTTCAATATCCATCGGATGACTATGCTTGCATTATCGATCATCCATCCGTCCAATCTAACTTGTATAGATTGCCATTCATATCCCTCTAAGGGATCTTCCATGAAAAAATATTCCAATATCTTTGAAGACAATGCTCAATCTTTGTGACGTGCTAATGGGCTTGGTTGATGACCTTGTGATCAAGTCGCTCTCCCAAGGATTGTATAATGGATATGTTTGCACGACATTGGAAACGACAATTGTCATTTGACCACAAGATTTGGTTGCCTTGGTCTAGGAAGCTCTTTAACCAAAGCCTTAGCATGTTGTTCAAATCCACTTCAATTCAAAAACAAGGGTTTCGAGTTCACCCCAATGGTTGTCGTCCATCGTATACGTTGTAGTCCATCTCCACCACCAATTGTGTTTTTTATTTTGGTTGTTTGGGTACTTACTTTGGTTGGGTTTCGTCTTATGAAAATAAAAAAGGAATGTTAAAAACTATTTGTGGATTTTCCTCGTTGTTGTTCAATGCTTACTTGAGTTGTATGATACTCCCATATAATACTCCATTGTGTTGGAGAGGGGAATGACATCCCAATCTTCTTTAAATTATTCACCCTCTTTTTCACTAATGATAGTTAAAGAGAAGGTACACATGTTGTGAGTTTAGCTATAGAGCGAGTGCAACTCTAGATACCATGCACACCTTTATTATTGTTCTTTATGTTGCACAATTTTGGTTTTTAAATTGTTCCCTAATCAATAATATATCATGAAGTAGTACAAGATGCTCTTCTCATGGGATTTGTATTAAATTTTCATAGTGTTAGATACGATTTCATCATATTTTTTTTTTATGTATATCATGCAGGCTATATTATTTAAGCACAACAAAATGTAGTGAAAAAATACATAGATAGTTTCAATTAAAGGTGGCCAAAATTGAATGGATGAAGGAAAACAAATCCATTGTAGAGGAAATTTGTGCTAACTTGATGGAGAAAAATTCTATGCAACAACATACCAAGGATTGGGAAATAGGTTTTAACATTGAATAATGTTAACTTGGTTGAACTATAATAAGTGTACCCGTGATCGACCATCACCAATCAACAAAAGTTAAATTCTTGAATCTTAAAACCAGAGGAACAATTTAGATATGAATCTTAGAACTAGATGAACAATTTAGCCAACTTTAACTTGAGAAATAAACCTTAAACACATATTTAAAATAGTACAATAAATCCTTTTGGTTACACAAACTAAAAACATTGTTGGATAATAATGATATAAGTTATTGATCTAACACGAATCAAATTTGATCTAACATGGATTGGATTCAATACTTGTAACAACATTTCCCTCTACAAGAAATGCACAACTATGTTGATCTTAACATATAACATATGTTATATGTATTAACATATAACAAATGTATATATATATATATATGTATATAACATATGTTATATATATTACATATAATATATTAATACATATAACATATTTCTTGGTTATGTTTATCAAAAAGGTTAAGTCTACCATTTAAGTTAGAATGAAGGAATTTAAAAACTCTGTATGAAAGAAAATGAAAAATGACAATCTTCATGTGTATTCATTAAGTCAATGACTCTCTCTCTCTCTCTATATATATATATTCTAGCTGATAGAAGAAAATGCTAGGATTGCATTTAAAAATGAGAAAATAAAAAAAATTGGAAGATTCATAGATTTAGTTGGACTTAAAATAACAATTATCGTCCTTGTGATTTTAAAAAAAAATTGTGAGATAGCCTATTTTCCTCCATATGTTATTGGATAACTTGGTTTCTTTGGTTTTATCTTTGGAAAACGAATTTGGTGATTTAAGATACATAAATAAAAACACACTTATTTTTCCAAATCCACATTATTATCTATTTTCTCAACCAGGTTTTTGAATATGGCACACATATTTATTGCCAAAAACTGTACACAATAATAAAGTCTTTGAATATGGCACACATTTATTACCAAAAACTGTATACAATAATAAAGTCATGGTTTAAAAAATTAAATGATGGGCCCACATCTATGCAAAACCTACGAAACCCAAAACCTAAATCAGTCATAGCATGCTTATACTAGAAATTACATTACATATCAATAACCTAAAACCTTAACCAGTCATAACATATACAAATTACAGATTAGATAATAGATCGTAGTCAGCATAGCGAATATAACATTTATGTTAGATAATAGTTCTATTAATAACATGACAGATCTGATAACCTAAGTCTGGGTATACTGGAAATTACTTTACAAATCATAGTTGAAGGAAACGATTCCATAAATTTTATTCAGAATGATTTTACCTCATCTTGCTTGATGCTTTGTTTCATTAGCCTTTTTCTCCAATCCAATATCTTAGAAACAATGATGGTTCTCTCACTTAAGCTCCAAATGCATCCAATCTGTGGGCAATCCAAACACTGATCATTTTCTAGAACTTGTGTTGCAGGTATATGATCAGAGAAAAAGGGCCATAATATGAAACGCCAAAAAATAAATAAATAAGTTTAAATTGAAAGTCCAAACTTAGCATAAGGCCATGCCATGGTTCACACCCCTTAAAAACCTACCCCCAATATGATACGTTCAGTCACACCTCTTAAAAACCTACCCCCAATATGATATGTGCAATCTGTGCTAATGAGGTGGTTCACACCCCTTAAGAATCAACACCTATATCAATATAATTATTTAAACTTGGTAACAAGGTTAAGGTAGTTTGTTCTAAAAGTTTGTATATATATTAATCTTTTTTAATCATATAAACTTAGCAATTATAATCATGTAAATTTGACAATCATATGGAAAAAATAAACAGGTTAATAAGAAGATTCATAAATGTCAGAAAATTATAAAAAATAAATCTCTTTAGTTGATTTTGGGAGGACAATCAAAAATATGTCAACATCTTCAATTGCTAACCATAAGATTAGGATTTAAAATTAAAAAATCATTAATTGTACCTATTTTCAATATATAATTATTCAAATAATTTAAATTTTTCACATTGATATTATTCTTACATATTAAATTTAAATTTAAGTTTTACCTATGCCCTATTTTAATTAAACAAACATTTGAAAAAAAATTTAAAATGTTTCTTTTTCCCATAAAATTCAAGTCACAATCCTATCACCTGTTGTTTGCTAAGGAATTGAAATATGGGCAGTTAGACCTATATTCTTGGAAATTTGAGTTTTGTTAAAGAATTGAAATATTGGCAGTTCGACCTATATTCTTGGAAATTCGAGTTTTATGGGATGTAACCTTTTAAATTTTCCAAGGACTTTATTATAAAAGTACCA
Source organism: Picea glauca (assembly GCA_000966675.3). Lineage (NCBI taxonomy): Eukaryota > Viridiplantae > Streptophyta > Pinopsida > Pinales > Pinaceae > Picea > Picea glauca. The sequence continues at coordinate 10,108 of JZKD02S1165008.1, forward strand.
TACATACCATTTAAAGCTTACATGCCATTCCTCAACAGATAGAAGTTAAGAAAGGAATTTGCCAATCGGTGAAAAAAAATAATTTCTGGGTTTTCTGAAAATGTGTAAAGTCATTCCACTCCGACTGAACATGACCCTCACCATCTTCTGTACTGTAGATCTCTCCATATGTTTTAACAAAAATATAACAACTCTCTGCAATCATGACTGATCAACTGCCACCAATATTCCTGTAGCTTTTGACAGAAAACTGCGGCATATTTTGCTCCACTATGGGTGCCCAAAGTGCAGTGAAAGGCAGGTGAATCATTCTGAATTATGTTCATGGAGCCTACACGCTTAATAAATAAGGCTAATTTGGATAAATATAGCGGGACCCACTAATTAAACAGCTCCTGAAACTCTACAAGTTGCAGCCTGCAGGTCACAGAGGGACGGAACAGAGAAAATTGCGACGAGAGAATAACATACATGGGAACGGATATCGACGTGAAACTGAATTTCCCGGACATGCCAGAAAGGGCAGAGGATATCTTATCGTCGTTCTTTTTCTCTGGGAGAGTTCCTTTGGTTGGGTAGGGTCGGTTGTTGTTTTGTCTTTTATCACATAACCATATATTAATAATATGGTGGTTCTGAGTAGTTGCTTTTGAGTTGGTCCCATTGTTAGTTTTGGTTATGTGGATTTTTTTCACTGGGTTTTCAGTCTCTTGGATGATACACTGATTGTCACATGGAACTCCATATCTTCCAAGGAAATTCAAAATCCTCCTACTGCCTACTTGAATATATAATGTAGCCACTAAAAAATTGTACACTATTGGTTATAATACGACCAACAACTTATAATCCAAAGAATGGTGCACTGTCGCTTTTATGATAAGGATGATTTAAAGAGCCATGCAAGCTGGCTAGCCCCATAATAGAAGCCCCAAACCAAATCAAATCAAATCAGATGTTTCACTTTTTGAAAGTTGTGTTTTCTAAAAGTTGTAATTAATAATTTTCTATTTTGTTTAGTTGTTTTACTAAATGTTTTTTTGGTGGTAATTTGGTAATATAAATTTGTAGGAAATTATTATTTTTTATTTTTAATTTTTTTTTTTTGAATGTAGAAATAGATTGGACATGCTAAAAACCTTTGGTTACTCAAATTATACAAAAATAATCACTCAAATCAAATCTATAAATCTAACATTTTAACATAAAACATAATTTTCTTTATCCATATTTTAATAAAATAATTTTAGTAATATTTAAATTATATTAAATTTAAAATGATTTTATTATTTAAAATAAAATAAAATAAAACAATTAAACATTTAAAAATAAGTTATATTTATCAATTTTAATAATAAAAAATATTAATTAAAATAAATTTATTATTACATCATAAAAATGATAAAAAAAAATGTAAATGAAAGAATCAATCTTTATATAAAAACACCGAAAAGTTTTAGGTATAAATTAAATTATTTATAAAAATTAAAACATAAAACATAAAAAATTTTATCCATATTTTAATAAAGTTATTTTAGTAATATTTAAACTATATTGAATATAAAATGATTTTATTATTTAAAATAAAAAAAAATATAAAAAAAAATAATATTTAATCATAAGCAGCACACATTGTAAGTCAGGGGGAGTTGAACTCAAAACTCCATGAAACTTTATTTTCACGACACTTGACACTTTATTTTTAAATTTATTATTACATTTAAAAATGATAAAAAAAAATGTAAATGAAAAAATCAATTTTTATATAAAAACACCTAAAACTTTTAAATATAAATTAAATTATTTATATAAATTCTATAAATTAAATTGTTTATATAAATTCTATTATATTTTATATAAATTCTATTACATAGGAGTATGATGATAAGAAATGATAAAAAAAATTCTTTCAAATTTTATGCTAGATGATAACATCTAGCATTCTAGTTGTCTTATGTACAAATTTATTGCATTTAGGTAATTTTTTTTATGATTTTAGTATTAGTTTTTATTAATCAAATCTATGCGTAAAGATTTATTTATATAATATGGTTAGATTTGTGTGTTAATATTTATTGTTATGGTATTATTTTATAGATATGATTTTCGTATTAATTTTGATTAATCTAATTTATATGTGAAGATTTATTTATATAATATAGTTAAATTTATGTGTTAAGATTTATTGTTCAGAAGTAAAAGTTGATTTGAGAGATAAAATCAATCCATAATAATAATTGTTACATCTTTTTTATCTTCTTTTCAATATGAGCACTCCACCACCTATTCCAAAAACTCACCCTAACAAGGGGAGCCCCCCCAAAATCACCCTAGAGATCCTTTACTATTATATGGAATTCGTAGAAAAAAAGAAGAAGAGAGAGATGCCAATATCCAAATAGAGTTAGAAACATTAGAAAAAATGAGTAGAGAAGTAAAACTCAAAATAGAGCTAGAGGCAATGATTGATAAAAAAATTAAAGATACCATTCAAAATCAAATAGAGGATAGATTCTTAGGGTCCAAGAGTGAATTGCAGACAATGAATGATAGAATTCAAGAAATGGAAAAACATAAACAATCAACCCAAGAAAGAGGGGTTGAAGAAAATCACAACTTGAGAGATAGGATTAAAGAG
>JZKD02S1165063.1:0-12745 GCA_000966675.3 Picea glauca
GAAAAACAAATTAGAATGTAGTTCTAAGTGTGTTGTGCTATGGAGAGAAAGAAGGTTTTTGAGTAGTTCTGAGTGTGTTTTGTTGCAAGAGGAAGAAGGGTTTTGAGGAGGAAGAATGGAAGGAAGGAATGAATGCATGTCGAGGAGGAGGACGACGAAGTGTAAAATATAGGTGTTGGAGTCGATGAGAGAGTATTGAAGGATGTCAAGGAAATATTTGAAATATTCACTGGCAAGGGGACCCTCTCCCCGTTACAACTCAATTTCCATGTCCATGGTTATGTCCATGGTTATGTCCATGCCCATGTGCAACCCCACCACACCCCAAGACCATGAAAGATACCTACTCTACACTACAACTTTCTCTCTTACCCACTGTAATATTCCTGCATTTTCAATCCATTGATCCTTCTCTTATGTTGGTATTCATGGCTTCTTGGATCAGAACACCTCATGTCACTGCAAAAATAGTCAGTACTTGACAAAAATGTTGGTTGAACGCTAGAAATTAGGTCCCTTTATGCAAGTCTTGCCCATTTGTAGCTTGCTCTTGAATCAGAGTAAGTTGGCTTCATCTCCCTTGTTTTTATTCAAGTTTCTAGTGCTCCCATTCCTAGGTGTATATGTTTTGATTTTCCAAGGCACGCATATGCCTTTGAATAGATTCATGATAGGGCACACTGAAGTTAATGTCCTAGCTTCAACTTCACTTAAAATGGCCAAGCCCCAGTCTAGAGGATTAGTAATTACATTGTTTTAAATAAATTAGATGTATGCATCATCTTGTCAGAAAAAGGGTTTGCAGTACTATGGATAATGACGAAAATATTACAACATAATTGGGTATGTTCAGTGATGGTATTCTTTAAAAAATGGTGAATTTAGGAATTTTTTAAAGCATTGAACTGTGTGTGCTTTCCTAAGGCACATATGACATAACAAGGAACAAAGTTGAAATTAGGGCTTACTAAACCCATTCCTACTTTCAACTCTTATATTGTGGGATGGTCTTCTTAAGTAATTGCAGGTGATTTTTTGTTGTTGTTACATTTAGACTAAGATAAATCCTCTTGTGTGGCTCATTACCATTAAGATGGAATGTTTTTGTCCAATGTTTAACAGGATGAATTGTGTAACTTATGTTATGAGTTCCAATGGATTGGATTTTATTGTGTAAAGATAGAATGTAGCAAAGAGTGGCAACATGCATGGCATTGCCAAAGGTCTCTGGTGAAAGGAATTATAGAGGAGTGAGGAGGAGGTCATGGGGAAAATATGTGATGGAGATAAGGGACTCCACAAGGCATGGAGTCTAAGTTTGGTTGGGGACTTTTGAAATGGGCGAGGAGGCAGTCGTGGCTTACAATTAGGTTTCCTTTTCCAAGAGAGGATCCATCACCATTCTCAATTTCTTTGTTGAAGACGTTTGCAGCTCCTTCAAGCACTACTAGGTCTTTCTAGCATCCAACATCAAATTCTCCTGTGGCTCCTTTGAAATATCCTTCGTCGTGACCACCTCTAGTACCCAACTTTCTGACTACCACAACCGAATCCAGCAGCTTGATGAATATTATTCTAGCACAACCACCTTGACGCTCAATGAACATGTGGCATGTGAACCAGTGACTAGTTTGACCGATAAACAAAGGCATGTGGCAGTGTTATATACGTTGTCGACAGATGATGTTGGAAAGGACGCCTTCAATGTAATTAAGATTAATGAAAAGTGGATGAATATGGATAAAGTTTGTTTTATAATGTTTGGTCGATTAATATTCAATTAACATTATTAAATGAAGTAAATCATCATTTACATTATTATTTTTAATATGTATTATGTGTTAATTTTTTGTAATGCAGTTTGTCATGACCCCACAGGATGCCTGCTCAGATATTGCAATTGTTCACCTCTTGAGGACGTGTGACACCATGATGGTTCTCTTGTGGTTGCTTGGCACACTAATAATACTTAGTTTGCACTACGCCTCTTCACCTAGAACATGCCCATACTCGATTCTAGGCCATCGACGAGTCACACTCTTACTCTAGTGTAACTCTTGCTTACTTAGACAATTGTTAACACAATTTAACACTTAGTCTTATTTAAGCATGCATCCATGAACATGAGAATCAAAGAGAACAATTGCAGAACAAACGAAGACAAACACATAAATAGTGTGGGCGGCACAAACCATGCCTAACACCCGGCTAAGTCTTTGTTATTGCAAAACAATTACAATATGAGAACTACTGGATCGGTTTACAAATTTGATAGAGTCACACAACTTACCTCACCTCACCAAGACACTCAAGAACATGTTCGTTACACCAATACTCTTTGTTGCAATCATCTCCTCAACCACCTATTGTGCACCTCAAACATGCCCACAACCGCAGACTTGTTGTCCCTTCGTTTCTGCAGACTTTCACCAAGATAACACATATTTTGGTTCTACCTCACACATGCCTCCAACATACCTTTGTTTCCATACTTCCCCAAAATCTTCCAAAACGTCCAATTCTTAGCTGCTTGACTTCCATCTTGGCTACTTTGCCTCAGTTTGTTGCTCAAACTCGCCTCAAACTTGTACTCCAAATATCTTGTCCAAAATGTTTTATCCTTCCTTTGGTTGTGTGCCCTTACTTTTATATGGAATCCAAGAGTCACTTGTACGAAACGTCATGTCTCTTGTGTGTGTCACACCCCTTTACGAACCCACACTAGACCAACTTTATGTGCCCTCTCTATGGACCCAATGCGCCCATCTAAGACCACATGCCTATCAATTGTTCGTCTCTTGTATCGACGCACCCCATCCTTGGGTGCATGCCCCTTACCTTGTGCACTCTCTCATGTCAATTGTCGTGAATCTGTGTGGGTGTGTTGATTGGGTCGTCTAACCTCTCTGGTGCACCCATGTTGCCGAGGGAAAATGAGTCCACTCCTTGGGCATGCTCCCAAGTTACCCCACCTTTGCCCAAACACAACCCAAGTCTTCGTCAATTGTTCTAAGCAAGGTTTGTGCCCCCTTGTTATCGTACGTCACCATTGTGCACCCAAGGTGCTCCTGCCCACACCCAATTGTCTTCATTCACCTAACCGATCATGTCTTCCTTGTACTCTTCATCCATTCTGTCATCAAATTTTCCCAAGGAGCATGCGTGCTCAGTGGGTGTCATGGGAGACCTTACATCCTCCCCCACTCCAAGTTGTTGTTGTCCTTGGAAACATTTTTTAATTTCCATGGAATCTCTACCCCATCTTTAGATCTCGTCACTACTCAACGACTGTTCTCTCCTCAATTATTTTCATCAAGGAAAAATCCCCTTGGGAAGTTACATGAGTCTACGAAGTGTCGCTTCTCTCTGACTTGTTGTTGCTTCCATACTTCGATTCGTCTGCCCATGCTTTCATGTGTTGGATCCCCTTGTGACTTTGGCTGACTAGGTAGCTAGTCCAATTGTCACATCTTTATCTCAAGAACTCACATCTTCACGTTCAGACATTTGTTTCTGCGTGCAAACTTGTCACATCTACAACTCTTCATTTTCTCCAATATGTCAAGTCACCCACTACTTTCTCAATATTTTTCAACAAGGCACCCCATTGGCCTCACTGCCTCCCACCGAGATAATGAGCTAACGTGCCATAATCTAGTTTGAAGGTGAAGGGGGATGGTTGGTCGAGCCATCTCCCTCATCTCCAATCTGTCCCAATGCGATCGATGGAGTGGCACCATGAGTTTGTGTTATGTACATAAGCAGCGATACACTTGAACCAATCTTGCCTTCGCACTCCTCCATGATTCGTTCTAGTTTAGGGTCATACGGCCATTCACCATGTCCAAGTTCGCTAAAGGAGAAATCAACCCCTTCCTTGGTTCTCTTCCACCAAGGTTGGTGTGTCTCCCTCACATATTCTTGGTTCACAAATGGTTTATTCTCATGTTCAACAAACTACCTCGACATCCTCCTCTTTGCGACTTCCTCTGATCTTCATTGTCATTCATCAACCTTCAAACAGAAATTACCCAAGCCATCCATTGTCTTATCTATATCTCCAACTATCTCTTCAACATCGATAAGCCTTTGTTCCACTAACATGAGATTCCTTTCATTCTCTATGTTAGACTATCCAACCATCACCCCACATCGTCCAAGTTTGTTTCCACAAGGTTGGTTCCTTTGGTTGTCCGCAACAACCATTTGTAAAGAATACATCAGTGTGCCTCCTTCCCTCCTCCTTATGGTAGGAATCAAACATGGAGTCTGTCATGAGAAAATGGACAAATTGTTCATGTGAGGAATAGGTGTTGCCTTTTCCTTCCTCATGAACTCTTGTCCCAACACATATTCTAAATCATCCATAGGAACAACGATGAAACTCATATTTCTGCACCAGTCACCAAGCTTCAATGAGATGTCCTTAGATACACCAATGACTCTCTCCACGCCTGTGTTGACTGTCTTGAAGGTTTTCTGCATCAGTTCAGGCTTCAACCCAATCCTTCGCACCATGTATTCCCTCAAGAAGTTATGAGTCGCCCCATTTTCCACCATGGATAACACTGAATTCTCGTTGAGTTCGGCCTACACATATCAAAGTTTCATCTCATATTTCTCTTGGCACTCTGTGGGTTTTCCCTTCGTGACAGTGTTCAACACCTGCAAGACTCCAACAGATGGGTTGTCTACCTTATACAAAGCATCCAACTTTTGTTTCAAGGGACAATTCTTCGCATAGTTCTCCTTGGCACAAATCCAACAAAAAATCTGCTTCTTCTCTTTCATTGTGTCCATTTGCTTGGAATTGTCTTCGCTTCCCTTGGACGTCTTCAAATTTCCTTTTTCCTTATTTTTCCCCTTCCCTTGTTATTTCTTCTCACCTTAGACATCCTCACTATTCCTAGAACCTATCTTGGGTTCACCCCAAAAATCCAACAGTTTTTTCGTTGCGGTGATCGCCGCTACAAGAGTTTGCACGTTTTGTCATCGTAAATCACTATGTTCCCATGGTTGCAGACCATTCGTGAAGTGGAAAATTTTGTCTTCTTCTAACATGTATTTGATATCCAACATGAGCTATGTGAACTCCTTGATGTAGGCTTGGATCTTACCATCATTCTTGAGAGCCAACAATTGATTCCTTGCGATCCATGCTTGGTTCCCCGATCCAAATTATGCCTTCAAGGTTGCCTTCATCTCTACCCAATTTCTTATCTTCTCAATGGTCCTCCCAGCTGCTAAGTCTTCCACTCGGTTCCTCCACCAAATTTTAGTGGTTCCTTTCAAGAACATCGATGCATCGTTCACCTTGGCTTTGTTCGAACTTTCGTTCAACTGCTCCAAGTACTGCTCAATGTCCCAACAAAAGTTTCCCAACAACTTAGCATTGTGAGTCCCATCATATGGCTCACGTTCCTTTATCTTGATCCTCATCGGCATGACAACATATTTTTATCTGTTAGCCAAAGCTCGTTTCAATAATGTGATGGTGTCATCTTGGTCCTTCATCATTTGTGTGATTATGGCAAGTGCATCCTCCATTTTACAACTTACATGTGGTATGGAATATGGAGATTTTGTGACAAAGCATCTAAATGCCTTCAATACTCTGGTAAGTTGACTTGGATCTGTTAATATTACGCTTGCAGAAGAAGATAAGTGTATTACTTTGTTATATTCTTTGCTAGACTCCTGGGATAATCTAGTTGTAGAAATTGGTAGTACCACTCAATCTGCATTGAAGTATGAGGATGTAGTTTCATCCTTGTTATAAGAAGAGATGAAGCGGAAAAACATGGATAGTCATAGCACATAGCACGTATGTTTTATCTGTAAGAGGTCATCCCAAATATAGGGATACAAATAAGTCTTTGGGGGGGGGGGAATCTAAATATAAAGGTAGGTCTAAATCCCCAAGAAGGGAAATGCTAGAAATGTGGTAAAGTTGGGCATTATAATAAAGTTGCAGGTCAATGAAAGTTGATAAAGCAAAGGGACCTGATGATACCTTTTCCGCATAGGCGAAAACCTACATAGAAGGAGGTGATGTTTACCTGGAATCTACATGTACACATGTAGATCATGATGTATGGTTGATCGAATCAGGTGCATCATTTCATATGACTCCTCGTAGGGACTGGTTCAGTGAATATGAAAAGTATGATGGTGGTGATGTCTTCCTAAGAGATGACTCGACAACCATAATCATGGGATGTGGAAGGGTTAAGTGGTTGCAGAAAGGATGAACAGGACGTTGATGAAAAAGCAAGGAGCATGCTCAATGGTGTTGGGTTAGGATAGTAATTTTGGGTAGAGGCAGTGGATATTGCATGTTACCAGGTAAATGGATTACCCTCGTGATCGTTGGTGGACAAAACTCTACATGAGGTATGGACTGGTAATAAATCCTCTCTTGAACATCTCGGAGTGTTTGGTTGTGATGCTTATATATATGTTCCAAAGGAAAATAGCAATAAGTTGTATAATAAAGTTGAAAAGTGTATCTTTATTGGTTATAAAGATGGTATGAAAGGTTATAAGCTTTGGAACCCATAAACTAAGAAGATTTTTTACAATCAGGATATTGTTTTTAGAGAGGTTAAATATGTTCCCAAACAAGAATTCCTACCAAGGCAAGAATAACCTGAGAAAATACAGTTTGAGTTGGATGATGCAAAATATGAATCAACAGAAGAAGATGAATTAGAAGAAGAAGAACCTCAAACTCCTGTATTGAGGATATCAATGAGGGAAAGAAGGAAACCATAAAGGTATAGTCCACCTGATTTTCGTGTTAATTTTGCTTTATCTATTACTGATGATGATCCCATAACTGTCAAGGAAGTAGTGAGTTCAGAGGATAGTAAACTTTGGAAGAAGACCATGGTTGAAGAGATGGATGACTTAGATAAGAATGAAGCATGGGATCTAGTTGAGTTGTCAACTGGAAGAAAGGCCATTGACAACAAATGGGTGTTTAAGAAGAAGTTGAATGCAAAAGGCAAAGTGGAGAAATACAAAGCTTGATTAGTAGCAAAAGGTTATTCTCGTGTAGAGGGAATTGACCTTGGTGAAATTTTTATCTTGTCGCCAAGCTAACTTCTATTAGATTTATTTTATCTGTTGTTGATGCTTTTGATTTTGAAGTAGAATAGATGGATGTAAAGAAAACATTCCTACATGGGGATCTAAAAAAATAAATCTACATGAAGCAGCTAGAAGGTTTTGCAGTGAAGGAAAAGAAAGAGTTGGTTTGTAAGCTAAATAAGTCACTATATGGTTTGAAGCAATCACCTAGGATGTGGTACCAAAAGTTTGACACATACATCCTTGGACTGGGATTTGTGAGAAGTGGGGTTGATCATTGTGTATATTTCAAGCATGTTGGTAATCAATTCATTTATGTAGTGTTGTATGTCGATGACTTGTTGCTGGTAGGAAACAACATGGATGTAATCAAGGAGGTGAAGTCACAATTATCCTCCAAATTTGACATGAAGGATCTCGGGGCTACTAACTTCATTTTGGGAATGGAGATTAAAAGAGATTGAGCAAACATAAAACTCTGGTTGAATCATAGAAAATATGTTGAGATGATATTATAGAGGTTTAATATGCAGGAAAGTAAACCGGTCAAGGTTCTTATTCATGTAGGTGTAAATTTATCTACAAATCAGTGTCCGAAGACATAGGAAGAGGAAAAAGACATGTCCCATCTTCCATGTGTTAGTGCAGTTGGCAATTTGATGTATGCAATGGTCTGTACTAGACCAAACATTGCACATGTAGTGGAATTTTTGAGTAGGTATATGTCAAAACTAGGGAAGGAGCATTGGATAGCAGTAAAAATGGTTTTCAGGTATTTGTGTGGCACTTCTAGTTATGTATTGTGCTACCAAGGAAGAACGGGATTAGACAGAGTGTTAGACATGCATGGGTTTGTTGATGCATACTGGGTTGGAGATATGGATCGCAGAAGATCTACAAGTGGGTATGTGTTTAACATATTTGGAGGAGCAATCATTTGGATGAGCAAAAGAAAAGATGTAGTGGCACTCTCAACTACATAAGTTGAATACATGGCAACCACTCATGCAAGAAAGGAAGTCATATGGTTACAAAGATTGTGTCCAGGTATTGGGTTGGTACAATAAGCAGTAAGGTTAGATTGTGATAGTCAAAGTGCAATCTTCCCGGCAAAGAACCCATCTTATCATTCAAAGACAAAGCATATTGATGTTTGGTATCACTTTGTGAGAGACACGGTTGAAGACAAGAAGGTGTTGTTGGAGAAGGTTGACACTTTGAAGAATGTTGCAGATTCATTGACAAAGTCTGTGAGCACTGAGAAGTTCTCCTGGTGTAGAGAAACAATGGGAATTATTGCCCTGGATTGTTGACTATGTAATCATGTGACCCCCTATATGAAATGAAAACAACAAGTGGGAGAAATTTGGGTAGGTGTTATATTCTTTGCATGTGTCCGGGGGGTGTTATATAGGCCTTTTTTGTTATTTTAGTGTTTTTTGCTATTTTTAGCGGTTTTCAAAATTAATCCCGGATTAAGGGATTAGGGTTTTGGTAGTTGTAGAATACCTAAAATTGTGTATATATTGTATTGTGAATGGTGAAATTAATACAATGAAGAGTTGAGAGGTGTGGCACCAAGGAAGATTGGTTTTCTCCCGGTTAAGGGTTTCCAGCATAAATCTTTGTGTATTGTGTATGATCCATTGATTGATTTATGTTTTTCTTAAGAATTTGTATGCATTGCTTTACTTCACAGGTTTAAAACTTACATGTCTTGACCAAGTGCATTGTTCACCCTCAAAGCTCTGTGTTTGGCCTGCTCAAGGGGTGCTCCCAATTATTTTCACAAGCAACGAATTATGCCTGTAACTCGACCCTGTCGCAACCCACCAATTTTGGGCTCAGGTTACCTCTGTGATGGGTCAATCCATCAAACCCTCATCAAGCCTACACCCATATTGTTTCGCCAACAAATTTTCCCCTCTCCCATAAATGTTATGACTACAGTAGTGATGAAGAGTCAAATCTACTCTGATACCACCTGTCACGACCCCAGAAGACACCTAATCAGATATTACAAACATTCACCTCTTGAGGGTGTGTGGCACTGCGATGGTTCTCTCTTGGTTTCTTGGCACACCATGAATACTTCATCCGAACTTCATTTCTTCACCTCTAGAGCATACCCATACTCCATTCTAGACTATCGACGAGTCACACTCCTACTCTAGTGTAACTCTTGCTTGTTTAGACAATTGTTAACATAATTTAACACTTAGTCTTATTTAAGCATGCATCCATGAACATGAGAATCCAAGAGAACAATTGTGGAACAAACGAAGACAAACACAGAAATAGTGTTGGTGGCACAAACCGTGCCTAACATTCAACTAAGTCTTTGTTATTGCAAAACAATTACAGTATGAGCACTACTGGCTTGGTTTACAAATTCGACAGAGTCACACAACTCGTATCGCCTCACAAAGACACTCAAGAGCAGATTTGTCACACCAAGAATCTTTGTCACAACCATCTCTGCAACCACCTGCGGTGCACCTCATACATGCCCACAACCACAGACTTGTTGTCCCTTTGTTTCCGCAAACTTTCACCAAGCTAACACAAATTTTGGTTCTACCTCACACATGCCTCCAATAGACATGCATTTTTAGACTTCCTCAAAACCTTCCAAAGCATCCAACTCTTGGCTACTTGTCTTCCATCTTGGCTACTTTGCCTCAATTCATTGCCTCAGACTTGTTCTCCAAATCTCTTGTCCAAAATATTATATCCTTCCTTTGGTTATGCGCCCTTGTTTTAATATGGACTCTAAGAGTCACTTGTGTGAAATGTCATGTCTCTTGGGTGTGTCACACCCCTTTGCAAACCCACAATCAACGGAATAGTCGTGCCCCCACCATGGACTCGGTGTGCCAATCTAAGATTGTGCACCCATCAATTGTTCGTCTCGCCTTATGCACTCTCTCGTGTTGATCATCATGACTCCTTGTGGGTGTGCAGATGGGGTCATCCAACCTTTCCAATGCGCCCATGTTGTCGAGGGAAAACGAATCCACTCCTTGGGCATGATTCCAAGTTGCCTTGCGCTTCCCCAAATGCAACCCAAGTCTCCATCAATATTTATAAGCCAAGTAAGGTGTGTGTCCCCTTGGTGTCACACATCACCATCATGCATCGAAGGTGCTCCTACCCACACCTAAACGTCTTCATTCGCCCAACCAATCGCTTCTTTCTTGTGCTCTTTGAGTGCTCAGTGAATGACATGAAAAACCTTACACGATTGATAATAAAAATTTATATCATTTCAATAAATTTCAATTTTAATGTAAAATGAAATAAAATTATAAAAACTTTTATTTAACACAATTAATAATAAAAAAATATTTTCCATCGAAATGAGTTTTGACTTTAATACAAAACTAATAAAACAAAGCCATGAAAACTTATATTTATTATGGCATGATTATAGTTAGTTAAAATTATACCTAAAAACCATTCTCCAATAACATGTAACATAAAAAACAATTATTATTATTAAAACATATTTTTATTTTTCTTATATTTAAGATTAAAGATCGTAAAAATATTTTTATTGAATGAGAACAATAATACATACAAGCATAATAAAAGACTTACATACGTAGGATAGTTTTTATTATATTTTCCTCTTTTTCTAGTGACACAACTAATGTGAAATTTGACTTTTAAGATATTTTCATTTCAAGGCATAAAATAGCTAATTTTGTTGTGTATAACTTTTTTTTTTTTCTAATGGTCCAAATTAGTAAGTTTGAAAAAAAACATTGACAAAGTGATTTACTTGTTTTTAAAATTGTTTTTTTTTTAAGAAACTAGAACATGGCATATTAAAAAATCGTAGCAAAGAAGGAGTATACAAAAGTATTGTTTTGAAAGCGTTATAAAATTGATAGCTTCACAATCTATCAAGTAGAGTTTTTAAGATTTTATAGTTATAACATCCTTATTCTATTTGAAGGTATACAGCCCGGTAAAAACACCTAATATTCTATTTACTTTAAAAAGCATAAAACTAATATAGAAAACATGATGACTCGGTGGTTCCTCTTGACCTACATTGGTTTAAGGGGAATATTCTATTTACTTTAAAAAGCATAAAACTAATAGAAAACATGATGACTCAGTGGTTCCTCTTGACCTACATTGGTTTAAGGGGAGTGATAATGTTCAATGTCCATTTTATCGAATAGTCGATCCACAGTTTTGTTATTTTTTAAATATGTATGAGTGGATTTTACTGACATCTTTTGATTTGAGGTTGTGGATTGCATGTTCTTGTTGAGATTTAAAACCATATTCTAAAGCATGTTGCATTTGACTTTCAACGTATTGATTTTTTTCTTCTACTAGATCAAAGTTCCCATTAATGTAGCATTCTGTGAGTTACAGATGTGACAATTCTCACGTGCCTTAATACTTACTGAGAAGATGATAGATCGGTTGCATTGAATTAAGTCTGTATACGTGTGACATCTTTTGATTTGAGGTTGTGGATTGCATGTTCTTGTTGAGATTTAAAACCATATTCTAAAGCATGTTGCATTTGACTTTCAACGCATTGATTTTTTTCTTCTACTAGATCAAAGTTCCCATTAATGTAGCATTCTGTGAGTTACAGATGTGACAATTCTCACGTGACTTAATACTTACTGAGAAGATGATAGATCGGTTGCATTGAATTAAGTCTGTATACGTGTGGAGCACCCTTCATAGTCCTTGGACTTCTTTGTTATCCATATTCTCAATACTCAAAACCATATTGCTTTTGTAGGACATAGTTAGAGTAATGATGTTGTGACCACTTCACCCAGTCAAAATTCCTTCATTGTTTATCAACCTATGATTACTCATAATAGATAACAAGGTTACATAAACACATGCCTTCCAAAAGCCCCTGTTCCAACACTGTTGAAAGAAACATTTTACTTGACCATTTAAAAAAATATTTTTGAATGATGTCTCAAAGATAGGAATGCCAAGAGCAGAAATTAGAAATAAGCATAGAAGAACAATAAGCAAAGTTACCCAATTACATCCCAGAAAATTCTACTTCCAATTGTCGAAACTGGTTCCAACGACAAACGCCCAAATAGAGACCGAATACCAATTCACAGAAATAAAATTTCCCTTATTCCAAACTGAATTCAAACCCCTAAGACCAAACTTAACCATCCACACAATCGAAAATAGGCTTACTAGTTGTAAACCAGGTTGTTTCCTAAGCCTCCAATAATTCCTTTTTTCCTGCATTATCCCACCTTGCAGCTTGAAAAACACACTGGGGGATACAAATGATAGTACAAAGTTAAGATTTAGCACGTGAGAGAGGTGGGAGATCATTCTTTTGAGCTTCATCACCACACTTGAGATATGAGCCTTGGATTGTTGATGCATGGGTTATTAAATGATGAGGAAACGTGTCATTCAAACATATCATGATTACCTTAGGGGACTGCACAATGGTTTCACACCTCATTTTTTATTAAATCCCCTTGAGATATTAGAGTGCCTTTATCAGTTAGAAGCTTAGCTTGATTATTGAGCTCTCTCAATACATGGTAATACAATATCGTATGCAAGTTGAGTACCTATTTTATGATGCAAATTGTTATATGGGCTAGCTTATTGTTAGGAGGGGTTAGGCTCATAA
>JZKD02S1165074.1:67858-80539 GCA_000966675.3 Picea glauca
ATATATATATATATATATATATATATATATATATATATATATATATATATATAATCTAAAAAGGTAGGAAATTATATTATATCACAAAATATAGTACAAAACAGATCTGAACACGGGGTCTGTCTCAGTGGGAAACCAAACCCCTAAACCTTGTTCATAACAGTCAAGGTTTTCAAAATTGTTATTTTTAACACAGTTTCAAAATTAAAGCTTGAACTAAGTCCCGATAACAAGGAGTTAGGGCCAGAAACAAACTAACCAAAGACATGATCTAAAAAAGGAAAACCATAACTCAACAAGCTAGAAGTGGCCAACTGGGTGCATGGTGTCCACTTCATCACTCCCTTGACTGGTCCAAAGAGGCTCCCTGCTTCTTGCTTCATTTTTCTAGAGGCCTCCTTCTAGGGAGGGACAGATTCCTTCTGGGGCTGCTCCTCTTCGTCCTCGGCGAGAATGGGACAATGGATAGATCCTGGAGGAGACTCAAAATCCGGTCCTTTCCCTTGTTGGGTTGGGTGTTGCTCCAACTGATTTATCCTCAACTTATTGCCATGATGGGTTCTGCAGAAAAGTTCAAATTTCCCCTCCAAGATGTGTATCACTTGGAGTATCTCTGAATTCTAATGTCGGGTCTCGTTAACGGCCCGAGCCACCAAATATTTGGTCATCCAATACGCTTCAATCATTATGAAATATCTAGTATCTATGGTCCACGGGTTACCAAGGTCGACCACCAACTTCGTCGATTCTTTGATAATCTCTTCCTCCCTGGTTCTCCTTCTCCTGGAAAGAACTCGGTCTTCAATGGTGTTCGCTGCCTAAATTTCTTCCATCTCACAATGGACCCAGAAACGCTCCTCCATGGCGTGAGCTTCATTTTCTTCTCTAGAGAGGCGACCTTGGCACCTTTATGTTGATGCTTCATTTTCATGGCGACATGTCTTACACTTCTTGAACCATCGATGAGCCATACTTCCCCTCCGACGAATCCTAAGATTCAAACTGAGAGTCAGCTAAAGAAGAGACGAGGAATTATAATAGTATCTCAGTGCGGTGTGCCTACACCTTCCTTCCTTAGATTTAAGATTGTAAACCTCATCATTGAAGTTGTTGGCCTGATACTTGACGATCGAGTTTCGACCTCTATGGTACTGCTCATAGACTTCAATAATGGTGAGGAAGGTGATTAGACTGCTTACCTTCACCCTCAAGCCGTCAAGATTGCCTGCAACTTGCGTCTGATCTTTCTATTGATGACAAAATTGCCCTTTCGAGCTAGATTCGCTCGTTCGAGCTCCTCTCACACACTTTGTCATAGTTACTTTAACCTTGATCCAGCTAGTCCTCGACCAACCTCTCTCTGTTATCATTGCCGTCATCCTTAAAGGAATCTTCATTTTTGCGCATGTTTCTAGATTGTTGCATGTCCTCTCTTTCTTGCTCGAGGTGTGGACCTTCTTTGAGGAGGGTCATCCTTTCCTCCTATTTACCTTCCATCACAGTTCCAACACACCTGACATCCTCACTTGCTTCATGTTGTAGACCCTGATCCCAAGTGTCCCATCCAATATGCTTGACCACCTCCCTCCACGTTGTCATGTCGGCATGGCAGTTGCGTTGGACTAGCTCTTCCATCCCGCCTCGCAGTGGGTCCCCTGGACGTCAAGTTCGATACTTCTCATGCATCATAACACCTGGGTTGGCCATGCAATAGGCCACCATGTTTTCCTTTCTTCTTATCTGCTCGGGAACTATGGCCGCTAAGGAAGTTACCATAGCCCCCAGAGATGAAGGTCCATAGCAAAAACACTAATTCTAAGAAATCTTCTCTACCTTAATCCCGTTCAGGAGTTGCAGACCTATGATAACTAATTGGGAGTCCCCTTCAACCTCTAGGGTCGAAAGGCCCCCCTCTATTGATATTTTGATGCCTCTCCCGAGTCCTGCTATCTCTACTGCATTGTTCGATCTGATTCCCAGGTTGGTTGTGTAGAGTAGGAGGGTTTCCCCTTTGTGGTTACTGAAGACCCCTCCTGCCCCAGTCGGGCCTGGCTTTCCTTTGGAAGCTCCATCAAAGTTTAACTTAATTAATCCTTCCTGGGGAGGAGTCCAGTAATCCTAAATATGATCTTTTGCCACCTTCACCACCAGTGAGTTCTTATTGAGGCAGGACCCCAGATTCCAACTTTTGAAGATGTTTGCTTCAGAGGCTTCCACCTGAAGATCTTGGGCCGACCATTGAATTACACCAATAGATTCCATCATATTTATGTTGATAATCTCCCATACTTGATTTCTGGTAAGATCTTTGTCTTTGAATATTCTTCAATTTCTTTCTTTCCACACATTCCACATGAGGATGTTGAGAAGATCTTCTAGTATCTGTTAATGAGGGAATTGTTAAAAAGGTTATCGCCCCAGAATTCTACCGTTTCCATAACAATATATTTTTCCAGGTCTGTTCTTTGGAAGTTAGTATCTCCTTGGTCCCATAGCGACATCGTAAATTTACAGTTTCCAAATAAATGATCGAGAGTTTCTTCAGTTTCATGGCAAATGTTACATCTTGATGGACCAACAAACCCTTTTCGAAGGAGACGGTCCCAAGTTAAGATCTTTCTATTTGCTACCAGCCATAGGAAAGTTGAGATTTTGGGCCAGTGGGAATTGGACCATATTTTCCTTCAGATAACTCTATTTCGAATGACGCATGAGTCCTGCAAAGATTTGTAGGCCATTTTAACTCGAAATTCTTCATCTCCTTGAAGGCCCCAATGAATTATGTCTTCCTCCTCTTTGCTCTCGACTTGACATTCTTTAAGAATTTTGGAGACCAAATCCTTTGTCTCCTATGTCTAATGGATTGGCCATTCTTCTAAAGGTTTCCTAGATCTCAAGATAGAGTTAACACTCGGTTGAGAGGTTCACCAGTAATGGTGCAACCTCTCCCACCTTGCATGCTCTAGGGTAGATCTTAGATCTAGAAACTTATCGTCTTCTTCTAAGATGGAAAGTTGTTCCCACACATCGTCCCAAAAAAGTATCGAGTTCCCATTATGAACTTCCCAGAAGCACTCAGATTGAACCAAGTGACGATTTTTCTAGGTGTTGTTCCAAATCAAATAACCAGGTCTGATTTCATCCACTCGAATTAAAATCTAGAGTGATATATTAGGGGTGTACTTATTCCTCCATAGTTTGGCCCAAACGACTGAGAGAGATTTGATCCACTGCCACTAGAGTTTGCAAGTCAGCGCAGAGATGGAAGTTTGGGGATCCCTAATTCCAAGTCCCCCTTGAGATTTAGGTAGACATAGGATGTTCCACGCCACTAAGGGGCATTTTGACTCTTTAGAAGCCCCCCCCCATAGAAACTTTCACTAGAGGGACCTCAATTGTTTTATGATCTTCACTGAGGCCGCTAAAACTGAGAAGAGGTACAGAGGGAGAGATGAGAGGACCGACTTTATCAAGAGGGCTCGACCTAACAGGGAAAGAGAATGGTGAATCCAGCTTTGGAGTTTGGCTTCCATTTTTTCCAAGAGGAGCTCCCAAGAGGGGTCATGGAGCACTTTGGAAAGAAGGGGAGCTCCCATATATTTGGCAGGAAGGGACGATAATTGAAATCCAAGAAAGTTGAAAAATTCCTTGAACATAGGGAGGGGTGTTGAAAAAGAAAACCTGCATTTTTTCATGGTTAATGACAGTGCCATAAGCTAAGTTAAAGAGGTCGAGAATTGTTTTGAACCCCACCATTTTTTTTACCGTAGGAGATCCCATTAGAATATTGTCATCCACAAACTAGAGGTGCGACAGAGCCTCTTCCCCCTGTATAATGGGAAAACCCTTGATCATGCCTTTACTTTTGGCCTGAGAAAGGATCCGCCCAAGCCTTTTGCCAGAATTATATAGAGGAACGAGGATAAGGGGTTGCCCTGTCTCAGTCCTCTCAAGACATTTAAAGTTCTGGTTGGAGGATCCATTTAACAATATAGAGAAGAAGGTCGTGGAAACCATATTCATAACTTAGGTTACCCATCCTTCCTCAAATCCAAAGGCTAGAAACATCTTATGGAGAAATCTCCAGTTCATCTTGTCATAGGTCTTGGACATATCCAATTTCATCATCATACCTGCTTTTTTGGTCATCTTAAGAGAGTGTATCGTTTCATGAGATACTATAATTATGTCTAAAAAATTTCTTCCCTCTACAAAACCTCCATGTTCCTAAGAGATGATTAGCTGGAGGATAGGTTTAAGACTGGTGGCTATCAGTTTAAAAATAATTTAATAAATGAAGTTACATATTGAGATGGGATGATACTTATCTACAGAGCTTGCTCCTTTGATCTTCGAGATTAGGGTGATGAAGATAACATTCAAGGCTTGAATAATGACTTTAGAGTCGCGAGATTCTTCAACTACCTCCCAAATATTGTTGCCCAAAGTCAGCCATCCAATTTGGTAAAATTCCGTAGTAAACCCATCCAGACCTAGGGAATTCCTTGGTTCCATTCTTTTAACAATCTCTTCCATGTCTTCAATGGATACAGTTCTCAACAAGGCTTGCAATTGTTATGGAGGTACCAATCTGGGTATAGCTTCAGTGATTTTAGTGATTTCCTCTTTTCAATTAATCTTAGGTTTTGATAGATGGTTTTGGTAATAGAGTAAGAGTTCATTCTCAATGTCCTCCTTCTTCACTTTGGTGTTGCCATCTTGCGCTTTGATTGCCACTATTCTATTTTTGTTTCTCCTTTGAATTAAAGAGTTGTGAAAGAAACAAGTGTTCTTATCACCTTCTTTTAGCCAATAGATCCTTGATTTCTAGTGCCATAGAGTCTCTTCCTACCTCTCCCTTTTTATCAAGTCATCCTTAATCTTAGCCTCCCTCTTTGTGAGGTCAAAGGAGAAAATACCCTGAATTCCTTTCTCCTATATCTCTTCCATTTCTTGCTCTAGTTTCTTTTTTCCTTCAAAGATATTACTAGATACTTGTTTATTCCACTTCCTTAGGAAACTGTGAACATGTTTCAATTGTTGTTGGAATTGGAACATTTTTGTTCCATGGAGATCTTTCAGTTCTCTCCACTAGAGATCTAGGTCAGTCATGAACTCTGGGTGGTCGAGCCAAAATTTATCACACCTGAAAGGAGAGGGTCCTTGTTTCTAGACATGGGGCCATTTCAAAGCTATGGGCTAATGATCCAATCCTTGTAAGGGAAGAACCCTTGCTAACAATCCTTGCTTAACTATGAAGGATATCTCTTAGAGTAAGAATCTATCCAAACAAATTACTACCTTGGGCTCCTTTCCTCTCTTATTATTCCAAGTAAAGATATCATTTCTATTTGGAACATCTACCAAGATGAGTTTTTCTATGAGTTCACCAAAATCCTTATTCTGCTGGTCGATCCTGTAGAGGCCTCCCAATTTCTCTAGTGGGTTTGTGATAATATTGAAGTCCCCTCCTAGGATCCAAACTTGGTTATTCAGAGAAGCTCCTAAAAGAGTAATCTCATCTAAGAAGTTCCTCTTTAAGTTATGCATATTGGGGCCATAAGTGTTGGTGATATAATCCTCTTCCTCTGATCCTCTTGACTTGAATTTTAGAGTGAGAAGCTTGGGGATAGAAGAGATGTCCTCCATATCTATGATTTTTGGATCCCAAAGGGTGGAAATTCCTCCAGAGGCTCCTTTCGTTGCTATCCATCTGGCTTCACACCCTGGCCATATTCTTTGCGTTATCCGTCTGATATTTCTGTCATCACATTTTGTTTCTTGGAGGAGAACTATGTCTGCCTTCATCCTGGGGATTTTTTTTTCCAGCATCCTTGGGGGGGGGGGGGGTAGTTGTCTGGAAGACATACCACTTGTCCCGAGTCAATCATCAAAGCTCATGTTTCTTCTATCTCTTGGAGGTAGGGTTTCTATCCTCTTATTTTCTCCTCTCCTGTGAGTTTCCTGGGGGATTTTAGAGGGTTGGTCTTGATACCCATACTTCCTGATGGTGAGGGTCTTGGCTCTATATTCGATTATTTTCCTTTCGCTTGCTCTAGGTCTCTTTGTAACCTTCTGAGTTGGAATATGGTGAGACTATTAATTGTCGATGTTCCATGAATATCCATCAATCTTAGAAGATCTATTTAAATCTCTTCTAACTCCATGGCTTGAGTTGTGTCCATGTCTGATTCCTCTTCAAAATTTTCTCCTGAATCTTGGATTTCCTTCATCCTTACTTCTAAGCCTTCAGTTTCTTTCTCTTCTTGTTCTTCCCATGTTTTATGATGTTTGGGTTCTTCCACCTTAGTTCCTATGGATTCCTTGGGTGTTGTATTTGTTTCCATTGGTTTTTCTTTGTTTGTGGTTCCATTGGGCTCTCCTTCCAATATCTTGAAGCTATTACTTGAACTCTTGATCTATGTTGTCCCGGGTTGTTTAGGCTAGTGTCACCCTGCCTTCCTTTTGTCTGGAATATTGATAAAATCCTCATGATCTATTTCTTCATTTCCCATGGTCCCTTGAGGAGGGCAATTAAGGGGGAAGTCCCTAAAGAGATGTCCATGGATGTGGCATTTCCTGCATCGGAAAGGAATATGTTCATAGTCAAGAGACTGGGTCCATTCTTCATCTTGGTAGGAGAGTACTATGGATTCTGGTAGATCCCCAACTACATTCATGTAAATACATATTATAGCATAAGATATATACTTGGCCATCCTTGTTACCTTCGAGATCTTGACAAAGGATCCTAACGTGTTGTCGATGCCTTCAAGTGTCTCAAGTTCCAAACATCTTGATCCAGACCGACACCTATGTGAAGATTTATTTTTCTAGTGCAAACATTTTTGTCCAATATCTCATGTGGAGGCCTACATAATTGAAGAAATAGGAGCCTTCCTCAAAAACCTTTTCTCTCTTGCCTAGGTCTGAGAATACTATTGTGAAAAATCCTATTGATCCAAGTTCGAAGTCTATTCTTCCCTTTACTTTCCATCATGATTTTATCCATAGTTTGAGGGATTTTTTTGAGGGCCAAATCCCCATGAATTTTAGAATTAAGGCATGGTCTCTCATCCGTTGGATGTAATTCCCTATCTCATTTGAGGTCACCTCATACTTGGGGTTTTCTACAGTCTTAGGTAAGCGTCTGTTCTGAAACCACTTTTTCTGATTAGGTAGGTTTGTTCCTTTACCCTCCTTGTCCAGAGATGACTTATTTGGGATCTTCTGGTACGTTTCATTCTTCCCATTGAATACTTCCCCCATATCAACATCCTCACCTTTGTTTTTGGGTCTTCTTTTGACTACATCCTTGAATGAATTTCGGTCCTCCAACTTCTCCTCTACCACCCATTTTCCCGAGGCCTTTTCTATCCTAGGATATGACATCCTGGGGGATAGTTCCTTATTGCCCAGATACCGTCCTTACCTCTCCCCAACAAGGCAACTATGAAGCTCCTTCTTCCCCTACTAGTGCGCACAAAACCCTAGAATCGCCATTTTTCTTCAGTTCAATATAAAAGTAATATTGAGTACTTCCTTTGACTTTGATTTAATCGTAAATTATGTCACTTTCTTTTTAAAACCTAGATTTATTTTAGTTTTATATTTATTAAATATTAATAAATATTAAAAGATGTAAATTTTTTAATTATATATAATTAAAAATTTTAAGGAAATAAAAAATGTGTACTTTGAAGAATTTAATTTTAATATAAAAATTTTGAATCTTCATAGATTCAATCTTTTACAATATTTAATAAATATGATGTTAAGATTGATTTATATATTTATGTGTGTATCAATTATTTTATTAATTAGATCTATGATATTTAATAATGGATTTGTCTAACTGTTCTAAGTTTTGGCCTTTTTCTCCGGAATTCGACAACATAAATCTGCATGAACTCACAATTTCTTGTTATTTAAATTGCATTTTTGAATGTAGAAATGGATTCAACATGTTGAAAAACCCCTAGGGTACTCATATTATACACAACTAATCATTCAAATATGCATATCCAACAATTTCTTGCTAGATTTAAGGAAAAATTAAACAGAAAAATTCCCCCAAAAAAGGGATATTTATTTATTATTAAAATTTTATTAGTGTTTGTATATGCTTTGTATTATCTCATATTTGAGAACAAACATTATGTATCTAACTTATACTAAATTGTAAAATGAGCTTTGCAACATTTCATGTTGCAAGGAGCAACATGGGGTTGACATTTTATGGGGTTCACTAGGAGTTACTCAACAAAAATGTGATTACTTAGAATTTATTTTTGGTAGAAATCATTGTATTCCACATAGTAAGATGATAAGTGGATAAACTTTACTTTTTTAATAATATTTTTTCAATTAAATAAAAATTAACTTATTTAATTTATTTTTCAAAACTCTTAGGATGCAGGTCTTAAAGTGAGACAAAACTCTTGAAAACAAAATTACAATTCTAGATGGGGAGGAAAGAAAGCGTGCAAGAGAGCTGGGCCAGTAAACACCCAGATGAACCCATGTATTCTCGCTCTTTGGTATGTCAGCGTGGAGGAGATTCTTATTGAGTGAAAGATGGTCCGACCAAAGTCACTGCCAAATTGTCATCAACCTTATGAATGGGAAGACCTAAAATCCTTCCTATAATATGAAAAATGTGAGTAAATGGGCCAAGTAAGGTTCAATATGTGTTGTACCCAACCACTACCTAAAATTATATTGGGGCCATTTTTGAGAATTATGAATTCTTTTCATCTATTTCATAATACCATATTTCGAAGATCAAATCTAACCCTTACATCAATCACACAAGTCCATTCTAATTTATGTCCTGATGATAAATGCAACCTTAGATACTTTTTGTAACAAACCTTCACCAATATTGTTAATGGGTTCCTAGGAATGGATTGGTGTGCACACAATTTAGGGTAGAAACTATTAAAATTTAACTATGTTTGTTACCCCACATGTTGAAGTGTGCTTAAGGTAATGTTGGCTAGTATGTCTATGATAAAATGTTTGCACCTTTATATGTCATAGGTTCAAATCTCCATGGATCACATCACTTCACTGAAAAAACATCAAACATCCACATAAAGCATAGTTAATAAAGATTTTAGGATTGTGAAAGATCGAGTGATTAGAAGGATTGGAGGTGAGGAGAAGTTGAGGTCTTGAAAACCTCAAAAATCCCAAATGCTTGGATGATCGTCAAGTGGATAACAAAAGGAAAGTACTTTATCAAAGTTCCAATCACAGTTGCAATGAATAAACACATCAATTATGTTGATGACTAGGCCTAAATAAGGAAAGAAGGAAGAGATCACCTTTAGTTGCACTACTTGACGATCTACTATGGTGACACATGTCTTCCTCCTCTTTCCATAAGAACCATAATAGCGAAAACAACTAAGGGAACAACGAGCGACCACTTCAACAACGACACCCACTTCATGATCTCCACATGGCGAGCCACATTGGCACGACAATGATGCAATGTAGATCCCCACATTGGATTCCATGTCAACATGATGTTTGATAACACATGTGGAGGTCAAAATTACCCTTTGTCTCCTAAACTCTCTTTAGATATGAATTCTTGAACATCTCTGGAACAAACTCAAAAGTGTTTCGCACTATCGCCTCAAGAACTCTTACCTCACTTTAGAAATAACACTTTTCGAACTCAATGGAGGCATCCCTAATTTATTTCTTTCTAGATATACAATAAATCCATCATGATCTAGATTTTCAAGACATATCATGTAAATAAAAAAAACAAGAAAGGGGTTTGTTGAATCAATAACCATTGGTGTCTACCTATAAGGATATGATGTCTTTCTTCACTAAATTGGGCCATCTTACCCCCAGGGCTAGGAGTAACTAAGGAGATGATGTATCAAGGCCCATAGGTTGAATACATGGAGTGTCGAGAGCCTGATAAGAAGACAGATCCCCTACTCACACCACACACCACCATTCATCGATGACAACATCGTCCACCACACCAACATGGCCCAGAAAGGACAGTAGGTCTTGCTTCATGAGGTAACAAGTATGGTGTTGCGGCAAGTGTCATTTTAATAATTTAAGCATTTAAACATGTTGCAAAGAGTCTTTTCTTGATTATGAAAACATTTGCTTGGAAATTATACCTTTTTCCGCATTTCACCTTAGTAGTTGACATGGTTTCCTACTAAGTGGGTCACCCTCGAGAAAAGGGCACTACTAGGTGGTCTCCTTGAAGGGTCTTCATACCATTCCCAAACATACTTGCAACTTTCCACACTTCTTCCCTTTTGTTTCCTCATATTTTGGGTTTTAGGGGTTGTTGACCCCAAGAAGGGCTTGTACCTCATTTCATGGGGAGAAGGGGCTAAAGGCCTAGAGGTTTTGAATATGGAAAAAGATAAAATCCATAACTAATCCCTCTAGATTCTCAACCTAATGTCCTGAGAGCAATGAAACACTTCTCTATAAAAATCAAGAACCTTTAAAAAAGAAAACACATAATTAATAAATGTCCCTCTTGCTGGGGGGATGAATTTGTGGTGTCTGTTACTTTTCTTGGACATGGCACTCAATGTGTTCCTAACTTCAAGTGGCATTGTGGTGCTCTTTAATTTCCATTGCACATAACACTCAATGTTTTAGACCATAATAAATTAATGAAAAATAAAAGGGCCTGAAAAAAGGTTGCATTGAAAATGAGGGATGCAACACACCCTCTACAAAGGCACCCACAAATGAGACAATATGATCCCTTGTATGTAAAGAAAACCCCATGCCCAAAATTCATACCCCCCTCCACCTCATACTCTTTTACATGACTTAGAGAGGGTCTTCTTGGGAAACACTCCTTGACTAGGGGATTCATATACCCACTAGGGCACCATGAAAAACAATTTATACTTAAATTTGGAAAGTTTTATAATGACTTTGAGCATTTTTTATTTTGAAAAGGGGGAATTTAATGCACATGTTCGGGTGGTTCTTTTATTAAACGTGTCTTACTTGGCATGATACATGTGACTTGTGGACCCTTGAATGGCATACTTGCTTGTCTTTGCAGGACCTTGACAAGTAAGAAGTCATTCTATGGAGTAATTGTTCCATTTTGACCTCCATGGGGAGTTGAAGACCCTAGGATGGATGCCATACCCCACTAGATGGGAAGAGGACCCTGAAACTCTTGTCCACACAAGGTGAAGAATGTTTCCTTTGGAGGCACCTTGACAACACTAGAGTATGGCATTGAATCTATTTACACTTGAACAATGGCCTTTGGAGGCCTAGGACGTCACCTTCTAAGCCTTGACGTCATGTGGAGGCTAGGGTTTTGGTGGGCTTGATGGTACCAGATGTGTGGTGATGTGTTTTGAAGGAAGAAAAAGGCATGGCATGACTCTCTAGCACATGAGAGATTGACACATGGCATTTGGAGGCCCAACGAATTGCACCTAGAGGATCAATTGTTGATTAATTGAGTTGGTTGTCATTGATGTCAGCCCTTGAAGAAAGTCCAGTAGAAAATTACAGTAGAACAAAGGTTTGGGTAATGGACCCAAGTTTGTTTGATGTATAATGGTATGAGTTTTGATATATTTGTAGGAGAGACTATTCTATATGGATAGTACATGTAATTCCATTTCCAGTGGTATGTGGAACGTCACATAACTCTTCACGGTTAGAGATTTATGGGCATGTGAAGTTGGAGAACCCTCATGAGTCATCTAGAAGCCCCAAAAGGTCAAAGTAGTCAAAGTGGCTGGAAAGAATACATTATTTAAATAATAAAGTGAAGTGATGAGTGTACTATAAGTCAAATTGGATACAAAATAAATTATTTAAATAATAAATTTAATGGAGAAATTACTAAGTAGACAAGTGGTTAGCCCTAAAATATGGAAACTGGTTTAAGATGGTTAGAAGGTAACCCCTTGAGGAAGCTACATAAAAGTATAAATAAGAGGCAAGGGTCTCTCATTTTAATAAAACTTGAGAATATTGAATATCTACAAGTAACCGAGGTAACCAAAGGATATCTAAGGCGAATTTCAGAGGGAAGGTGAAGTAAAGAAGGCCGAAATTCAAGGGAGGATAAATTATTTTGATTATGCTTTCTAAGGTATGTTATTTACAGGTCATCTCACCATTTTCGCAATAAATTATTTTCTAAAATGATTCAGACCATGAAATATGGAGATCGTTGAGGAAACACATTCAAGTAGCCATGATAAAAATTTCATCTTGTGGTTTGTTGTATTTTTGGAGTTACACTCCGTGGAAAATAGGGTTTGTGGCTAGTCCTGAAACTAGTCTAAAACAAGTGTTTCTGGTAAAAACGTCATAAATTCTTCATAACAAATCCAAATTCAGTAAGACCAAATGTATTAGTTAGCGTACAATATTTATTATTATGTGTACCATTTTCATATCCATACAACAAATATTCTGTGTGGGGCACGATCTACAAGTTCGCTCTCTAGACTAAGCTAGAATTCAACAAAGTATTCCATTTTTGCTATAACTCCTTTTCTGAGAGGTTCCAAGTAGTGAAACCTTTGCATAAAAGACATTGAAGAACATTGTGTACTATTTTCATATCTTTATTCATTACAGGTACATAGTTATGATTATTTCAAGTTAGGGTTGTTGACTAATCCAAAATTAGTCATG
>JZKD02S1165074.1:80589-115102 GCA_000966675.3 Picea glauca
AGGTACATAGTTATGATTATTTCAAGTTAGGGTTGTTGACTAATCCAAAATTAGTCATGTGAGACTAAAGTAAAGTTTGATGAAAATGCTAGTATCTTGTTGTTAAAGTTAAGGACGGTTTGCAGGTATGTGATCATACACACCAAGTATGTTACAGAGTTACAAATCAGATTTGGATGATGAAATTGATGAGGGATTTTGGTTGAGGTACATGTTGGGTACATGGTTGAGACAAGTAGTTGATGAGTTGGCACATACATGAGGTGTATAGTTGATGATGTTGGTACATCTTGATGAGTAGTTGATGCATGATTGGTACATATTTGGTACATGGTTGGAGGCACTTGTTAGTAGTATTATTGACACATGGTTTATGGATGATGTAGCATACTTGTCTTGGTATATTATTAGAATCACATATTGATCTTGGTGATGATTATGAGTTGTTGTGTTATGCTTGGTTGATGCACATCTTGGTGATATTGTGCATATGGTTGAGATTTGTCTTGGTGAGTAGATTTGATTTGGTTGATAAGATTGATGAGACAGGTTGTTGTGATAGGTTGTTTGGACAGGTTGTTGTGACAAGTTATTTGTACAGGTTTGGCGCATGGTTGATTCATTTGTTTATGGTACAGGTTGATGTATGGTACATGTTGGCACAAGTTATTGGTACAAGTTGTTACAGGTTGTTTGGTGTAGGTTGATTGGTATAGGTTTACAACTGTATATCCCATAGTGATAGTGTGACAGTGGTTCCATCATTCTACTTATATTTCAAGGTGGTTGGACAAGGAAACAACATGTGGTTGTAGCTGGATAACATAGGGGGTTGTAGCCTCCTTCTGGTTGTAGACATAGAATTGGGGAGTTGGAGATTCCCTTAGGTTGTAACCTGAGAAACTAGGGGGTTGGAGCCTCCTTCTAGTTTCAGCTGGAAAACAAAGGAAGTTGGTGCTTCCAATGAATGTAATTCTTAAAGACATATAATAAAAAGCATTATGTGGTTTTCTCTCGCTTTGGGTTTCCATGTAAAAACATTGGTGTACTGTGTATGTGTATGATTTCTCATTTGTTCATTGTTTATTTACTATGCAACTATTGGATGATAATGCTACATTGATATAACACTTGCATTTTATGGTTAAAAAGGATTAAATTGTTGTATTATTGATTCACCCCCCTCTCAGTAATCCAACATCAACGCCACCTTTCTAGGGCATGACGTCATCCTTTAAGGGATTTACTTTATGTAAATTTCATTTTTGTAAATTGTAAAGGAAAATAGAGGGGGTCAGCCTCCTTTTAATTTGTTGTTGACATTTTATGTGGAAAAAATTGGTTTAGATGGCCTCATATAAATAGAAGCCATCTCATTTTCATTTTAGACATAACTCACTTGATAATTACATAAAACTTGGTAGAAATTTTCACCCTACTTGGGAAATTTGTCATCTCTAGTTTCTTGTGCAAATGGATTCTTTACTTGGCTATTGGTGGAGGAAAGGCTAACAACTTCTCTTGGATACTTGTTCTTCGAAAGTTTGGTGGAATATCTTGATAAGTGAGGGTTTTGCATGTTATCTCTTGGATTAGGTAAGAAATTTCTGCAATTTTGTTGGTTTCTCCTTAGTTTCAAGGTTATTTTTCAAACCCTTGTAGGAGTATAAGGGCATACACCCTCCATCAACGATTTCTCTTTATTTTCTATTGAAAATGTTTTTCTCATAGGATTTCTACAAGGAGTGAAAGGGCTTACACCCTTGTAGCAAATCCTTACTAAGGTTTATCTTCTCTAGGGAGTAAAATGGCTTACATCTCTAGATGAGTGCTAAACCCTAGATCATAAAAAAGAGATTTCATCACCCAAGATATAAATACACTAATCATTTTCATTCGAGATTGAATATTATTGCATTGGTAAATGTGATTTCAAGGAGATTGAAATGTCTAATTTCGGAATTGAATCTTACATGTTTTAAGCTCTCTTTTGTCCTAAGGGTGCCTTGATTTTCCAAGTAATCTATATATTTAACAAGCATTAATATACAACCATTTGGAATTCATGAAACTTACTCTTTAATCACTCTTTACTCACTTTTCTACTGTTGAAATTTACTAGCAAGTTGTCATAATTGATCTACTTTTTAATGGATATTGTTTGGGTGGATTTCTTGTTGATTTTAGTGGCTAGGACTTGTTGTTATAACAAAATTTTGCTACAACCATAAGGTTGTTATAAAAAAAATTGATAACACTTAATAACAACCCTCTCTTTCTATCAAAGTTGTATTGGTTTAATTATTGGAAAACTGTTTGCTGATTGCTAGCTTAATTTTCCAACATCATACACTTGATTTTGATAGTTTAATTTGCAATTTTCATAATCTATTTACTGTTGATATATATTTCCATACTTCTACAATTTTGGGACAACAAGGTTTCTTATTGATTCCCCATTGATTTTGAGGCTTCGATCATCAAAAATCATTTACCATGTCATAAGACTCTTCCTCAAGTCTCATTCTCATCTTTTAACTTGAACTATAGGGGCACTCTTCAACTTCTTCCCTTCTCCCATAAAAATCCTCCTAGGGCCACTTGGAAAGCCTCCCTTGTGTTGGATTAGTCCTTCACTAAAATGAGGGGGACATTTATTGAGGTGACAATGATAGGTGTTCCCAATTGTGTCTCACATTTTTTGCCTAGGTTGGGATTTTCCCAAACTACAAATTGTGCGATAAAAAATTTTGTGCCATTGTCAGGGAAGATTTTGAATCCTTCTGACCCATAATGAAACTTGGAAAGTATGTCCCAAAGCATTTATCCCAAACTTTCCTGACGAGTCCATTGAGGAAAGTTCACTCACAACCTTTGATGGACTTCGTATAAAATCATTTGGAAACTCCATTGAGGTATTACCCTAAGTAATGGAAACATGTCTCTATGGCACTTCCATGAGGAATAAAAAGATTTGGACCTTGAGTCCATTTATTGGTATCCAAACAAATTCCCAATGAAATGGTTAGATCATATCCCTAAGTTTGATAGTGATCCATTTTCAGCCACTGCACATGTTTTCAAATTTATTGAATTTGTTTTATGCCTGAGTATATAACATGAAGATGTGGTAGTGTGACTATTTCTCTTGTCACTTGAGGAGAAGCAAAGAGATCGGATCAAACATTATTGAAAACCTAAAAGTGTATATTCTTCAACGGTCCTTATCCAAGAATGCCTCAAGTATTGGATCCCTATAACTCATAAATTTGAAGATACTATTGAAGACCTCGAAGATGCCTTTCTAGGACAAGGTTTACCCTTGGACCCTATTGAATATTTGAGGGAAACACTTCTTACAAATCCTATTGAGAACCAAATTGGGGAAGAAAAGGTTGAGGATGATGATGAAGAAAGTTTCAAGGATCTCAAGGAAAACATAGAAGAAGACAATGAGTTTTGTGAACAATTACTAGAGCACTGCCATAATAAAGACTTCTTTGTCGGGTTATGCATGCAAAAAAGAGAATAGCACAATAATTTCCTTCAAAATTTTGATAAGAATCCTACTCGATACATAGCATGGGAGATTTCCATTTCCCATTACAGAGTGAAGCCACTATGTGATGTTGTGACAAATAAATATGGTTATTGAGAAAGCCTCCCAACTCAAGATCGATCATTCTTAATGCCCAAAGAAGTCTAGAAACTCATTGAAGATCAAGCCCATGATGTTGAATATTTTCTTGAAGAATAGGTCCACAAAGAAGAATAAGAGAGAACCATTGATGATAATATCTTTGATAAGAAAGGATGTCAGGTGCTTGAAGATATCGTTGAAGGTCCTACTAATTTTCTAGCACAAGATCTTATCGAGACATATCACAGAGTAAATTCCCTGTGTGCCATGATTGCAAAAAAGTATGGACTCAATGATGAAGAATCCGTTGACATAGAAGATTCCCATGGAATGCATCATGTTGAAGGCCAAGATGAAGTTTCTCAATATTTTGTTCTCCCTACACACGAATATGAAGAAGTGGTTAGTTGCAGGCATACAAATGGATTTATGAAGGAACCCTTGGATGTAGTTGGTGAGCATATAGATGAATTTATATGTGTAGGGAGACATAGATGGGATGTTGGTTTCTCGAGTTTTGACGGAGATCCCATTTATGATATTGAGGGTGGATTTCAAGTTAAGAATGATAAGTTGTTTCCTTCATAATGCTTGTCCACATGCTTATACGGTTCAAATGTTTGGAAACATGATGATGATATGGTCACAGAATTATTTTTTCCACCTAAGGAGGAATGGTTGCAGTACACCTATGTTGATTTCCAACCTTTCCTTGAGGATTATCCTTTTGAACACTCAAAACAATAACTTGATAAAATTTCTCAATCATCTTCATGCTTGAAGATTGATGAACATGATGCCATGAAACAATCAGGGAATCATACTACTAAGCAATGATATTTTCATCCGCGAGCTTATTACAAGGATTTGCATGTGAAGGAGCAATGTTTTTCGAGTAGCAGGAAGGTTTATTTCTTTAGACATGAGGGTATCCCTTACCTCCTACCTTCTTGGGGATTCCATATAGTTTTCTTTCAATATCTCATCTCCTCTCAGTCTTCAGGAAGCAATGATCATGTGAGTGAGGAAGAATACAAGACATCATCTATATGTGGTAACATTATTCAAATATGGGTGGATCAAGATTGTGACCATTCTTTCCAGCAGGATTGTCTCCCTCCCACCCACCTCCATGAATTTCTTTCTACGATTGATTATATGATTATTCATATTTATCATTATTATGTGCTTAACATGTCCTTGATATTTTTATAATTAAGCATAGGGGGAAGCACTTGGGTGAGATGTTGAGAAGGTGGTTACACTGGTTGCACAATTTGACCTGACATCTGAGGAGACATGATCTCCATGGGCCTTGGGCCTCAGGTAAGTAGGTAGGTCATTTGATTTCTCACATTTGCATTTCTATGTTCATCGTAGTGTAGTTTCATGTGAATACATGCTTTGCTTTACATATTAATTTTATTGCATTTATGCATAGTTGTTGTGATTTTCTTTAATCATATTACATGTTAGTTAGAAATTATTTTTTTTTAAAGAAAACAAAATTCTCTTTTTAAGGAATAGTTCTCAATTTTGAAAATTTTGAAGTTTTAATTATATGAATAAAGGGTGATCAAACCGCCCCTCAATGATCTGATTTTTTTCTTGAGTATTTGTAGGCGCAGGTCTAACCAGGAGATGTTGAGGTTCTCATGTATTCTAAAACGAGCACATTTCCCCAAGTAGGAGCCAGATGTTACCCCCTACGTCTAGGGTTAACTAAGGAGATGATGTCTCAAGGCCTTCAAGTTGAAGACATGGAGTGTCGAGAGATAGATGAGTAGATGGAGCCCCTCCTCACATCACACACCACCATTCATCAACAACAATAACAACGTCCACCACACCTACATGGCCTATAAAGGACAACAGGTCTTGCTTCATGAGGTAACAAGTTCAGTGCCATGGTAAGTGTCATTTTAATAATTGAAGCATTTGAGCATGTTGCAAAGAGTCCTTTCTTGATTATGAAAATGTTTTCTTGGAAATTATACCTTTTTCCTCATTTCACCTTAGTGGTTGACATGGTTTCCTAGTAAGTGGGTCACCCTCGGGAAAAGCATGCTACTAGGTGGTCTCCCTGAAGGGTCATCATACCATTCCCACACATACTTTCCACTTTCCACATTTCTTCCCTTTCATTTCCTCATCTTTTGGGTTTTCAAGATTATTGACCCCAAGAAGGGATTGTACCTCATTTCATGGGAAGAAGGGGCTAAAGGATAAGAGGTTTTGTAGCTGGAAAAAGATAAAAACCATGATTAATCCCTCTAGATGCTTTCCCTACGATCTTGAGAGAAATGAAATGATTCTCCATAAAAATCAAGGACCTTTAAAAAATAAAATACATAATTAATAAATGTCTCGCTTCTTGGGGGGATGCATTTGTGGTGTTTTTTTACTTTCCTTGCACATGGAACTCAATCTGTTCCTAACTTCAAGTGGAATTGCGATGCTCTTTAATTTCCATTGCACATAGCACTCAATGTTTTGGACCATGATAAATTAATGGAAAATAAAAGGGCTTGGAAAAA
Source organism: Picea glauca (assembly GCA_000966675.3). Taxonomy (NCBI): domain Eukaryota; kingdom Viridiplantae; phylum Streptophyta; class Pinopsida; order Pinales; family Pinaceae; genus Picea; species Picea glauca. The sequence continues at coordinate 86,767 of JZKD02S1165074.1, forward strand.
GGTTGCATTGCAAATGAGGGATGCAACACACCCTCTACAAAGGCACCCACAAATGAGACAATATGAGCCCTTGTATGTCAAGAAAACCCCATGACTAAAATTCATACCCCCATCCACCGCATACTCTTTTACATGACTTAGAGAGGGTCTTGTTTGGAAACACTCCTTAACTTGGGGATTCATCTACCCAATAGGACACCATGGCAACCCTCCCATACTTAAATTTGGCAAATTTTATAACGTCTTTGAGAATTTGTTTATTTTTAAAAGGGGAGATTTAATGCACATGTTTGGGTGGTTCTTTTATTAAATGTGGCTTACTTGGAATGATACATGTGAATTTTGGAACCTTGTGTTCATTTGTTATATTCTTTGCAGTGAAAGTCAAAGTGGATCGACTGACAATTGAAGTCAAAGGTCGAGGTGGTTTGACTGGGTAAAGACAAAGTCAAGGTGGATCGACAACAAGTCGAAGGTCGAGGTTAGTCAACCGAGTAAAGTCAAATTTGAAGCCGAGGTGGATTGACATGGTAAAGACATCGACAACAAGTTCAAAAGGTCAACTGAAAAGAGGTTGAAAGGCGGGCATGTGACAACCAAATGAAGGTCGATTGGTATTTTACGGGTAATATGACTTGGCAGTTGACTCTAACAGAATCCCGAGATTTGTAAGATTTTTAACCAATAATCTACATGGATATGTAATTTTTTTTGGGTGCCATTTATTTAGGGTTTTTCCTATTGTAAAGCCTACAAATAGGTGTTTTGTAAGAGCATAAAGGATAATCAATAAACTTGAATATTTATATGATGAATGAATAGTCACCAAGGGTCTGTAATTTAGAGGTTGTTGGTCATGCAGATGTAAGCCAATTGGCTACATGGTTGTGCATGTGTAAGAAATAGGTTATGATGTCGATTGTGTCTTAGGTGTGGACCAAGGTTAGACATGTAACCTTTTATTCTGAACGAATAAGAAAACAAGGAGCATAATGCTAGAGGAATGTTGGTTTTCCCATTTTGGGTTTCCAGTGTAAAATATTTGTGTATTGTGTGATTGTTGTGTCATTTACTTTCTTGATTAAGATTTCTTCCTCTCTTCTACTAGGTTTAGCGTGGAAGTGTGTCTAATTTCCTAACATGTGGTATCAGAGCTTGGATTAACATTATTGGATCTGAGCTAAACCCTAGGTACAATAAGAGTCGTAAGTTAGAAATATTTGATGATTGTGTTAAAGAATGGTGAGCAATTCAATAATAGAGATCAAAAAATTCAATGGCCAGAATTTTGAGATTTGGAAGATTCAAATTGAATGTCTCCTTATATATCGAGAACAATGGACAAAAATATGCCCAGGTACCATGCCAACATGTATGTTGACAGAAGAATGGGAGAAACTCGAGAGAAGAGAAAGGAGTACGATTCAACTTTGTCTTGCACAGTCGGTGCTACTAAATGTTTTAGGTGAAGATTCGGCCAAGAAATTTTGGGACAAGTTGGTAAGCTTGTACCAGTCTAAATCTCTGGTAAACAAGTTGTTTCTCAAAAATAAATTGTATCTTATGAGAATGAGTGATGACAGTTCGGTGATTGAGCATTTAAATTTGTTTAATACCATTATAATCCAATTATCTTCTATGGATATTAAAATCACTAAGGAGGAGAACTGTATAATCCTATTATGTTCTTTTCCAGAATCTTGGGATAGCTTAGTCTTGGCTATAGGGAGTAATACAAACACATTAGTGCTAGAATATGTTGTTGCATCTCTATTGTAAGAAGAAATGAGAAGAAAGAACATGGAAGGATCGACCAAATATGATTTAGTGGTGAGAGGTTGAATAGTTGACAGAGATAAAGGAAAATTATTTGGTAGAAAGTCTAAGTCGAAGGGTAGATATAAATCAATGGTTCAGTTGACAAGAAGATGCTAAAAATGCAGTAAATATTGGAATTACAAAAAGGACTACAATTCGAGGGTGATGGAAGTCAGCATAGGATCCGATGAGAAGTAGTCGACTGAGAGAAAGATGACTCCAAATAAGGGAGGCGATGTGTACCTAGTGTTAACTAGTACACAGTCATATCAATATGTTTGGTTGATCGACTCAGGAGCATCCTATTATATGACACCACATAGAGAATGGTTCTTCGAATATGAACGATATGAAAGAGGAGAAGTGTTCTTGGGGGACGACTCAACAACTAGAATTGTTGGATGGGGAAATGTTTGATTGATACTGTGGGATGGGAGGAGTAGAACCCTTCCAGGTGTGATACACATTTTGGGTTTGGAAAGAAACCTGATATATATAAGTAAGATGAGTGATGTTGGATTGCATACTCTATTTTAGAAGGATTCATGCAATATGGTCAGAGGTGCAATGGTCTCAATGAAAGGAATTCGGATTGGAACCCTATACAAGTTTTTAGGGAGTGTCGACTCGACTGGATGCAACAACATTGTTGTTCCTGAAGTCAACTCAAATTCGAATTGACTCGAATCGACTCAAGCTAAGTCAATTCAAACCAACTCAACAAGTCATCACTGTTGATTAAGGTTGGTTGTCATTGATGTCAACCCTTGAAGAAAGCCCCGTAGCACAAAGGTTGGGTAATGGACCCAAGATTGTTTAATGTAAATATAACTCATTATTTTATTGTCATGGTTGATAATAAGTAGAAATGTATGAACTCCAAAGTGGTCCCCTTATGGTGAAATCCCTCACAGGAAGACGCTTTGCAGATTGAGTTATCCTAGAAGTATGGTTAGATAACCCATGATTATTTGTGGAATAATGAGATGAAGGTCAGTGAATTTGTCATTTAAACTATCCTATATGGATATTTCTTGTCATTCCATTTCCGGTGGTATGTGGAACGTCACATAACTCCTCACAGTTAGAGAGTTATGTCCATGAGAAGTTGGAGAACCCAGTTTTGGGTAATGGAACCAAGTTTGTTTGATGGATAATGGTATGAGTTTTGATATATTTTCAGATAATACTATTCGATATGGATGTTACATGTCATTCCATTTTTGTTGGTATGTGGAATGTCACATAACTCCTCACGGTTTGAGAGTTATGGCCTTACAAATTTGGAGGACCCTCTTATGTCATCTAGAAGCGCCAAAAGGTCAAAGTAGTCAATGTGTTTTAAGAGATTTTAGAAGGTAAATAATAAAGTGAATTGATGAGTGTACTATAATTCAAAGTGAATACAAAATAAATTATTTAAATAATAAATTTAATGGAGAAATTAGAAGTGGGTTAACTCTAAAATAAGGAAAGTGGGCAAAGTGACCTAGAAGATGTTTTTAAGGAAGCTACTTGGAGAGTATAAATAAGAGGAAAGGCTCTATCATTTTAGATACACTTGAGCATATTGAATACTTATAGGTGCCTGAGGTAACCAAAGGATATCTAAGCCAAATTTCTGAGGGAAGGTGAAGAAAAGAAGGCCGAAATTCAAGGAAGGATAAATTCTTTTGATGATGCTTTCTAAGGTGTTTCAGGTAAAAATGTCATAACGTATTCATAATATATCCAAATTTAGTAAGACCAAATGCGTTGGTTAGATTACAGTCTATAGTATGTTGTGTAACAATTTCATATCGATTCAACAAAAATTTCGTGCAGGGAACGCTCTACAAGGTGGCTCTCTAGAATAAGCCAAAATTCAACAAGGTATGTGATCATATACACCAGGTCTATTACATAGTTATAAATCATATTTGGATGATGAAATTGATGAGGGATTTTGGTTGAGGTACAAGTTGGGTACATGGTTGAGACAAGTAGTTGATGAGTTGGCACATACATGAGGTGTATAGTTGATGATGTTGTTACATATTGATGAGTAGTTGACACATGATTGGTACATACTTGGTACATGATTGGTTGCACTTGTTTATGGTACAGGTTGGTGCATGGTTGATGCACTTTTTTATGGCACATGTTGATTACAATTTGAGGTTCAGGTTGATGCATGGTTCATGTTTATTGGTACAAGTTTACAGCAATATATCTCACAGTGATAGTGTGATAGTGGTTCCATCATTCTACTTCTACTTCAGGGTGGTTGGACGGGGCAAGGACAGGTGGTTGTAGCCACCTTACGGTTGTAGCCACCTTACGGTTGTAGCCACCTTACGGTTGTAGCTGGAGAACATAGGGGGTTGTAGCTAGAGAATTAGGGAGCTGGAGCTTCCCTCAGGTTGTAGCCTGAGAAACTAGGGGGCTGGAGACTCCTTCCAGATGCAGCTGGAAAACAAAGGAAGTTGGTGCTTCCAATGAATGTAATTGTTCAAGACATATAAGAAAAATAATTCTGTGGTTTTCTCCCGATTTGGGTTTCCACGTAAAACATTGGTGTATTGTGTATGTGTGTGATTGTTCATTTCTTATTTCTCATTATTGGATAATAATTATACATTGATATAACACTTGGATTATTTGAAGAAAAAGGATTATAATTATGCTATTACTGATTCACCCCCCCTCTTAGTAATCCAACAATCACAAAGTCAACTTGACCATGCTATGGAATGAGAGGATGGGAAACATTGGAGAAAAAAGACTTTGATCTATGAAAAATAAAGGTATGGTCGAATACTTTCTTGAGTGTAATTTAGAAGTCGACTTTTGTGAACATTTTATATATGGAAAACAAAGTCAGGCGAGGTTCCCATCTGGAGTGACAAGGGAAAATGGGATTCTAGAGTTGGTTCATAGTGATGTGTTTGGCCCTGTTACAAATCTTTCACTTGGCAGATCCTTGTATTATGTCTCCTTCATAGATTGTTTTTCCAGGAAGACATGGATATATTTCTTGAGGAAGAAATCATAGGTTTTCTAGAAATTCAAAGAGTTTAAATCTCTTGTAGAAAACTACACAGATAAGAAGATTAAGATGTTGAGAACTAACAACGACGGTGAATTATGTGGGAAATAATTTGATTAGTTCTGTAAACAGTATGGCATATCACACCAAACTACCACACTATATACCCCAAAACAAAATGGAGTTGTCGAGAGAGTGAACAAAACATTGATGGACAAGGCAAGGAGCATGCCCAGTGGTGTTGGGATTGCATAAGAATTATGGGCGGAGGCAATCAACACTACAAAATATCTATTGAATATGTCTCCTTCGTTGGCGCTAGTCGACATGATTCCAAATAAGGTATGGTTGGGTAAGAAGCCTTTGATTTCACATCTCAAAGTATTTGGCTGCAATGAATTTGTGCATGTTCCTAAGGAAAAGAGGATCAAGGTCTACAAGAAGGAAGTCAAATGTATTTTCTTTGGATACAAACAAGGAATGGAAGGATATAATCTTTGGGATCCTGCATCAAGGAAAATAGTGTATAGTCGAGATGTGGTCTTCTGAGAAGTCGAAGGTAAGTCTGATCCTAAGGAAATTGTTTAGACCGACAATAATCCTGAGATGATACAGTTTGAACTAAGGAACAAAGAAGATTATTAAGATGAGTTGACTGAATTAGAGGAAGAGGTGGAACAACCGACCCCTATGGTAAGGAGGTCATAAAGAGTAAGAAAACTAGTCAAAATGTATAGTCCACCCTCCACCCAACTTTCATTCTGCATTCGTGTTAACTTCCACCGACGATGAGCCCAAGTTGGTCGGAGAGGCAGTCGAATCAACAGAGGGAAAAATATGGAAGGACACCATGGTTGAAGAGATGGAATCCTTGCACAAGAATGAGACATGGGATTTAGTCAAGTTTCCTAGTGGAAGAAATCTCGTCGGTAGAAAATGGGTATTCAAGAAGAATATGAATGTAACAGGTCAAATTGAGAAATTCAAATCTCAACTGGTAGTAAAAGGATATTCCCAAGTCGAAGGAGTCGACTTCGGTGAGATTTTTTCCCCTGTTGCAAAATTAACTTCCATTAGAGTACTAATGTATCTGGATGCAACATTTGTTTTGGAAATAGAACATATGGATGTGAAGACATCGTTCCTACATGGGTACTTGGAAGAGGAAATATACATGAAACAACCTGAAGGATTTTTAGTAAAGGTAAAGAAATATTTGGTGTGTAAACTGAAAACATACCTTTATGATCTAAAGCAATCACCAAGGTTGTGGTACCAAAAGTTCGACACATACATCCTTAGTTTAGGATTTGTGAGAATCAAATTTGATCACTGCATATATTCCAAAGAAGAAGGTGGGAATTTTATATATGTAGATTTGTATGTTGATGACATGTTGTTGATTGGAAACAACATGGACGCAATAATGAGGTGAAGAAGCAACTATTCTCCAAGTTTGACATGAAGGATCTCGGTGCAACTAACTTCATTCTAGGAATGGAGATTAAGAGAGATCGAACAACTAAAAGGCTCTAGTTGAATTAGACGAAGTATATTGAAACAATTTTAAAACATTTTAACATGTAGGATTGCAAACCGATGAAGGCACCAATTCCCGTGGGAGCAAGGCTAACTGTTGAACATTGTCCAAAGACACATGAAGAAATAGAGGACATGGAACATGTTCCCTATGCAAGTTTTGTTGGTAGTCTAACGTATGTGATGGTCTGCACTCAACCAGACATTTCCCATGCGGTGGGAGTGTTGTGCAGATACATGTCGACACCTGGGAAGGAGAACTGGACAATTTTCAAGAGAGTATTCATGTATTTGTGTGGTACACAATATTATGTTATATGATACCAAGGTAAACTTGGAGGTGACAATGAATTAAATGTACATGAATTTTTCGGCATCGACTGGGCTGAATATCTAGATCAACAAAGGTCGACCAATGGATATATGTTCAAAATGTTCAGTGGAGCAATCCGTTGGATGAGTAAGAGACGTGTGGTCATAGCCTTGTCAAAAAAAAAGTTGAATACATGGCAGCCACTCATGGAAGAAAATAATTAATATGGCTGCAAAGGCTGTGTTCAAGAATCAGGTTTGAGAAAAAATCTATGAAGATAATTTATGACTTTCAAAGTGCAATATTTCTGACAAAGAATCCAACTTATAATTTGAAGACTAAGAACATTGATGTACAATACCATTTCATGAGATACATGGTGGAAATAAACAAGGTGTTGTTGGAGATTGTAGACATGTTGGAAAACATAATAGACTCGTTGACCAAGTCTATGAGTGTTGTGATGTTCTCTTGGTGTAGAGAGGCAATGGGAATTGCTTCCCTGGGTCTGTGAATGAAAGTTCAAAGGTCTCCTGGTTTTGAAAAAGAAGAAAATGAGTGGGAGAATGTTGGGTTGTTGTATTCTTTGCAGTGAAATTTGAGGTGGATCAACTGACAATCGAATTCTAAGTTCGAGGTGGTTCGACTGGGTAAAGATGAAGTTGAGGTGGACCGAAAGCAAGCCGAAGTTTGAGGTGGATCGACATGGTAAAGACATCGACATCAAGTTGAAGAGGTCAAACAATAAGAGGTCGACATGCGAGAGTGTGACAACTGAATGAATACTAAATGAAGGTTGACTGGTAGTCGACAGATAATAGGACTTGGTAGTTGAATGTAACGGAATCTCGAGATTCGTGGGATTTGTAGCCAATAATCTGCATGGATCTGTAACCATTTTTGGGTGCCATTTATTTATGGTTTTGCCTATTGTAAAGCCTATAAAGATGCATTTTTTAAGGCCGTAAAGGATAATCAATAATATTGAATCTTTAGATGATGAATGGCTAATCACCAAGAGTCTGTAATTTATAAGTTGTTGGTCATTAAGCCAATTGGCTACAGGGTTGTTATTGTGTAAGAAAGAGGGTATGATGTCGATTGTGTCTTAGGTGTGGACCAAGGTTAGACATGTAACCTTTTATTATAAATGAATAAGACAACAAGGAGTAGAATGCTCAAGGAATGCTAGTTTTCCCGGTTTAGGTTTCCAAGGTAAAATCTCTGTGTACTGTGTGATTGTTGTGTCATTTATTTTTTTGATTAAATATTTCTTCCTCTCTTCTGCTAGGTTTAGCGTGGAAGTGTGTCTCATTTCCTAACACCTTGGATGGTGTAATTATTTGTCTTTCGAGGATCTTTCCAAGTAATAAACCATTCTATGGAGGAATTGTGCCATTTTGACCTCCATGGGGAGTTGAAGACCTCAGGATGGACACCATACCCCATAGGATGGGAAGAGGACCCCAGATCTCTTGTGCACATGAGGTTATGAATGTTTCCTTTGGAGGGACCTTGAAAACAATATATGATTACATACCATCCCTTTGCACTTGGACTATATCCTTTGGAGGCCTAGGACATCACCTTCTAAGCCTTGACGTCATGTGGAGGCTATGGTTTTGGTGGTATTTATTGTACCATACGTGTGGTGATGTGTTTTTAAGGAAGAAAAATGCATGTCATGACTCTCTAGCATATGAGAGATTGACACATGGCCTTTGGATGCCCAATGAATTGCATCTAAATGCTCAACGTCAACCTTCTAGGGCATGATGTCACCCTTTGAGGGATTTTCTTTATGTAAATTTCATTTTTGTAAATTGTAAAGGAAAATAGAAGGAGTTGACCTCCTTTTAATTTGTTGTTGACATTTTATGTGGACAAAATTGGTTTAGATGGACTCATACAAATAGAGGCCATATCATTTTCATTTTAAACATAACTCACTTGAGAATTACATAAAACTTGGATGAAATTTTCTCCCTACTTGGGAAATTCATTATCTCTAGTTTCTTGTGCAAATGAATGCTTTACTTGTCTATTGGTGGAGGAAATACTAGAGACTTCTCTTGGATACATGTTCTTGACAATTTTGGTGGAATATCTTGATAATTGAGGTTTTTCATGCTATCTCTTGGATTAGGTAAGGAATTTTTTAAATTTTGTTGGTTTCTTCTTAGTTTCAAGGTTATTTTATCAAACCCTTGGAGGAGTATAAGGGAATACATCCTCCATCAATGATTTCTCTTTATTTTCTATTGAAAAGTTTTTTGTCAAAGGATTGATACAAGGAGTAAAAGGACTTACACACTTGTAGAAAGTCCTTGTTAAGGCTTATCTTCTATAAGGGTTAAAAGGGCTTACACCCCTAGATGAGTGATAAACCCTATCTCATAAACAAGAGACTCCATCACCCAATAGATAAATACACTAATATTTTTCATTAGATATTGAATCTTATTGCATTGGTAAACGTGATTTCAAGAAGATTGAATTGTCTAAGTTTGGAATTGAATATTATATTCTTTAAGCTATCTTGTGTCCTTAGGGAGTTTTGATTTGCCAAGTAATCTAGATATTGTAACAAGAATTAATCTACAGCCATTAGGGCTGCAACACAATTGCTCTTTAATCACTCTTTACTCACTTTTTTACCATTGAAATTTACTTGCAAGCTGTCATAATTGATCTATTGCTTAAGGGCTATTGTTTGGATGGATTGCTTGCTGATTTTAGTGGCTATAACTCTCTATTGTAGAAATAATTTTATACAGCCATAAGGCTGTTATAAAACTTTTCTGATAACACTTAATAACATCCCTCTCTTGCTATCAAAGTCTTGGTTTAATTATTGGAAAATTGTCTACTGATTTCTAGTTTAAGTTTCCAACATCATACACTTGATTTTGATAGTTTAATTTGCAGCTGTCATAATCTCTTTACTGCTGATATATATTTCCATACTGCTGCAATTTTTGGACAACAAGGTTTCTTGTTGATTCCCCATTGATTTTGAGGCTTGGATCATCATATATTGTCTTGTTTGGGAAGGTCTAACATTGCAGGTACACAACCTCGACAACCATTTACCATCTCATAAGAATCTTCCTCAAGCCTCATTCTCATCTTTGACCTTGACCTATAGAAGCACTCTTCAACTTATTCCCTTCTCCCATCACAATCCCCTAGGTTCACTCGGGAAGCCTCCCTTGTGTTGGACTAGTCCTTCACTAAAATGAGGGTCGGGACATCTATTGAGGTGACAATGATAGGTGTTCCCAGTTGTGTCTCACATTTGTGGCCTAGGTTGGGATTTTCCCAAACTAAAAATTGTGCGATAACATGCCATACTTCATTTGGACAAATAAATCTAATAGGGTAAGCCATTTTCCTAGAATCTTGACATTAGATGAGGTAGATATATTTGTCTTTATATTAGTGCTAGGTGGTTTAAACTAGATAGAAGTGAGAATATTTCTAGATGCAATCATACAATAATCAAAGAATCAAGTAAACAAATCCATCAAAGTTGCATTCATTGGAGATGAAAACAAAATAGCAATAATATGAAGAATAATAGATTTCAATATATTCCATTTACAATGAGAATTTAAGAACCTACAAGAGAATCTTTGCTTTATCTTACATTTAATCCATACTTCTAGGGAATAGGTAGTACAAATCCACTATAAACAATGAAATCAATTAATTATATGAAGAAAATGATTGCAACATTTTGTACATCAACTCAAAGACACATAAAAGAGAAAGAAGCATGAATGTATAATTTAGTTTGAAGATGTTATCCACGAAACCAATTACAAAGCCTATATATGGGGGGAACCTCCAAAGATCCATCCCCTTCAACTACTTTGTTTCTTCCTTAGATAGATTGTATATTTACAATTCAATCATGGTCATAATTGATCATTAGCATTAATTAATGGATTTTAGCATAAATTGATCATTATGGCATGGTCAAGGATAATCCTTTATTCATAAAATTAATTCTACCTTGGAAAACAATAATCATTTTTCCATGTATCTCTCCTAGGAAAGACAATGACTCCATGATATCTATGTTTCTCCTTAAATCCTTTGCTTGCCATCCCAATCATCTTGATAATGTCAAATATGATCCTCTCTTCTTGATATGACCATCAATGCTTGTGCTTTCTTTGAGATCAACAAGTGGGCCATCCACTGGTTCTCCTCTTCAATTCTCAAGATTCTTGTATTCTCATCACTTAATGAATCCAATCATGTGCATTATCAGTGTGGCCTTCAATGATTCCATGTACATATTCTATCTCACCCTTGGTTCATCGGAGATGAAAACTTATCATCAATGATGGTACCCGAGGCTAAGCATTTGTCCTAGTCCTCAAATTATGATATGTGGTAGCATAATATTGGGGATTGAATGTACCATAACATGGACATGATGACGGGGTGTTGACCCAAATTTCAACCACCTATGGGTTATTTCCTCTTATCCTTCAACAACATGAAATTAGAGAAGACACAATGTGATTCATTTCTTTCCCACATTTCTTCCTTTCTTAGTGGACAATTTTTTTCTGCTTGGTGGTCATGTTGCTACTTTTCACATTGAAAGGAATTTTCTTTTTCTTGATGCCATAAACTAAGCCACTAAATTAACCTCATCAAGAACATTTTTTAGGGTCCTACCCCAACCCTCTAAGTATATAGATATGTTTCTATGTATGTATGTCATCTCTAGTAAATAAGGCCCATGTAGTAGTGTGAAAGTAATAATTGTAAGAAATATTATTAGAAGATCCATCCTACTAGAAATTTCCTTCTCCACAATGTTCCTATGAGGTAGAGAAAACTATATAAATAAGTAGAAGCAATGTAATGAGATGTCTTGTGAAGTATAGAGTTATTGGATCTCTACTCAATTGGAGGTTGCCCCCTTGAAGAGGCAATGAACATTTCTATCATCAATAAAGGTATAACATTTTGTGGTATTATAGTTCTTTATTTGGATTTTGTGGTTGCAATCTACTATTTCTACTCTACATATTCCAATTTACTAATAAAGAACATCACAAGTGGTATCAAAGCACATTCTTAATCCCATATTTAGAACTTTTTTTCCAGGCCAGAGACGTATTTTGATGTTTGAAAATAACACAACGATCTTCCATTCAATGGGTGAATTTTTGGTAGGGGAAGAATACACACAAGAAATACAAGTGGTTTCACCTGGTTAGGCACCCTTGTAACCCTTGTTGGTACCCCTTCAAGTAGTATTGCACCAAAAAACACCTATATATGGAATTTCACTTCCATGTACCCTAGGGTATATTGAAAGTCTCCTAGGTTACTTGAAACCATATTTAGGTAAGATTATTGACCATCTTGTTTCTATAGTGGCTCCAAGAATAACACTTGGGAATATTACTCTCTAATACCCAAGTAATCGGGTAGTATAGCTAAGGGTATGAACAAGACTCCTTAGTTAATGTCCTAATAAATTGGGCCCAATACTACTATTAGACCCTACACGTATATCAGAGAGTTATAAAACCTAGCACTCCCTTTTTCTCAAGACCCTAAAAACTCTACTCCCTACTTCGAATCCATGAACTTCCTACATAAACGATCGCATTGTAAATCTATGTATTCTGTCACTAGAAACCTGTTGATCCATTTTCATGTATCACCTTTTATTTTTAAGTTTACATGTATATGGAGTATTTTCCCTTCCTATTTTCTTTGTGTTCCACCATGCTCCTCCACAAAGAAAAATTTAACTAGAATTAGTCCTTTGTTTTACTTGTGTGGGATTCCTTACCTTGTGCCCATACTAGCCATGTTCTGCATAGTTCAATACTTAATTTATTTCCAACTTTTCTTGTAGTGCAGAGAACTAAACCTTAACCTTTTTCCTGCAAAAACTTTCTCTTTGCACAAACTTCCCCTCTGCAAAAATGGAATCTCTGTGCACCTATACCTCCACATAAATCTTGTGCAAAGAAATTCACATATCTATGACCCCCACACTCCCACACAACTTCACTTCTGCACAACTAGTTTCTAAAGGGATTGATCTCTCTATATGTGATCTATACTTAGTGAAATATTCATCCTTATCTTGCGTTTTGCACACTGATCGAGGGTAATTTATGATCCATAAATTGGTTCTGAGTTGTTAGGTAAAGGATGATGATCACGAGTAAATGAGGATTAATTATCCCATTTTCCTATGAACCACTTTCTTTTCAAAATAACTTCCATTTATGGTTGCTTGTATTTTGAAGGAAATTTGTACACACCGAAGGGACATTTTAGTAAATATCCATGCATTTAACCTTTAAATAAATTAAACTCTGTAATATTGTATAAAAAATATCAAAGTGCATTGGAAGAATAATAAATATGGCAGCTAGAAGGAGGAAATAAACTTTTTGTGGGGATATTGTTAACTCTCTCATGCACCAAGATAAAAATTTTCATTGGTCCATGTCATATCAGCAGCTTCATATTATAAATCTTGAATACAAGCATAATAACAAAATCTGAATGACTGGCTTAGTTAATGTTGGTTGCATGCTTGAAGCCTTCGACTTCGAGGAGTTGTTTTCATGATGCACCTGCATATTTGATTTGAAAGGATGAACAATTTGAGTAGTTGTTGAAGGGAAGAACCATGTTCCACTAACTCCCAATATTTTAAAAGAATGCTTCAATTTACCACCTCCAACAAAAGTCTTAGGCTTCCTGACGTTGACTCTTTTATGGATTCCCATGGTGGTGGGATTAACTTGTTAAAGGATTTCATGGTTCCCTCTATAGAAATCCAAGCCAACCTTTCAGCCGTTGACTTAAATCTGTTGGAAAAGTCGTATCAGAATTTTTCATGGATATTTTCCCAATTAATGGGACGAGAATCCACTTCTCATATTCCCAGGTTAGTTTTGTATATATTGCATTTTTCTTTTTGAAAAGAATCAATGTTCAACTAGGCCGAGGTAATCCAAATGAAATTTCCTTTCAGCTGGCCAATTATTTAAAGACTCAAAGATTCTTCATGACTATGTATCTGGTCTTGGAAGTCGCCTACTATAATGTGTTTGAAGGGTTACCCTTGAGAGGAAATTTAGATGTTGATAATGAACCAATCCAATTCGGGTACCCTATTCTTTGGAACCATAAGGCACCATTCATTTTTTTTCTTATTCAAGATAGGTTTCTCAAAGATATTAGATATATGTTGACTAGAAAAGCACCAACAAGGACAACCCTATAGGCAGAGAATTTCCTAAAAGGAAAGAGAATTTGTGTACATCAAGAAAAACATACCTACATTGGGTTATATGATTATGAGGGAAGCCCTTTTCTTCTCCCAATATTTGTTTTTGATAGGTATTTTGTTGTAGAGGTATGAAGATAGTATAAATCATGGTCTATCCTTTTTGACAAAAAGAGAAAGAGGAAATGTATCTCATTTCCATTTATTTTTTCCGATGTAACAATAAGAAATGCCCGCCACTTGTTAGAAGTTTTTGAAATGATAAATGCATTTAACATGAAGGAATCACAACCTCTCCAAGGTTTTGACCGTAAGGGGTTTCTTTCGCAACATTTGGTGTCCATGAGATATAACAACGTTTTTACAAGGATTGTTGAAGGAACTAGCGATAATGACCCAAATACCCCCAAGAAAAAGGATAAGCATATATGGAATGATTATTTGGTCATCAAGGTTAGTTCCAATACTCAACGACAACAAAACAAAACAAGGCAAAGAGGTAAATATGCAACCAATGTTAAGTTTTATTCTCCCCCCCCATACACATAGGAGTTCATCCTCTACATAAAAGAAACAAGAATCAAATATAAGGAAAGAATAGAATAATGAAGGATGTGATGGACAAGATGATGAGGATGAACCACACCCTATTAATTTTGAAATAACTCATACAATATCTCAACAGAAAAGGAAGAGAAGCTCAAGAAAGAAGGATTCACATAATTCAAAAATCCCAGATGTAGAAGATATGGGAATTGATAGTACCATCATACCCTATTAGGTATCCCTTCGAATATCTAAAAACAATGAATTGTAGAGGAATTGGATCAAGAAGAGACAACAATTTTTGAAGAGCAGTCATTGAAATTGCATAATGCACTATATAATAAAGAAGAGAAAAAGTTGCAGATAGAAAAATTCCAAGTTAAAAATAAGAAAGTAACTCATAAGTGGAATTTTTAGGTTGACATCTGAGAATTTGGACCCTCAAGACTCCTAAAATTGCATATAACTACTGGAGATTCTCTTTCCCATTCCATCTCAAAGAAAGAGTTAGAAAATATCATATTGAAAAGAAGAATAAATGAATTGGAGGATGCATTAAGTCCCAAACCATTCTTTACAGAACCACTGAATATTATTTCTCTAGATCAAATGCCACCAAGTACACCAGGGACATCAACAAAGGTGAGAAAATCCTCCAAACTACTCGGCAGAGTTATATTGTATGTCACATGAAGTATTAATAAGCGACTTAATATTATTTCACAAGCATGGGAAGTTAGTTCAAGCCTAAGAAATTTGTCAAAAAGTCTTGGAACATGATGAAGCTTTATATAAAAATGATGTAAGTACCTTTGTTTCACGGGTGTCTATTTTAAATGATTATCATAAAAATAAACATCAATTTCCTTCAAACCATAGAATAAAACAATTAAGAGAAGGATGGATGAAAATGATACAAATGTTATGAGATTCAATTTCCACCTATACAAAAATAAATTACAAAATAAGTAGTGCATTCCTTAAAGAACTATAAATTGTTAAAGACCTTGAAGGTCCAAAACTTATAAGAGATTCTATGGTTATAACTAAATAACAACTAGACATGGATTTGGGTGTGATTAAAGATTCATGGGAAAGTGAGTTAGACCAACTCCTTAATTATCGGAAGATGAAATTAAGCAATGGCATGTTACCTTTGTAAATAATAATGAAGACCACCTAACATCAATCAAACAGTGGCATCCCAAATGTGAATAAATTGAAGAAGAAATATTCTCACTCAGGGTTAAACAAGATATCATTATCCCACTAATGTAGCAATATATTGAAGAATGGTTAAATAAATCATTGGCACAAATAGTTAATCCAGAATAACTACCAAGAAGCAGTTATTCCAAGAAGGATCGAATCCCGTGTATAAATACATGAAGACCCTGACGTCAAGGAGCATCTGAGAGAGAGAGAGAGAGAGAGAGAGAGAGAGAGAGAGAGAGAGAGAGAGAGAGATGTCCATATGCTAGTCCTTTGCTATTTTACGAGTGCATTTTCTTTTGAAGCATTTCCTCTCTTTTTGTCTCATTCTTTGATAATCCAAATTTATTAAGTGTGTTTTTCATTGTAAAGCTTATCGCTGACTACATTTCTCCTTCTCTTCCAGGTTACTGATACTATTTTATTTGGTCCATGAGAGCCCCATCCCAGTCTATTTGGATGACTACATTTATTTTAATCATTTAAGTATCATGAGCATTGTGTTTGTGATAGGCAAACACTTTATTCGAACTTGAAAATCTATGAGTAATTATTTACTCCGGCAGAGATCTATTACATGAGTTCATAACATTTGTGGTTTCATAATTTTTATTTCTTGTTTGTGTTTCTCCTATGCATATTATGATTCTAAATGAATGAAATCATTTAAAGCTCTTTGATTCTAGACCATCTGTCTTATTTTTTGTCTATAAGTTTTGCTTCAAAAATATTTCTCTCATTACCAGAAATCATGGATGTGATGGAATGGATGTAGTTGTTATGTTATTTCATGTGATATTATCATCTTTCTACTATAATTCATTTTTTATATGTTCAATTATTTTACCACCTGTTACAATCACAAGTGTTTATGTTTTGAATGTATGAATCTATGTTTTGAGTAAGTATATTTAATATCTAAGTGAGAAAGAGGAGTACCACCACTATAAAAACATAGAGGGTATCTTGATAAGTCTTTCAAGAAGACCCTAGTAGGTTGACTCTTGTCCCTAATAGGAAAATAGATCAACAGTTTTGGTGACCATACTGGGGAATCAAAATAAATTTTAAATATTACTTTTCTCTCCAGTAAATGACTTGTCCTGATATGGTCCAACCTCATATTCTTATTGGATTGGATGATCAAAGAAGTGTTTTGAATCAGTTGTATGCTTTGGTCCTCAAAACAACAAAGAATATAGAATAAATAGAACGATCTTGGAAAGTATTGGCTCATCATGAGCCGCTGGTTCCTCATACTTTTGAAAGATGACTCCAATAAAGATTTTCAATACTGGACACTTCAAAATATTTTGAAGGACCTATAACAAGAATTACAAGAAAAATTATTGAACAAGCTAGTAATTTTATTGTTCAAGGTTCTATCTCTTTATTTCCATTATTTTCTGATCATTGAGAAGAGATGACATAGTGTGATGAACAAAATGATGAACCAAGAAATGAAGAAATATGAGAAGGAAGAATAAATTATGACACACAAAGATATCAGAGACAGAGACAAAGGATAAGTCCTCTGGATCTTCAAGGTGAATAACATCGATTGCCAAATATTCCTGTTGGAATATTGCCAGTATTTAATGGTGAGGGGATAATGAATCATGATAAACATTTGGATCAATTTCTGACAATCTATGACATACATGGAATAGTGCATGATGATGTTATGGTCAGAGTATTTCTGCAAACTTTGATTGGCCCAACTTATGATTGGTATCTCTTTTTACCAGAAAATTCAATTACATGTTTTGATAATATTGAGTATGAATTAAAGGGTATATATGCTCAGCATATTGCATATCATACCATATTAACTCAATTTACTAAGATTCATTTGTAGAAAACAAAAATATTGGAGATATTAATTTTTTTTTTTTTTTTA
This sequence comes from Picea glauca, assembly GCA_000966675.3. Taxonomy (NCBI): domain Eukaryota; kingdom Viridiplantae; phylum Streptophyta; class Pinopsida; order Pinales; family Pinaceae; genus Picea; species Picea glauca. The sequence continues at coordinate 104,408 of JZKD02S1165074.1, forward strand.
ACTTTGCAACGAATACCATATGATCAATGTCCTAATGACCCTGTCATTTCAGGATGCTTCAAAAATGCAATTCCCGCCAATGTAAAATATGAAATCAAATATGACCGAATTACTGCATTAAATGATGTTATGAGGAAAGCACAAGAAATTGAGTAGGATATATTTGAAATCAATGCAGATCTTGGTATTATTTTAGGAAGAGTGCAACAACAAATGATGTCCCTTGCAATTTCAGATTACATCACATCCACACCAGTACAATATGTATAGGATAGAAAAGTTGCAAGAGGAATATTTCATGGTCAACCACTAAATGTTCGAGCCTTTTCTACCAAATGAACCTGCTCATGTAAATCAAGATGCATGAATCACATAGTTGAATAGAATTGTTCAATAGATGCATAATGAGATAACTCAATTGAGGATATTTGAAGAAAAAATGTCTCATCCATAGCAACAGAATTTTGGAGCACTCACATATGGCTTCAAGGAACATCCATAAATAAACCAGAATGTTGACAATCCTAGGCCTAGATATCCCTGGTTTCAAAATACCATTGTTGTTGTAATAGATCAAATTAATGATGAACTTCTCATGGATGAAGATCAATTCCTTGATCCTCCAGAAGTTAATAATGATGCACCTTCTGTAATTCTTGAGTCCATGGAGAAGGATGATGATACAATGTCATTTTCAAAAGGATACTTGGTAGATGAAGAAGAAGAACTTGTAAATAGGGAACAAGATAATGTGGTCCAAACAAGGGCTCTATTAAATAAGTTCCAAGGAAGAAATCATGTTCCTTCACAAGTGGAAAGAGAAAAGGGATTTAAAGGTGACCCTTATATTCCAAAAAATGTTCCTTCGAAATAAAATCATAGAAATCTGGTGAAAATTTCTCTAAAAATGATGAAAGAATAATCATTTCGAAGATGACTTATAATATTATTGATGATCTGACAAAATTCCAGAACTCTTCTGTTTTTTCAGGTAGTAAAAATACCTTAACAAAAGGAAAATATACTCAAAGTATTGGAAAATGGAGACAAACCTGATACAAGAGTAGAGGTAGCAGTCATCAATAATCAACAAAAACTCATGTCCCTTTTATGAGAATGTGAGGAAAAATCCTTCCTTTTTATATATATTTGGAGACAACTGATTTGATATTGCATAATTGTATGGTAGATAGTGGTGCCATGAATAATATCATGCCTCTTTCCATAATGCAAGCAATTGGCTTGGAGTGCACTAAATGTTATGAAATGAGGTAAATAATTTATCCAATTGATTCGATAAAAGTCACAACATATGGAGAAATTAAGGATTTTTATGCATGGATTATCTCTACACCACATATCAATTTTGTTTTTACTATAATTATGGTCAACCTACTTGCAACACATGGAGTTGTTCTAGGAATGGAATGGTGCTTTCCCTTGGGAGGGTACATAATGAATAAAAAAAGTTGTATGATGTTTCCAAATAAATATGGAGGACTCATCAAGGTACCTTGTGCATACATAAATATTGTTCTATTCAAGAAGAAAGAAATTGAAGTAATGGTATATTGCATTGATGTTGGTCATGGTAATTATGCCATTTTATGTGAAGATGATATTAGGGTTGAATATAATGATGAATCCCCATTCCAAGGATTTTAGAAAATGTTCTTTGATGGTGTTTCTTCAAAAATTGGATCTGGAGCAAGTGTGGTTTTTAAAAATCCTCAAGGAGAATGGCATCCTTATGCATTTATATTATCGTTTGAGTGTATGAATAATGAGGCAGAGTAGGCTTTGATTCAAGGATTAAAACTTTCTCATTAGATGGAAATTATTGATCTTGTATTCATGGGAGACTCGGAGTTAGTCATCATCTAGGTCCGAAAAAATACAACACTAAGAAGGAAAAATTGGTGGCTTATGATAAAAGAGTTTGGGATCTCATCCAAAACTTAAATTATTTTAACATATCATTTATAACCAGAGAAATAAATCAAAGGGATGAATCACTAGAGTATCAACCTCACTTTTAAATACATAATCATCTTATAATTCATTCCAAGTTAAGATGATTTTTCACCCATCAGTGCCTGAAAACCATGATTTTTGGAAAATATTTGAAAATGGAGAACATATTGTTGAATTTCTCACAGATCAAAGCACTGAGGAAGAAGGGTTCTCAGAAGACCAAAAGTTTGAATATCTAAATCATGGAAGTGATTATATACCCAAGTTCATTTTCTTCTAGAATCTCTTTTTACTTGAGATGATTAAATAATGAAGAGAAACCCATGATAAGAACACTCACTAAGAAAGGTCCAAGAAATTCATAAAGTAAATATTGAGACTTTACAAAACCCAAAAATTTTAAACTTGGATACCACATGTACCAAGGATGAGGTAGACTAGTATGAAGAACTCTTCCTATAATTTTATGACATTTTTTCATTGACATATGATGATCTCAAAGAATATGATAAAAGTATTAACTAACATATCATACCTATAAAGGAAGGTACCAAACCTATCAGAAAGAAGCTGAGGATTATCAATCATAAATAAAAACCTTGGGTAAAATTGGAACTTGAGAAAATGGAAAGGGAAAGAATCATTTTTTCAGTCAAACATTTTGATTGGATCTCAAATTCAGTGGTAGTAAGAAAAAACAATGGATAAATTCAAATGTGTGTCAAATTTTTAGATCTTAACAAATATTCTATGAAGGATAACTATCCTCTGCCCAATATGGAAATGTTTTTACAACAAGTTACTGGTTATCTAGTAATGTTTATGCTGGATGGATTTTCTAGATACAATCACACTATTAGCAGATGAAGACGGACATAAAATGACCTTTACAACACCTTGGGGAAGATATGATTATATCATAATGTCCTTTGGGTTAATGAATGTTGGAGAAACATTTCCAAGAGAAATAGATCATGCATTCAAGGAGATCATAGGAAAATAATGGCATATTATTAAGATGATTTAACATTTGTTGACCCATAAATGTGTTAAGTCCTTCAAAAACAAATTCCTTGTACATTCCCACACTTAGAAAAATTTTCATTTTGTCGTAGGTTCATGAGACATTTTCAACCTTGTAAAAAGATATGCCTCCTCGAAAATTCACCATTGTATTCCATCGTATCCATTATGCACTCATACTTATATTATTTTTACTCTCTCGCGGGTTCATCACATTTCCTTTTTCAAAGTGTAAAACTATGTGATCTTCAAAGTGCACCCTCTTGTTCCACCGCCCTCATTTCATACCAACACTTAGATTTTTCTTGAAATGCTTCAGCACAGGTTAAAAGGAGTTCTTATTTCCATTCACTATCACCACGACCTTTAGGACTAACCAGTCCTTTATACTTAGTGTATTTTCAATACTTTTCTACCTCTGTAATATTCCAATACTTAACCAAAATATTGAAACTCTACCACGGGTCTATGGGTTCACATTGATTTAATATGTGAGTTGCACTTACCCTTGATCCCGATTGAGTTCTTATACTTAGTCATATTTATGAGATATCACCATGGGTCCGCAGGTTCATGATCACTCTATCTTCTCTCACACTTACCCCCGATCCTCTGCCTCTCCACGGTAAATCCTCATTTCATCTTATCACATTCTCCAATCAATATTTAATGTGAATCTCACAAAGATAACAAATGGTTAAGTATAAAAATTTTGTAATTAATGACATTGTTCTCGAGACTTCCATCCATTAATTCCGATATTGTTTCATATTAACAATTCTTCTAACCAAAGGCTTCAAAGTATTGTAGAATAAATGTGATTACTTTGATAACAACGTTTTTAAAAAATGAATTACACAATAGTTCACCAACTTCACTTAGCATGAAAACTAGGAGGAGAGAGTATTTTTGTGGATATACACTCAATCATTTTGGAATAGAGGACCAAAAATTCCATTGGTCAAGAGTCTACAAGTATTATTCAGCATTGCCACTCCCTAAGAGAAGTTCTGATTAGATTTGGACATATGATATTTCTTCGACAGGTTGTGTTCCTGAAGTATTCAACTGCAATTTCTTTAATTCGTTCTGTTTTTACAAGAATTATTAGACTTCCAGAGCTAATGATTACCTTTAAAGGGGATGAAGCTAAATACTTCTTGAAGGAAAAAAGTGGTGGACTCGAGATCTTGCAAGAATATCTTGAATATCTGGTGAGAAGTGAATATCTTGAATATCTTCAATTCCCTCGCCCATATTCACTATCCCAATATCTACAATGCATCCATGGAAGACTCTTGATGGAACACCAGAGTCTAGTTCAAAAACAAGAGGGACATCAAGCCTACTTGATGCAGTTCGAAGGTATGTTGGAAAAAATATTGAGAAAAGAATGTGTTTAATTCTTGAGACATGGGAACTAGTGAATAGTTTTATTTCTTTGGCATAAAAAATGACAAATTCGAAACAGTTCCTTCAAGCTGATTTGGAAAATGATGTGGAATTTTATAAAGGGGAAATTACTACTTTTGTTATTATAGTTTCAAACATGAGTGAGCGTAAAATAAAATAAGAAGACTTACCCTCCTCAGTCTATATAAAACAATTAAAAGCTTGTTGGATTAAAAGAATAAAATGTTTAAAGGAAATATTGGTTGATTTTGACACTATAAGTGTCAAAAGGGGAGAATTTTATCTAAAGTTAGTTGAATTGGATTTATCTAGAACAACTAGAGAAGTTGATGACCTGAAGATAATTTTAAATTCTATAACCATGTCCAAGGAGAAATTCGAGAAAAAAATTGGAATCATTGAAATCTGCATCGGCTGAAAGATTTAATAGTTTGACAGAGTTTTCAGAGTTTGAAGTGGAAATTTAGTTAGTCAATTATTTCAACAAGAATGAGGATATATAATATACTTTACATCAAATTTCAATTGACTACCAAGAAATAGAGGATTCATTATTCAACATCATATTAAAGAAAGAAATAACTATCATGCCTATGAGGGATTATATTGAGAATTGGTTAGAGAAAGATTTAATCAAAATAATTGAAACATATCAAGGAGTGGTAGTTACAAATTTTCAAAGAATCCTAGCACAAGATAATACAAAAGGAACATCAACCAACATATAATGAGAGACAGAAATACATCACAGTGAGTAAACTGATCACATCTTTCTCTATTATTTTTCTCTTCTCGTTCAAGAATAATCTAGTTGTGTCTTGTCATTCTTGAGAAAACATAACTGATTTCTGATCGCTTCTTTCGTTTTTATTTTCAGGTTCAACCATGTTTAATTTTCATTTATGGTTCATGGAAGCCCCATCCTAGTCCATTTGGATGAATTTTATTTTTATTTTATTAACAGACCATTGAAGACTATTATTTTTTGAACTCCCAAGAGAATTATTTTGGGGTGTAAATTCAATTACTTATTGAACTCTAAGTTATTGAGCATGGGATGTTTGAAGTGCACCTATCATATTCTCTCATATTTTGAATGAAAGACTCTTTTAAAATTCTCTCAATTGTGGACCTTTTTTTTTCCTTCTTATGAATGTGATCAAAATTATGATATTGTGATGGATGTCTGAATTATATTATTTTTCATGTAATGGTTATTTGTTTCTATAAAATATTTTGCATATTTTGTATTTTAGTCTTTAAATATTGTCGGTCCTCTTCTCAGGAATTCTCTTTTTGAATATTTTATCTTTCAATCAGTTACCATATTATATTTTTTTGAGCGATAAAGATTTGGGTTTCTGTTAAGTACCCCCTATTTCAATATTTCAAGCTTCAAGATAAATCTTTCAACCAAAGAGGAGTACCACCTCTATAAAAACACAAGGGGATTAATATCCTCGTGAGTTTGTTGTTTGGATCTTGACCAATCTAAACATAAAAAAAAATCTATTCAAAGTTGAGGGAACTCCATTTCTTACATCTTCAACAATTTTTTGAAGGATGAATATTATATGGCATATCCCTTAATCCTAAGAAATGCCTATTTGCAATCTCAAAAGGGAAATTGTTGGCTCACATTGTGAGAAAATATGGAATATATATAGACCTATAAAGTATTAAATAAATAACATAATTGAAACCTCCCACAATCCGTAAGGCGGTCCAATCAATTTTTTGGAAAATAATTTTTTTCAGAAGCTTTGTGCCTGATTATGTAGCCATTGTTAAACCAATAAATAAGTTGTTTAAAAATGATCAAGTTTTTTCATGGTCTGAAGAATATCATAAATCTTTCTTGGACATAAAAGTGGAAATCTTCACAGCTCCAGTCCTTATTAGTCCTGAATTTGAAAAATATTTCATCATTTACTCTTTTTCTTCAAAGGAAACTATTGCTTCCATATTAACTCAAAAGAATAATTTCAAGGAAGAGAACCCTATTCCTTCATGAGAAAATGCTTACAAGAATATGAATTGAAGTATTCCCCCTTGGAGAAACAAGCATTTTCCTTGGTCAAATATGTCTCCTAATGTAGAAATTATATTTTGAAATCAAATCTGATTTCTTATGTACCATATCCTCCTATCAAGATGATGTTGTGTCAACAGCTTAGAGAAGGGAGATGGGCCAACTGGTACGGCCAAATTGCAAGAATATGATATCGATATAAAACCACTAAAGGTTGTAAAGGGGAAAGGATTATGCAAGCTTATCGGTGGTATTGAAATAGTAAACATTGAATTATCTAATGATAAATCCCTTGTCATACAAGCTGAGATGGTAAAACAATATAAATGGTACAAAACATTATATTTTATTTGAAATCAGGGAAATTTCCAATTGGTGTGACAACAAAATAAAGGAGATCATTGAAGATGAAATCAAGTGCTTATATATTAATTTATGGGATATTACTTTAGAGAAATTTTGATGGTATTTTTTTAAGATGCATGAGCCACTCCAAGTCCATTGCAATTATGAAGGAAATACATGAAGGTGTTTGCAGTGGAATTTTTTATCCAATGGTAGCATCCCAGAGAATCATTCAAGTTGGTTTTTATTGGCCAAAATTATTCAAGGATGTACACATTTTTTAAGAAAATGTTTACCATGACAAAAATTATCTGGTAAAGAAAAGAGGGTCGATATGCCTCTGAAGACAATCATAGTGGAAAATCCTTTCATGCAATGGAATTTGGATGTTATAGGCCCCATAAAATCAAAATCCAACAAAATCCATTCTTACATAATAAAAACCACTAGTTATTTCACAAAATGACCTAAAGCAATAGCTTTAAAAGAATCTAATACTGGGCATCTCATTCACTTTTTACAAGAGAATATTTTATCAAGATTTGGTGTTCCAAAGAATTTTATCACAGATAATGGTTCTATATTCATTAGTTCAAAGTTTACAACCTTATGTTGTAAATTTGGCATATTAATGGGACAATCATCAAATTTCTATCCTCAAGGAAATGAATTGGTTGAATCAACTAACAAATTTCTTGTGCAGATTCTCACAAAAATAGTTACTACAAACCAAATAGACTGGCATAAGAAAATTTTGAATGCATTATGGGATAGCAGAATAACACTAAAGAATAGCATTAAACATTCTCCATTCTCATTAGTATATGGAAATGATGCTCGATTAATAGTACATCTAGAGATAAATGCATTAGCCATTTCCAATGGGATTGAAGATGAAGAAGGGACTACACCAATTCAATATTTATTTTATCAATTGATGCAATTAGAGGAACAAAGAGGACATCTATTGATAAATATTCATAAAAGGCAAGAAGTAGTGAAGAAATATTTTGATCGAGGTGCCATAGTCAAATATTTCTGCAAAGACAAGTTTGTATTATTGTGGAATAAGGTCAAAGAAAAATCTTCTTTACACTCAAAATTCGATGGCCTATGGATTGGACCTTACCAGATTGAAAATATTTGTGGATTCAACTCTTCTTAAAAGGAATGGATGACCAAGTTTCAAAACTACCTGTCAATGGGCATCCTTTGAAACATTTCTTCTCGTGATTTTGACAGTTGTTCTAAACAAACCAATGTACTATACTTTGTATCATTTATGTATAGTCACCATGTATAATCACCATGTGTAAATACCTCCTTGACTCCATTCCCAATGTACTAAGGCCTTCTGGGTTCTCAACAACTCACAGGGGGTCACTGTCTGATCAGAATCTGGACCAGGGGATCAAAAATTTGCTCAAATTTCAAAGTGCTCGGAATGCGATGAAATCAGTGCCATTGTGTCCGTCTCGTCTTCCTGATTCCGGTGGTATATTTACTTTTGCAAACGGAGTCTGTATGGAGAAGATATCGCGATCTGTTCGCCAAGCCAAACAGGTAAAAAAAATTGGATGATGATTTACCTGTCCGTACAATCCGTACAGTGGCCACGTGGAAGGGCCGTACAGTGCTGACGTGGAGACCGTACGGTGACATGGTGCATAGTGACGTGGCAGTATGTGATTGGTTGACACTGAGAAAATCTGAATGTGACACGTGGCATATTTTAAGCGAATGGAAAGGTGCCACGTGGCCCAATGAAGGGCTGCCACATGGCACTCATTTACTGGCTATTGGGTTAATGTTTGGTTTATTAAAATTTTGTGGGTACGTGGGGTTCAACCCCCGGACCTCTCCACACATCCAAGCTTTAACAAAGGTCAACCCGCCAACGTGCCACGCATTATGTTTTAATAACCATATGTTTAAAAACGTCTTTAAGTTTGAGTTATGTTGGAATTGGCGGGGGATTCGGGCCGGGGCTTAGCCCCGACCCATGGTCACATCACCATTACATATGACTGCATTACTTTTGATTGCGCGCGCGGGAGTTTGGGTGTTCAAATGTAAACCCACGGTCCTTTGCACCATGCATACGACCATACCCCTGTTTCAAATGGTGCGCAGAGTGTGGTTTAAACCCACGATTTTATGCGTTGACTATGCCATATAACCAACATTAAAATATGTGTGTGGTTCTATTGTTTAACATACGACCATACCATGTTAATGGCGCGCGGGTTTGTTTTTAAATGGTTTAAAACCCGGTTATATGCCATATTGCATGTGACCATACCTTTGTAAACGGAGCGCGCATGGTGTTAAATTTGGTTTTATTTTTGTGGCAAACGGATAACCACACACCCGACATGTGTCGAGCCCTGGTTTAACCAAAGAATGGTTAGCTCTTTATGCATGCGGGACGTGGCCACATGGCCCTCATGCACCCAACACCTCCGTCCTTGGGGGCTTTGATTTTGTTAACCGTTCGGCATTTTGGCGCGTTTTGTGGAGAGGCGCGCGTGTGCTGAGTTTAGGCATGGAAAACTCCCAGAGCTAGGTTCACTTTCACACATGTGCAAAATGGCGAACCAGTAACAGAGCTTGAAGGGGAAAAATGGCAGGAGGCCTAACTTCTTGAGTTTTTGGCCAAATGAGGTGCCGAAAAAGCCCAGCTAGGGGTTTTTGGACGTTCTGAGTCCATTGGCACTGTTTTCACAGGCATTTGAAGACTTCTTTTGCAGGTTTTTAACCATTGAAATTTGAGGAAGCTCTAGGAAGCTTGAAGCCCTCATTGTTTGAGGCATTGCTCAAATGAGCCCATGTCTATTTTCTGAGACTGAATAGTCATTTTTGACTAATTATTGTGCTCTGAACACATTGGGATAGGTTTCAGATCCATTGGAGGACTTTTACAGGTGTTTTTTCCACATTGAATCTCATATAAGCTTGGAGGCCACATGTAGAAGAGGTCATTACTGGATGAGACAAGATCCATTTTCAGAGTTCTAATAGTCAATTTTGGGGTTTTTGTGTATTTTGAACCCAATGGTACAATCTGTAAATCCATTGGAGTTGAGCAGAATCTTGTAAAAGAACATTTTACAAACTAATCCCAAAGATCCAAGTCCATTGCAGGAGTCTCAAGGAGATGTAGCCCAGAGAGGGGTGAACTCCTTTATCATCTTGTTATTGTTGTGAGTTTGCTGTGTTATTTGCTGCACTTTATGTTGATGTGTATTGGTTTATAGCACATAATTAATCTTTTAAAAGAACATTTCCTCACACATATACATTGACAAGAAGAAGCATGAACTTAACACATAAACCATCTTGCATATTTTAACACATGAAGCAAGGTCCTGTTAAGGTTTATTTTATTGAGGTAGAGGGTGCTTGCATAGCATAACAAGTCAGCCTTCTATTTTCAGATCAGATGGTATCAGAGCATAGTTTATTTTGCTCATGTATTTGCCAATGATAGCTTGAGATTTAGTTGTTGGTATTTGTGCAAGTTTTGTGTTGAAGTTTGATATCTTGCAAAGATGGAGGAAGCTTCAAGCATGGATAATTCTCATACATCTTCCCAACCTAATCTCTTTGACAAAGAGATGTTTAAGGCATTTCTAACCATGAAAGATATGGTACAAGAGTTGTGGAAAGATAGAGAAGAGAGCATTGTCCTTCCAGAGCAGTTGATGGCCATGAAGGAGGAGAAGCACCAGCTTCTTGAAAAGTTGCATGAGATGGAGAATCAACTCCATGAAGCAAAGGAAACCCTTACCAGGTACATGCATGAACATGAGGTATGTAATGTTAGTTTGTCTTCAAATTCCTCTCAAGAAGAATGCTTTGGTGTTTTTGAAAATCACACAAGAGGAATAGGGTCCAAGTTATTGTTA
>JZKD02S1165074.1:115152-141509 GCA_000966675.3 Picea glauca
GAATTCACCTCCTCAAAGGGGCGATAAAGGTGAATGTTCAAGGTATAAATCTGCCTATAACTCAGTTGCTTTTGATTATGTTAAGCATGATAAATCTGCATGTAAAAATGGAAAAGGGCCATGTACATATTGTGGTTTATATAACCATCATGTTTCAAAATGTTGGAAAAGAATGTCCACTTTCAGGAAGCTTTCCAAGCAAAGGCAACATGAAAAGAACATGCAAAAGATTTGCACTCATTGTCAGAAGAGGGGTCATCTCATTGACCAATGTTGGACATTGCATCCAACCTCTCATCCACAGCATAAGAAGCAGTTGGATAAAAAGATTGACAAGATTGGAAGAGGAGATTCCATCATTGATGTGAGTCAAGATGATTCACAAGAAGACAACTTTCAGCAGAAGAATTCGCCATTGAGTTGGCTTGGTAAGAAATGGTTAGATTTCTTGAGTAAGTAAGGCTTGCATTTTTTCTGCAGTAGATGCACATTTCAGCCTTATCTTTTCATTTTTGTTGAAGTTTGTCAAGTTGCAGCAGTTATCATAACTTGTAAAATACAAGTTTGCATGTGAATGCATTTACTTTTGAATGCATACTTGTGTTATACCACCTCGTCAAGAACATGTAAAAGTGGGGTATACTGCTTATTTGTTACAGCCATATACACTTTTCATATTCATCTCTTTAGTACCCACATGTTTTGGGTTTAAGTACCTATTTTTATACTGGAAGGAGAGTTGAAGAGCTATGCGCATGCATTTGGTTTTGAAAGTGCATAAACAATGAACTTGATGATTGTCATCATGGATGAGTCATGATTGTAACATGATTGTTTATCATGCTTTTAGACTTGTCATTCTGGAAGGTTGACATGTTTCACTTGAGTCTCGACTTGTGTCGATATTGCTTGACAACTATGTTGTGTCGTTCATGGTTTTCGACTTGTGTTTAGTCGATTGTGTTGGATGGCTTGTAAGTCAATTTTGAGTACACTAAAATGCAGGAAAACACCATGCGCTTTGATGAAGCACAAGATGTGACAGTCGCTTGAAGAGAAAAAAGACTTTGCTGTCATTATTTTTAGTCTTGTGTCAATTTGTTTTCAATATTGATGGTTTTCTTGGCTTGTGACAAGATGTCGCAGGAAAGTTTTGTAGCCATTGGAGAGCGGATTGTTGACGTCAAAGAGTTCACAAGAGGGACTTGATTCTCAGTGGGAAGGTTGGCAGTCTTCCAAGCGCAGAGAGAACAGTGGGTCAGCAGCAGCCAGAGAACAGTGGTTGAGGGACATAGTCAGTTGCAGTGCAAGGCATGTCAAAGTATCTAGGTGATTGTCGAAAAGACTTTTCAAGAAGAATCATATGATAGAACTTGAAGGGAGAAGAGTATTGAAACTCAGATAGATAGTCATAAGCTTTTGTGGGTCCAAAAGCCTTTCAGTGGGAAGGTGTGATCAGAATCTGGACCAGGGGATCAAAAATTTGCTCAAATTTCAAAGTGCTCGGAATGTGATGAAATTGATGCCATTGCGTTCGTCTCGTCTTCCTAATTCCGGCGGTATATTTACTTTCACAAATAGAGTCCGTATGGAGAATATATCGCGATCTGTTCGCCGAGCCAAATAGGTAAAAAAAATTGGATGATGACTGTACATGTCTGTACAGTCCGTAAAGTGGCCACGTGGCAGGGTCGTACAGTGCTGACATGGCGACCGTACGGTGACATGGTGCATAGTGACGTGGCAGTATGTGATTGGTTGACACTGAGCAAATCCGAATGCGACACGTGGCATATTTTAAGCGAATGGAAAGGTGCCACGTGGCCCAATGAAGGGCTTCCACGTGGCATCCGTTTACTGGTTGTTGGGTTAATGTTTGGTTTATTAAAATTTTGTGGGTCCGTGGGGTTCGACCCCCGGACCTCTCCACACATCCAAGCTTTAACAAAGGTCAGCCCGCCAACGCACCACGCATTATGTTTTAATAACCATATGTTTAAAAACGTATTTAAGTTTGAGTTATGTTAGAATTGGTGGGGGGTTCAGGCCGGGGCTTAGACCCGACCCGTGGTCACATTACCATTACATATGACCGCATTACTTTTGATTGCGCGCGCGGGAGTTTGGGTGTTCAAATGTAAACCCGCGGTCCTTTGCACCATGCATACGACCATACCCCTATTTCAAATGGCGCGTGGAGTGTGGTTTAAACCCACGATTTTATGCGTTGACTATGCCATATAACCAACATTAAAATATGTGCGTGGTTCTATTGTTTAACATACGACCATACCGTGTTAATGGCGCGCGGATTTGTTTTTAAATGGTTTAAAACCCGGTTATATGCCATATTGCATGTGACCATACCTTTGTAAACGGAGCACGCGTGGTGTTAAATTTGGTTTTAGTTTTGTGGAAAATGGATAACCACACACCCAACATGTGTCGAGCCCTGGTTTAACCAAAGAACAGTTAGCTCTTTATGTGTGCAGGACGTGGCCACATGGCCCTCATGCGCCCAACACCTCCGTCCTTGGGGGCTTTGATTTCGTTAACCGTTCTACATTTTGGCGCATTTTATGGAGAGGCGCGTGTGTGCTGAGTTTAGGCATGGAAAACGCCCAGAGCTAGGTTCACTTTCACACATGTGCGAAATGGCAAACCAGTAACAGAGCTTGAAGGGGAAAAATGGCAGGAGGCCTAACTTCTTGAGTTTTTGGCCAAATGAGGTGCCGAAAAAGCCCAGCTAGGGGTTTTTGGACGTTCTGAGTCCATTGGCACTGTTTTCAYAGGCATTTGAAGACTTMTTTTGYAGGTTTTTAACCATTGAARTTTGAGGAAGCTCYAGGAAGCTTGAAGCCCTCATTGTTTGAGGCATTGCTCARATGAGCCCATGTCTATTTTCTGAGACTGAATAGTCATTTTTGACTAATTATTGTGCTYTGAACACATTGGGMTAGGTTTCAKATCCATTGGAKKACTTTTACAGGTGTTTTYTCCACATTGAAKCTCARAGAAGCTTGGAGGCCACATGTAGAAGAGGTCATTAYTGGATGAGACAAGATCCATTTTCAGAGTTCTAATAGTCAATTTTGGGGTTTTTGTGTATTCTGAACCCAATGGTACAGTCTGTAAATCCATTGGAGTTGAGCAGYAGCTTGTAAAAGAACATTTGAAAAACTAATCCCAAAGAGCCAAGTCCATTGCAGGAGGCTCAAGGAGATGTAGCCCATAGTGGGGCGAACTCCTTTATCATCTTGTTATTGTTGTGAGTTTGTTGTGTTATTTGCTGCACTTTATGTTGCTGTGTATTGGTTTATAGAAAATAATTAATCTTTTAAAAGAACATTTCCTCACACATATACATTGACAAGAAGAAGCATGAACTTAACACATAAACCATCTTGCATATTTTAACACATGAAGCAAGGTCTTGTTAAGGTTTATTTTATTGAGGTAGAGGGTGCTTGCATAGCATAACAAGTCAGCCTTCTATTTTCAGATCACTGTCCCATAGTTGGAGCCGATATGTTGATCCATTTTCATGTATCACCTTTTATTTTTAAGTTTACCCGTATATAGAACCTTTTTTCTTCCTATTTTATTTATGTTCCACCATGCTCCTACACATGGAAAAATTTCACTATGATTAGTCATTTTTCTCACTTGTGTGAAGATTCCCTTTTTCATAACCACCCCCCCACGCATCCCACACTAGCCATGTTCCACACATTTCAAAATTTAGTTTATTTCCAATTTTTATTGTAGTGCCAAAAAATGAATCTTAACCTTTTAACTGCACAAAGTTCCTCTCTGCATAGACTTCCCCTCCACACAAATGGAACCTCCACACACTTATACCTTTGCAAAACTTTTGTGTAGAGAACTTCACATATCTCCGACCCTCGCACTCTTGCACACTTTACATCTTCTGCACAACTTCACTTCCACAAAAAGTTACATCCTTCTAAATCAACAATTTTTCCCCTTTTTACACATGTCTCCTTGATACAATTAATCTCAAACACCAACTTCTTCCACCTATAGAAGAAAATATGTCAAGAACTAGATTTTTTTTTTGTATTGGGTGCAGATAGTATTTATTATGGTGAACATTCAACAACCTTCATATTTTCAATCTGATGTCTCGATCACTTTCTGCAACAATATGGAATTGACTAGTTTTTCCTTTATGCACTTTTCCCAAACTTAGAATTTTTAGCAGAAAATGGCTATCTCCCAAACAGAGAAAAAATGGTAAAATATACCTCAATACAAAGTTGTTCGGATTCATTGTAAGTAAAACATGGAATAATTTTTTTTTTGGATTGGAGATCTGGGGTCCCTTTTCCTCCATTGAATATTTCAAAAATTCCCAAAAACGTGCCCAGGAATAATGGATTTTTCCATGTCTCAACATCTCCACTCCAAACCCTTCTAAATTTTGTCAGAATCCCAAATGGGTATCTTTATGCCCATTTTTTGAACTCTATAAAAATTTCACCTTATTCTAGGCCCTAGTTACCGAGCATGACCCAGATATTTAAAATGATTAATTCGTGTTTTCCATAAAATTTAAGCATAATTGGCCAGTGACCCTCATTGGAAATTTCATAGCCTTCGTCATTGTAGGAATACCACTTAAATTTCGTCTGATTCTGAGTTTTTCTTCTCTTTTTATGGCTAAAATAAGTTTTTGTCTTTATCCTTTCCTTTATTTTTCTCTTCTTATTTTGTTCTTCCCTTCTCCTCTTCTTCTCCTTTTATTTCTCTTCTCTTTTATCTTGTCAAGCCTTACCTATGTGAAAACAAAATAAATTTTCCTTGTTCGTACCAATGGCGTGAACTTTGTGTCCTACATCCCGCATTTTACACTCCGCCAATTTTGGGACTTATTCTATTTTCCAACATCCATGCGAAGGAATGGAGCATAAAAAATACTCTCTCACACTCACATGTCATCCACATCCCACATCTTTCATTCTGCACTCCATGAGTTTTTGGACTTAGTCTATTTTCCAACATCCATGCAAAGGAATGACACACCCTTATACTCTCCTACACCTGCATGTCATCCACATCCCATATCCTGCATTCCACACTCTATGAGTTTTGGTAATCAGTATATTTCCCAAAATCCACGTGGAGGAATGGTGCACCCATACATTCTCTCACACCCGCATATCATCCTGTGTCACACATCCCGCATTTCACACGCTGTGAGTTCTGGGACTTAGTCTATTTTACAATGCCCTACACTACAAACCCCCAAGGTCACCACCATGTCCTGTCATCATGGACCTTACATAATGGTTTTCCACCTCACCACCACCACGTCATGTGACATAATACCTCCACATCACTAGGTACATAAAATTCCCCAATTTTCCAAAAATTCCAAAAATTCTCAAAATTTTCAAAAACACTAAATTTTGAAATTTCTTCCCCAACCACCATGGAAGCTCTATAATTAAGCTTCCCATGGAAAATTTCATCCGTGTGCATGTTGATTTGATTTCTACCCTTGCACACATCATCCCCATACTTAGTTTTCAGCTAATTTTACTTCAAAAATTGGGATTTTACTCAATTTCACCCAAATTCCTTTACAATTGCTCCACAATTCAAAAATTCAGCCAATTATAGGCTTGAAATCACTCAAATAGAGGTAAAAATTAGGGATTTTAACCCATGAGGTCAATTTCCCCAAATTTTAGCTTGGAAAATTTTGTCAAATAGTTTGCAGACATCCCTTGGAATTTTTCCTCTTCCAATTTTTGCTTCAGCATGCTGCCTTTGGCCCATGCAGCCCAAGTGTTGTAGATTTTCTTTGATACCACTTTGTAGCACACCCCAACCTCACTTTCTGGGAATATGTCACTATAATTTACTCTGTCACATACAAAATTTTCAAATTTTCTTTTACTTAACTCATTAGTCCTATGATACCATTAACAATTGTTTTTGGCGGCGCTCTAATACCCATATGTAATATTATTCCCTACATATGAAACAAATATGTCATCCTAACAACTTATAATTCCATGCATAACTTATGTATAATACATATTAACATTCAGAAATATAAACGTGCACAATAATAACATAATGAGGCACATGAAATACACATTGCTCAACATAAGGAATACATAACAAAACACTTATCTTTTTGTAAGGGCACCAAATTGGTTGCAGACCTCAAACGTTCCACCAAGCCATAGAATTTTTTTTTCCATTACTCTCAACAACGGGTCACCCCTGATTTGGGGCTATGACTCCACCAAGGTAAAGGCTACCTAATCCAACTATGGTCTAACAATCATCACAACAATGGCTAGGCCACGATACCAAAATCCAACAATAGTTCCAATCTACAACCTCTATTAGGGACCTAACCACTCACATAGGTAGAATAATATATTCCGATGTAATAAAGTTCAATATTAATAAGGCCTAGAAATAAGGAAGAATAAGTTGAATGTATGAAGACCTAATAGAAGCTTCCACTTCTAGAAGGATCTTCCTTGAGATGGTTCTTTTGATAAACATATTTAGAATAAATAGAAGTCAAGGATATGAGAACTGTTGTCTTGGATATTATTGTAATAGAGCTCTGCTTGAATGGAGGTTGCCCCCTTGAAGCAGAAAGTGAACATTTCTCTCAGTAATCGAAGTGCTCTTTCTGGTGTTATTCTGTTATAATTTCAATATTATTGTGGTGTTGTTCTAGTTATATTGTTGTTCATCTACCATTTCTATCATTTTATTTCTGTTCTCCATACTTTTTATATCTATAATATTACAAGTGGTACCAAAGCACTTTCCTTGATAGAAAATTGTGGATAAATTTTTTTCAGGGTAGAGACATATTCCGACATCTTTAAGCTATAAAGATTTTTTGTTACGCACATAAACTCACGATTGAGGGATTCATACACGTAGGAAATACAAGTGGTACTTAAGCGCACATCTGTTGGCCACCCTTGTAACCTTTGTTGGTACCCCTTCGAGTGGTAGCGCTTCAGAAAACACCTGTATACGGATCGACCTAGATTTCCTGAAGCCTTATTTAGATAAACCGATCGGCCACATGACTATTATAGTGTCACCGAGAACAACACTCTAGAAGATACTCTCTAGTACCTAGGTTGTCGGGTAGTACGGATAAGGGCACGGTATATCCTCCTTAGTTGGTGCCCTGAGATATTTGGCCGAGTACTATTGTTTGACCCTGCACATATATCAGAGAGTTATAGCATAGGGAAAACCCTTGTCTGTAGAACCCTTGAATACCTAACCCTTGGGGATGAAAACAAAAAAATAAAACAGACAGGATCTATTGCCATGCAACTGTGTTCAAGTTTCCAAATCACTACACATCTCTTCCTGGTTAAGCATTTGGGCATTTAATCAATGCAGTATTCTTCAGACCAGAGTATAACTCTACAGGAGTAAAAATAAAATAAAAAAATTATTTCAGACCTATTCCATTGGATTCATCTCTTCTCCCTTATCACATTCATACCTATCATTTTTCAACAAAATTTTTGACCCCACCTGCCCCTCTTTGGTTCCCTCATCATCATGGCTCATACCCATAGCTAAGACTTGGAAGCTCGCTTCAATACCTTGCAATCTAATTTCACATAGACCAAACAAGAAGTGAGACAACTCAATGCCAATATTGCCACCATCAATAAAACCATGCATTCCTCCATTTTCGCCTCAATCAAGAACTCAAATAAGACCTCAAACAAGAAATGACTACCCATCTTGAATCTGTCACTTCGATGATCTCCACCAAGCTGCATGTCCCTACAGATCCCCCTTTATTTGACCCACCTTTGCATACCAAAGCTTAAACTTCCTCTCATTCCCACAATTTTCAGCCCTGTCACTCTCAACATGACCTATGCCTTCCATGGGTGGATGTGACCAAATTTGATGGCTCGGATCCCACTAGTTGGGTAACTCAAATGGAACATTATTTCTCTTTGCACGACATTACAGATGACTTGGCCAAACTTTGGTATGGTGTTCTCCATCTAGATCAAGAACGTTATCAATGGTGGCAATGGAGAAAAACTACCCATCAAGGGTATGTTTCTTGGACACACTTTGTGGCATAGCTTTATGAATTATTTGACAATGACACCAACCATTTAGGTCGTTTGACAAAGTTGAAACAATCTAGCATAGTGGAAGACTTTATAGCTTCTTTTGAGCGACTAGCTTTTCATACAGAGGGCATGTCTGATGCTTTTTTCCGAGAATGTTTTATCAATGGCCTCCAGGATAAGATTTGTGCTCCTGTCCTCATGGCTCAGCCTCAGAGTTGGGTGGAGGCTACTAAACGAGCTAAGGAAGCACAACAAGTTGTCTCTTCTCAAAACTGGAAACCCTCCTTTATTACTCGCACTAAACCAGTAAATCCAACTCCTCCTTCTACTCCACTAAAGATCCAAAAATTGACCAGGGCCAAAATGGTTGAATGCCAACTCAAAGGCCTTTGTTATAATTGTGATGACAAATATTTTCTGGGACACAAGTGTAAGGAAAAAAATCTTTTTATGGCCATCTCGAAGGATGTTTCGGAAGAGGATGTTGGAGCTCCCCTTGTGTATGAGTCACATGAACCCATTGACATTACCCCTCACTCAGACCCTCCCGAAGTAGAACCGGTCATTTCCCTAAATTCTCTCACGGGCTTCTCTGCTCCCCAAACCCTCAAAATAATTGACTACATCAAGCATAGGAAGCTCATCATTCTTGTTGATAGTGCCAGCACCCAAAATTTTATTCATCGCCACATTTCCCAAGAAACTATCTGTTATATCCGTGCAGTCAATAATTTCCAAATCATGATTGCCAATGGCGGGTCCATGAAATGTGGTGGGCATTTTGAAAATGTGTGTCTCCAAATTGGTGACTACCACCTAAAATATCATATGTTTTCTATCGACATGGGCGGTTGTGACATTGTGTTGGGTGCAAACTGGCTAAGGAATTTGGGTCCCATTCTCATGGATTTTAAATAATTAACCATGCAATTTGACTAGGAGGGCCAGCAATATAAGTTCCAAGTCATCATCGTCAATTCCCTTGAGATCATTAGTTCCCATTGCATGGAAAAGCTGCTCAAAAAAGGTCATTCAGGCGTTAGTGCCCAACTCCATGCCATACAAGCAACTGAGACACCCTCTGTGTTGTAGGACCTCCAGTCCATCCTCTCTAAACATCAAGTGGTTTTTTCCACTCCCTCCTTCCCGTGGTGTTCATTATCATTCCATTCCCCTTGTCACAGGAAGCCTTCTTCCCAATATCCATCCCTATCGTCACCCCTTTTCCCAAAAAGATGAAATTGAGAAAATGGTTCAAGAACTGCTTAACGCAGGTGTTATCTTCCCTAGTACGAGTCCCTACTCTTCTCCTGTGGTCGTGGTCATGAATAAAGAAGGCTCTTGGTGCATGTGTCATGATTTCTGCACCATCAACAAACTCACCATTAAAGACAAATTTCCCATTCCTGTCATTGATGACCTCTTGGATTAATTGAGTGGCACCCATTTTTTTACTAAACTTGATCTTCATTCTAGATACCACCAGATCCATATGAAAGAGGAAGACATTCCTAAAACTTCCTTTAGAACTCATGAGGGCCACTATGATTTTTTGGTCATGCCCTTTGGTTTGTGTAATTCTCCCTCCACTTTCCAAAGCCTCATGAATCATGTCTTTCATCCTTTTCTCCGTCATTTGGTCTTAGTTTTTTTTATGATATCCTCATCTATAGAAAAACCTGGACAAACCATCTTTCTCGTGTGGATCGATTTCTCCATCTACTCTCTTAGCACCAACTTTTCCTGAAACAATATAAATGTGATTTTGGCGCCTCAGAAGTTGATTACTTGGGCCATCTTGTTGGAAAGCACGATGTCAGGGTGGATCCTAAAAATATGGAAGCTATGTAAGACTGGCCTCACCCAAAGACTCTCAAAATACTATGTGGATTTCTGGGCTTAACAGGTTATTATCGCAAGTTTGTTAAGAATTATGGAAAGATTGCAGCCCCTCTCACTGTACTCCTTAAAAATAATTCTTTCACTTGGACTCTAGCAACTGCTTAGGCTTTTCAAACCTTGAAGATGGCCATGTGCACCACTCCAATCCTAGCACTTCCTGATTTCACAAATACCTTTGTCCTGGAATGTGATGCTTCAGGGAAATGAATTGGCGTTGTCCTTATGAAAGAGGGTTGGCCTTTGGCCTTTACCAACAGACAACTGTCTGAATGAAATTTGGGAAAATCAATATATGAAAAGGAAATGTTGGTTATTCTGCATGTCATTGATATTTTGTGCCCTTATCTATTGGGGCAACACTTCCAAATTAAGATAGATCATCAAAGCCTCAAGTATTTTCTGGAAAAACGCATCTCCTCCCCAAAGCAACAAAAATGGGTGACTAAGCTCTTTGGATATGATTATGGGATTATTTACAAGAAATGAAAAAAAAATATGGTTGTGGATGCAGTTTCTTGAAAAATATGAAGATGAAGGGTCCCTTTTTTACTTCTCCTTCATTGTACCAGATTGGCTCCAAGCTATTTGCTAGGAATGGCTACACGATCCCGAAAGTTCTCATCTGATACAAAAATTGCAGTCCAATTCTCCAGTTTCCCTAGGTTACTCTTGGCTCCATGATGAGCTTTGATACAACGACCATTTGTATTTAATTAAATAGTCAAAACTTAAATCCACGGTACTTTCTGAGCTTCATGCTACACCCACAACTGGGCACTCACAGTTTACCAAAACCTATGATAGGGTCAAACATTTTTTTTGGGGGGGGATGGTATGAAACAAGATGTTCGTAATTTTTTGGTTGAATGTGATGTGTGCCAACACAACAAGGGTGAAACAGTCAAATCTCCCGGCACACTACAACCACTTCTGATTCCACCTGCTATTTGGCGGGATATCTCTATGGATTTTATTGTAGGCTTACATAAATTGGGAAATAAATTGTTCATCATGGTGTTCGTTGATCGCCTTTCCAAGTATGTTCATTTCTATGCTCTTCAACACCCATTTACAACAACCACTGTGGCTCAACATTTCATGGATTAGGTCTTCAAGCTTCATGGCGTTCCGCATTCTATTGTTTATGATCATGACCCAACTTTCACCAGCAATTTTTGGCAAGAACTGTTCAAGCTACAAGGAACCCAATTGAATCTTAGCACAACTTATCATCCCTAGAATGATGGTCAAAATGAAGTTGTCAACAAGTGTTTGGAAACATATTTGAGGTGTTTTGCATCAGAAAAGAAAAATCAATGGGCTCAATGGTTACCACTAGTTGAATGGTGGTACAACACTTCATACCATACAACTACCCACATGACTCCTTTTGAAGAAGTATATGGAAAAAATCCACCTTCATTTCTCTCATTTTTACCCGATGTCTCGAAGGTCCAGGTGGTTGACCAAATGCTTACAGTTCGAGAGGCTATTCTTCATACCCTCAAACAAAATTTGGTCATGCACCAGAATCGCATGAAGCAACAAGCAAATCAAGGTCACTTTGAATGTCAATTTGCACAAGGGGGTCGAGTGTTTCTTCGACTGCAACCTTACAAGCAAAATTCCCTCAAGGCTGACCATTGTCAGAAGCTAGTGCCCAAATTTTATGGTCCTTATACCATTCTCAAGTGTGTGGGATAGGTGGCCTATCAGTTATATTTGCCCAATCATTCTAAGCTACATCTTGTTTTCATGTTTCCTTCTTAAAGAAGGTGATTCGAACTAAGTGCCAGACTCAAACCAACCTTCCCGATTTGGATGAAGAAGGCTCCATTTTGCTATAGCTAGAAGTAGTTTTGGACCAGTGTGAGCATTGTCTGCATCAGCAAACCATCAAGGAAGTGTTATTCCAGTGGAAAGATACAACCCCAACACATGCCACTTGGGAACCAACTACCATTTTGCAAAAATTTCCACATCTAAAGCCTTGAGGACAAGGTTATTTTTAAGGGGGGGGGGCATGTTAGGGACCTAACCCCTCATGTAGGTAGAATAATATATTTCGATGTAATAAAGGTCAATATTAATAAGGAGTAGAAATAAGGAAAAACAAGTCGAATGTAAGAAGACATAATAGAAGCTTCCGCTTCTAGAAGGATCTTCCTCTAGATGGTTCTTTTGATAGACATATTTAGTATAAATAGGAGTCGAGGGTATGCGAATTGTTTTCTTGGATATTATTGTAATAGAGCTATGCTCGAATGGAGGTTTCCCCCTTGAAGAGGCAAGTGAACATTGCTCTCAGTAATCGAAGTGCTCTTTCTGGTGTTATTCTGATATCATTTCAGTATTATTGTGGTGTTGTTCTAGTTATATTGTTGTTCATATGCCATTTCTATCATTTTATTTATGTTCTGCATACTTTTTATATCTAGAATATTACAACCTATCATTCCCCATCGACATGTACAACCCAAGGAAGTGTACCCCCTTCTCTGCAATGTAGTCCCTCATGCTACCCCACTTCCTTTCTAAGGCTTCAACACATGCTAGCCATGAAGTCTCAGATAATTATGGCTCCAAGAACTACAACTTATATAATGGAGTCTTCAAGCTCCTTTCACATCTCACACTCAAGGAAACCTATCCCAAAAAATTATCTCTTCAGATCTTCAACCTTCCCTAAGGTAACCCAAGGAGAATTGTACACCCAAATCCACCCACAATTCACAGGGTTCATGTTGTAACAGGATCACAATGGCTCCTTAGCTCACTCCCCGTGAAATAAGTGGTAAGACTGAATGATGAAAATGATGGCCTCCCCCATTTTACCCCTAAAGACAAAGTTTAAAATATGCATGTCAACCCTTTGATAAGTGGAAATCCAAGGAACTCTTTCCCCACCACTTGGGAACTCATCCCCCTTCCTTGAAAAATTAAAATAAAATCATAACATAATGACTTAGGACTTAGGAATATATATTATTATATTCCTTAGATTAATTCCCCTTGACTTATGCCCTTTCCTTAAGCCCCCTATCCCCCTTTAACTCTCATGGAGTCCTAGACCCCTGTACTATTTTGTTTGACTTGGTCTACACAAGTGATGTATTTTATTAATAAATATTGAATTCTGATTACAATTTAAAATACTAGGCTCACCAATATTTCAGCATACATGATGTCCATCCTAATATAACACAAGAACTCCATCCCAAAACATACATACATACATAGGCACTCTAGCCCCAAAACCATACTGGCTCATCATCCTATAAATAAAATAAATGTACATATACACATTTACAAACTGGGGGTATTACACTCACGGGTTGCAAGTGATGCAACTAGCGATTGATCGTGCCTTGCCAGTGGTGTAGCAAGTGACCAATCACACATTGATAAGCATGAAAGGTGTGACCTCCCTCAAAATCTAAGAAATCCAAGGCATATGAGTGTGTATCATCATGACAGTATGAATAGGTCCTCCATGTTTCTCTACGATGGAAAATAGAGCTATACAAAATTCCCCTAATGTGTGAGGTTAGAAGAGGAATTGATGGATGAAACATATTACAATATCCATAATGTGAGGCAATGTAAGGAAGGAGTTGAGAGATCAAGGAACCATTGAGTACCTACAATAAGTCGTCAACCAAACATAAATAGATCATCCTCGAGGTAGGAATACCCATGCTCAGAAGAGAATGAAAGCATGGCCACCAACACAATACATTGCAGATCCATAAAGTGAAATGTAAGACCATGGCCATGAAAGACTACAAGGTGGATCCATGTCATCAAAGAATTAATATCCACGAGAAAATACAATGTGGATATATGTCACAGTATACATTAGGAACACATTGAGCACCAAGGAGAGTGCCCTTGTAGTCTTCAAAGTACTAATTCAAAAGTGATATACTCCATTGCAACCTGGGAGGGGTAGCATGAATGAGTGATTCCCCCCTAGGCCCAAGGTATTCACCCCAATCCTAATGGTATGATCTTATAGAATGTGAATAGATAAGTTGATGTCGAGCATGGTAGAAACTATTAGATTATCAGTTAGTGATGAACTTTGTTAATAGATGTGAGGGGACCACCAATAATGAAAATGGAACCCAAGGTACCTAGTACAATCTAGCGAGTGTGAATAGAGGATATGATTTTGAACACCCATAGAATAAATTGATCAAGAGTCAAATATGTAAACCCACTTCCAATTGCAAGGAGGATTTCCACTGAGGACTGCAAGCACCAAGGTAATAATTGGTTTCTAGACCCTCTCCTAGATAATGTGTTGAAATTGATAGAAAGAGATCCATCGAAGGAGGGCCTTAATCAATGGATACAAAACATACACCAAGAGATGTTATGAAGAGATAGAATCACCAAGTACAACTGACACAAGTATGGTCGCCAGAGATGGTCATCAAGACAACATATGGTCGACTCAAGATTACTTCCCTTGAACATATAACACAACCTAATGATGACTTGGCAACATTGAATGAAGAGAAAAAATGATACAACACAACAATGCATGAGGAATTGAAGTACTCTCCATAGTGACTGGAAGAGTAACCAACCAGAGGCGTATACAACTTATACTAATAGTACAAATCCTAGACAAGCTATAACCCAACTGTAAGATGAAGACACAAACATGTTCCATGTTCAATGGTGACATGACTAATGACTGCCACTTTTTAGAATAATATCAATGGTGAAAAAATACCTCACTCTTTGTTTTTTAGTGTCTCCTTCATGGTTTTATGAGCACAAAAGAGAGATAAAGTATGCTTAATAGTGTATTTTTTGTATAGTTTTACGAGTCCAAAAAACAATTAAAAGTGTACTATATAAGGTGTCTTTTTCATGCCTTAAGAAGCATGAAAAACAAGTGAGCTCTTATAGAGAGAATGAGTGGATCAATAACATGTTTATATGTTCCAAATGCATGGAACCAACCTATGTAAAATGAATGCAATATGGTACTAGTAAATGATTTCCACTCATCATTGCAATTATCTCCATGGGTAAAGGGTCACAAAACAGATGCAAGCTAATGAAAAAGGCAAGAGGTCAAGTGTGATTGCAATGGCAGTAAGTGGGATTAAATCAAACAACAATGTAGTAGTAGGCACAAAGACATAAGAAGCAATATGTATGTGTGACTATAAAGTAACATAAAAATGATAAAAATGATAGGAAACCTCTCGGGATGTGGATAGAACTTCGTTGAGGAGAGGATAATTAGGATAAACTTTGAGTCATGGTGGGTCTAAAGGAGGGATCCTAGGCCTACAATAAATCACAACATGGGCACTAAATGGCAATCAGGGTGCTAACAAGGGTTTCCATGAAGGGTAGGCACTACCACACAAGTTACAATGTGCAATAAGGAAAGGCTAATGTTGCAACCTGACATGATCAAACTTAAGGTTTTGTGATGGAAAACGTGACAGTTAACAATGCAAAGGGTATTGCAGGGAAAAAATTATCTCTATATGCTAGTTTTAAACATGTACCTCAAATTCAGTGGATGTCGCCAACAATACTTAAAAAAAAGTCTCCAAAGTTCTGTATAGGATGAACAACACTAGTCTAGAAGTTAATAAGTCCAATAGAAAAACCTTTGATAACAACTCGTGACCAAAACTTTGGAAAAAAAAAACTTAAAAAATACAATATGGTACAAATCATTACACACCTAATGGCTTATGCAAAGTAGATCCCATTTATAATCCTAGGCCAAGGATCCTTATCGTCATTGATGAACTCATGGACCATTGTGGACATAATATGGCACACCATATTGGGGCCACACCACATAGAATCAAATTTCTATGCACAGAGATACTCATTGTGAGTAGTTTCACGAGCTATGACAACTCCTTAATGATGCCCATTAATATGTAAATGAAGTACAAAACATTCATCTTTGATGTGATTGAGAGTAGAGAATTTGGTGGAAAGTGAAATGCCCAAATGTGGAATTTCACTAGATGCCCCAGAGAATGCCTCGTGACCTAAATCAAGACTCATTGTGTTAACCCTCATATGTTTCAAATAAAGAAGAATAGATTATCTTTTCTTCACATTTTCCTTTGGCTTATCGAATGAAGCCATCAATTCCAGGATGGCCTCATCTGAAGGTAGTTCAAAATCGAGGATGTCATGTGAACTTGCAAATTCAACAACCTAGTGGGTGGAGTATGCTAATCATACTCCATATTAGGATGGATTTTCTTACCAGTGTCAATTGGTGCTGACTGGATCGCCTGATAATAAATCTTGACTATTATGAGCAACATTTGAGCTCTGTAAGAATCTACTTCCACAGGACTTGGTGTTGGGGCTCAAAAATGTCCTATTTTCATCCACCTTTCCCTTCAATGTTCTTCACATTTCATCGCCCCATTAACCTTTCATGATATCATTTTCATAAATACATTTGGGTTTCACCTTATTATTTTCCACTTTATTCATTTTAGTATTAAAAGGGAATTTGTGATTAAATGTTAGAAAATCAACATGTTTTCATATATATCTCAAAAATGTGTGAGCTTTGTAATGTGTAGGAATATATGAAGGATTAATTCAAAAGGAATCCTTGAATACTTCCTCCACCATTTCAAGATTTGAGGAGATAATTCAAGCCTATTCCAAGGAGAAGATCATGGATATTTGGTTGGCATATCTTATCCAAGATATATGAGAGACATGTGTGAGGATTTGAAGGGATTATATTTTGTAATAATGGGAAATAGGTTGAGAGAAAAGTGGATCTGTAATTATGAGATGGTTATCTTATCTTCATGGATCTCGTGTATAAAAGAGAGTTATCTCTCTTCATGAAGATTCAATTAGAGTAGTCATTAACAGTAGTCATTAAGGTTCAAGTAGAAATCTAGATTAGTCTTAGATTTGTAATTTGAAAGAAAGGGATTCTTAGCTTTGATTCATGGTTTTGGTTTACATGATTTCATTATTTTGTTATGAAGATTGATTTGATTATTGTAATATAAGATTGCTTCATTGGTGAGAGATCTCATATGTTGGTGTGCCATTCAACTCTTCACATGTTGTATTTGAGTTTCCTTCATGTATTTCTCCATTTCTAGATTAATTTCATTTACGCAATTTCTCATTTCTAGATTAATTTCATTTGCGTAATTTCTCATTCCTAGATTAATTTCAATTCAAAGTCATGTGTTTAAATTTCCTACATTAGATTAAGATTCAATTTCAGTCGTAGCTTAAACATTAGATTAGATTAGTTCCACTTCAATCTTGCATATACTTTGTGTGTGCTTCATAAGTTTAAGAACCTCAGATTGACAAATTAGATAGTTGGGAAAGTACTACAACTCAATTAATACAACATTAGTTCAGCCCAATATAATGACTGTCGTTCCCTTGTTACGATTGTTGTTCCTTTTGCAGGTCATGTTGTTCATTTGAATGGAACAACTGTCGTTCCTTTTGTTACAATTGTTTTCCCTTTGCAGGGGTTGCATATCTGGAGTATGGGTATTGAAAACAAAAGGTAAGAACCTATGTAGGAAACAAGTAAAATGCTTGTGCCAACGCCTACCTTCAGATGATGCATAGAGGTTATATTTTAGGACATCTTTAGAGCCCAACATTTTGGCGTCGTTGTCAGGGAAGCACGATGGATTGAGGTATTAGTTTCTTTTTCATTTTAATTCATGCAATTGTGATCTAGATGTGTTGGTAAGGGGTCATAGAATCTCATGAGAGGAGAATCCTCATGTTCTCCCTACCAACTAGGTAAAATTAGTTTCAATTTCTGCAAATTTCAATTTATGCAAGAGTGTTTAATTCATGCAAGTGTGATCTAGATGTGTTGGTAAGGGGTCATAGAAGCTCGTGAGAGGAGACTCCTCATGTTCTCCCTACCAACTAGGTAAAAGTAGCTTCAATTTATGCAATAGTGTTTAATTCATGAAAGTGTGATCTAGATGTATTTGTAAGGGGTCATAGAAGCTCGTGAGAGGAGACTCCTCATGTTCTCCCTACCAACTAGGTAAAAGTAGTTTCAAATTATGCAATTTCATTTTCCGCAAGAGTAGTTTCAATTTATGGAAGAATGATCTACATGTGTTGGTTTTAAGGTTCATATAGTTGCTTCAATGTATATTCCTCACTGTCCCTACCAAATATCAAGAGCATTTAATTTCCACAACTGTGAAGAGTAATTTTTATTTTATTTTTATGTTTTAGCAAGAGTGTTTTTTTTTTTTTAGTTTTTCATTTTGATTTGGGTGCTGTAAGAATCCTTTTTTCACATGGTTTAACAATGAATTTCATCTTGTAACTACTAATTCAGATCCTGACAGATATTGGGATTTCCTCTTCCCTGGAAGAGGAGGTCTTGACAAGGATCAAAGATTCAAATACTCCTCCAGAAACAATTGAAGATCCAAAATCTGAAGAATCCTATGCATCCGATGACGAACAATTGATTGAAAAGTAGATCAAGGAAGATGAAGAGGAGTTACAACATGATATGAGTGAGGAAAAATGTGCCTACGAAAGCCTGATCGAACGATGGTTTCAGGCGAGTACTAGGTTAGATCCATTTAGTTTTTCTTTTTATTTTTCTAATTCACAGTTTCAATAGCTAATTTCGCATGTTCATATATATTTCTGATTTTCATTTGCGAAATTGAAAGACAACATATTCTTACTACTATTACATGAATGGCTCCACTGGAAGTTTAATTACATGTAACTAATTGTTAAATATAATTAGCATAGAGTAGGTAGGATTTTTCTTTCAAGTTTTTTATTCGTTTCGAATAAGTATGCTCTCTTCCGCGCTTAGTACGATTGCGGGGATCAGAAACTAGGATGACTGATTGATTGATTTCAGGAATATCAATTAATTGACAAAAAGAAAATTTCACCTAATCTATTTTTCGTCTTCAATTTGCTCATAAATTTTTAATAAGCTTGTAAAATAGATTTTTACTTTATTCTTTACTTTAAAAGCATAATAGATAAAAATAAATAAATAAATAAAATTTTCCCATACTTCTGTCTACAAATCAAAGCAATAAAACAGTAAGTACATTAAAAAATAAAAATAAAAATAATAATAATAATAATGAATAAAGTCTGCAATTGAAACTCCAAGACCGCACTCTTCTTGTGTTTTTTTTACCTTGCCATGTTTTTGCCTCCGTTTATTATCCTGTAGATGCCTGGAAATAACCCTGAAAACAAAACAATATATCATAAATTTTAAATGCATAGGACAAAGGAAGGTCTAAGGTTCTATTTTTCTGACCATCAAGTCCTCATTAGGGAATCAAAGATGAAGGCAGTCAATGAATATCTCAATAACTCGGTTTCAACTAGCCTTCAATAGCACATAACTCTAATTTATCTGATCAAAATGAAATTGTTTATCTGTGCATGAACATCTGCTTACATATTACTCGTGTGCTATAATTAAAATGAAGAGAAAAATGGTGAAGAAGATATGCACGGTTCACCCGACCAAATGAATCCACACCTGGAATTGCAGCTACTACTTAAACTCAGTCAAATACAATTGCATGGTACACATTGAAGATGTTGGGCAATATATGGTTGGTTCTGGTGTGATGGTTGTTGAAATCACTTGGAATGCTCTTGTCTAGCAAGTGGTATGTAGATCGAATGGCAGATCTAGACGAGATGAAGGCACATTCTCCAACAACCTTGCTAAAATAACTGACTAAAGGAATGTGCAGGTAAGTACATGACGAGAGGTATCGATGAGGTAAGAAGATCTGTTTTTTTCATATCCTAGATTCTCAATATGCCCTCCAAATCTGGTTCTAGATTATTTATCTCCTCGTTCAACCACATTCAGAGATTTTTCTGCCGGAGGTTGTAAGACTATATCTGATTTGATTAATTTGTGGCAATAGTATTTGATTGTATTTAACGGTGCACCAATTTTATTGTATTTAATTTGACTGGCGATCTTATTTTCAAGACCGTCAGCATCCATGTCATATCTGAAATCATGTATTTCGATTGAAATTAATCAATCTCCATAAGCCTTGTGTGGATTATTGTTTTTGTACACAGACGTGGAAGAAATGCCTCTCCCTTTCCTTCGTAGGGGAGAATGAAAACACCAAAGTCGAATGTGCTTATTGCCTCGCATCCGCAGCAGGCCTACTCTTGGTGAACACGATATTGTCTCACATGTACAATGTGTGCAATCCTCTCACACATAAGTGTTTCCAACTTCCTACCCCAAAATTGATAAGGCGACTAGAGCTTATGGGCATTGTGAATGATGGACAGAGTGATGATGACTACAGCTATGGAGAAAACTACAAAGTGGTAGCGATCGGTCGGGGTAGTAATAGAGGACGACAAATTGCAGAAATCTACAATTTGCGTGAGAAGATATGGAAGACTGTTGGATCCTTGCTAGAGATTCGGTGTGTAATGTTAGGTCAACTTGTTTTTTTCATAGGGTTCTAAGGGCACACAAATCCAGCATTATGAATGCCCGTTTGATTGAGACACGTGGTCAATGGGCGATTGTCAATTATTGTCGAGTATGGAAAATCGAAGAGCAAACATATCAGTTGGAACTTGCCTCCAGAAAATGCTCATCAGTTGGACCGTCATTGTCATTTTCCTTCCCATCTGGAAAATCGCCCCACCTCTGAAAGACGCTTTCAATTGAGCTGAATCGAAGATGGCCAGGTAAACCTATGATAGTATATGCAAATATACTTGTAGCAAAGTTTTGCATATGGTCGGCCTTAGAATGCATTTTAGAGGTTCATCCCTACCATGGAAAGTTGGAGAAGATATGGTGCAAAAAGGGAATGACTAAATGGTACGAAAAAAATACAGTGATTTGAAACATCCATGTGGGTGATGTAGTCATAAGCCCTGATTCAAATGATCAATTCAAAGACGTGATTTCTGATTATAATCATCTGAAGATGACGACATATACGAATGTTGCGCTGGAACGCATCTTGACAAAGACTAATGAGACTGGGTACTTTGCCTGCTAATTTGACCTTCAATCGCATGAAGTGCTGGTCTGATCCTGATACAGCTTGAGGGCTACAAATTTCTCCTATCTATTGACAACATTCATGGCGGCTTGATGGTGCAGGTATATGAAGGTTTGATTGTGCAATAAAAATTGCATCTTTTTTGTTTTGTTGTATTATAATACACACACACACACACAATAATAATAATATAATTTTTTTTTATTTTTTATTACAAAACCATTCTAATAAAAATAAATAAATAAAATTGTATAATAACAAACAAACAAACAAACAAAATTAATTTGTTTTAAATCTTATTTGCTTTGAAAATATACCAAAAAAATAAATAAATAATTCATAAAAATCTTAAAATAAAATAAAAAATTGCAAATGGACTTTTTTTATAAATTCCCGAAAACAATATGGAAACATGTTTTTGTGATTTTACGCTAAGCAAGCAATCAACGATGAAACAAACGCATGTGCAACGACCACAACAAGAGGTATAAAATGCATTTTATTTTTTTACTTTGTCGCATTTGTCCTTCTTTCTGCATGTTATATTTTCAAACATCTCACAAGTTTTCATGCAGGATTTGTACTAAGTTTTTTTTCAGGAGCATCACTGATCACATCTTGCTGCTAAAGTGATTTTCAAAAATAACAAAAACTTAAAAAAAAAAGACATGCTTTCTTGACTGCTTGAAGGAGTTGTTACTCATCATAAACATCATGACGTTTGTTGTTACACATAAACCTTTTCATAAACCCATTTGCGTCATAAATGTCTTCCTCCATTTCTCCTTCAAAACAGATTGGTCATCCCTGTGTTGAATCCCATCTTCCATTGAATTATCCTTCATGACTTCGCACACACCTATCTTTCTGAGTCACATACATCTCTTTATCTTTTTCAATTCAGTTTTCCTTGTCAATAAAACTATTCATCTCCTTTTCCATGACTACATTGCCTTGCCATACACACTGTTACTACTAATATATTTTCATTTATAGTCCTACCACTCTTTTTATCAGAACTCACGTTGACTGATGTGGGATTCCTTAAGGCCCACCTTTCAACAAGTCTTTCCCCATTGACCTCAACACTTTATCTAGGATATAGGCTAGAGTCCATTTTGAATACCTGGAGGCTTGCATGCCTTAATGGCAAGTTCTCTCGCTGACAATCATGGGAATACATCAATGTCCCTTGATCGTCAGATCTTGCAAGTGGCTTGACATTAGCTCATTCATTCTCACTTTGCAAGATGTACTCAAGTACCATGGCACTCATTGACATCAATGATGAGTTGTCTCGCATTGGTTAATGACATCCATCATTGGTCGGTAATCCAATGACTTTTTTTCATGCTTGACATCGACACATTCATTCGCATGATTAGAATTGTACCATCAGGTTTAGCATCAGGTGAAGACTATACACTTTTGATGACTCTATCAGTAGTTACAGCAGCATAACTTCAGCCATATGAGAGTACCACGGTTCCACTTTCATACTTTCTCTTTTCCATGATTCATTTAGCAGCAGTTTAGATCCCTCCACTTCACATTCTCTGATCCATCAATCACAACAGTCACAACTACATCAATAGTCACTTTTCACATGACCTTGCAGCAGTGACATCTTCCATACTCCAGCAATCGCATCAGCCATATTCCCATTGCATTGTTCATCAACATTTTGGGTAAGTGGAGGTATGTTATTTTGTAAACTTTAATCATGTAATTCCTCAACTGCTAGCAATGAATAATTTGGAAAATTCCCTCACCAAGTTCCCTTTCCTTTTCACTTCTATGACTTATGCCACGTTGCATGAGGAAATGAAACCAGTTCAGTTGGGGGGTAGGGGACTTTATTCACTATCATCACTCCATTTTTCCACTACCATCATTCCATTTTTTTTGTCTCATGTACCATTTACCAACATTTCTTTTCCAACGATACTTTGTTGCGCTTTAAGCACTAATATACATATTGACATGATTCACAAACATTAAAAAGGGCTTTCTTATACTCAGTGATGTTTCCTTATGCACATTGATAGCATATATTTTCCAGTAAGAATATGGGCAAATTATTATCATAACAACAAGAGAACAAATAACGAAATGAATGTTGTTAACACAAGAACTAACATTCTTTATATTCATGGTTGTCACACAAGAACCAACCATAAGAAAATGTCAGTTGTTACTCATATAAATCCCATCCTGGAAACATTCATTATCATCACTCAAATCCAACATTCAGATGCCAAAATTTCTTGAGAAGATCCATGCATGGTTGCATGAGGACATGAAACAAGTTAAGTTGGCGGGTATGTTGGGGCTCAGAAATGTCCTATTTTCATCCACCTTTCCCTTCATTATTCTTCACATTTCATCGCCCCATTAACCTTTCATGATATCATTTTCATAAATACATTTGGGTTTCACCTTATTATTTTCCACTTTATTCATTTTAGTATTAAAAGGGAATTTGTGATTAAATGTTAGAAAATCGACATGTTTTCATATATATCTTAAAAATGTGTGAGCTTTGTAATGTGTAGGAATATGTGAATGGTTAATTCAAAAGGACTTCTTGAATACTTCCTCCACCATTTCAAGATTTGAGGAGATAATTCAAGCCTATTCCAAGGAGAAGATCATGGAGATTTGGTTGGCATATATTATCCAAGATATATGAGAGATATGTGTGAGGATTTGAAGGGATAATATTTTGTAATAATGGGAAATAGGTTGAGAAAAAAGTGGATATGTAATTATGAGATGGTTATCTTATCTTCAAGGCTCTCATGTATAAAAGAGAGTGCTCTCTCTTCATGAGGATTCAATTAGAGTAGTCATTAACAGTAGTCATTAAGATCCAAGTAGAAATCTGGATTAGTCTTAGATTTGTAATTTGAAAGAAAGGGATTCTTAGCTTTGATTCATGGTTTTGGTTTACATGCTTTCATTATTTTTTTATGAAGATTGATTTGATTATCGTAATATAAGATTGCTTCATTGGTGAGAGCTCTCATATGTTGTTGTGCCATTCAACTCTTCACATGTTGTATTTTCTTTTCCTTCATGTAGTTCTCCATTTCTAGATTAATTTCATTTACGCAATTTCTCATTCCTAGATTAATTTCATTTGCGCAATTTTCCATTCCTAGATTAATTTCAATTCCAAGTCGTGTGTTTCAATTTCCTGCATTAGATTAATGATTCAATTTTAGTCGTAACTTAAACGTTAGATTAGATTAGTTTCGCTTCAATCTTGCATATACTTTGTGTGTGCTTCGTAAGTTTACGAACCTCAGATTGACAAATTAGATAGTTGGTCAAGTACTACAACTCAATTAATACAACATTAGTTCGGCCCAATATAACGATTGTCGTTCCCTTGTTACAATTGTTGATCCTTTTGCAGGTCATGTTATTCATTTGAATGGAACAACTGTCATTCCTTTTATTACAATTGTTGTCCCTTTGCAGGGGTTGCATCTCTGGAGTACGGGTATTGAAAACGAAAGGTAAGAACCTACATAGGAAACAAGTAAAACACTTGTCCTAGTGCCTAACTTCGGATGATGCATAGAGGTTATATTTTAGGACATCTTTAGAGCCCAACACTTGGTACCACCCAAGGATCAAAATACTTGAGGGATCCACTGGTAACAAAAGATTTCATGTCAATAGGAGCCATATTTTGAGAAGGAGGTAGTCAGGGAAGGGTAAACGTACCCATCAAGGAGGATTCTTTGAACATCCTTGTTCCTACACTCTGGTAGGAACTCTTGGAATCACTAACAAAGGGCACATTGGATCCTGCATGATCCTAAAATACTTAGATATTAATTTGTTTCTTAATTACACATAAACATCTAACTTGATTCAAAATAATAATGATCGTCTTGATTATTTTGCATAACACATATGAATTCACTTATCTATCCAAAATCACTTCAATGATAAATAACTTGCAAGATAATTGAGCGAAGTAGAAAAACAATAATATAACACATAGACAAGTCTGTTAACAGATTTCACCCACTTTGGGCTACGTTTATGGGTCCACTTCCAATCGAGAGACTAATTTATTAATTCTCAAATGATTGTGTTTTTTACAATGACCTTTTTACTCGTTGCTCAAACTCAAAAACATAGTGCACCATTGAATTCCTCTCGAAATTCTAAGAAAAATGAGTATAAACACTCTATACTTTCCTTAAGGAACCTTATGGCACACATTACAATGAAAAATCAAAGTCTAGATACCCTTATGGAATGAACTTAGATGCACCTTAGAATGCATACCAATGTCTCATACTCTTATATTTGCGAAGTCATCTTTGAATCTCTAGCTTACAACTTGCAATATTTCCTTTACCAAGCTTGAATTTGGACCTTGTAAGCTTTCACTTGCAAACACTTATCAAAACCTTGCTCCGATACCAATGTAATACGAAAATACTTAGATATTAATTTATTTCTTAATTTCACACAAACATCTAACTTGATTCGAAATAATAATGATCATATTGACTGTTTTTCATAAAACATATGAATTTACTTATCTATCCACAATCACTTCAATGATAAATAACTTGCAAGATAATTGAGAAAAATAGAACAACAATAATATAACACATACACAAGTTTGTTAAAGGAGTTCACCCACTTTGGGCTACATCTCTGGGTCCACTTCCAATCGAGAGACCACTTTATTAATTCTCAATTTTTTTTTTTTTATTTCAATTTTTTTTTTTTTTTACAATGATGTTTTTACTCGTTACTCAAACTCGGAAACATAGTGCACCATTGAATTCCTCTTGAAATTATGAGAAAAATGAGTATAAACACTCTATACTTTCCTCAAGTAACCCTATGGCACACATTACAATGCAAACTCAAAGTCTAGATACCCTTATGGAATGAACTTCAATTCACCTTAGCACGCATACCAATTTCTTGTACTCTATTGTATATGCACTGTATCTCAATCTGAGCGCCAACTTAAATAGGGCATGGGCCCTAGCCTGCATTAGGAACTATAGGTGAACATTAAATACATGTTTGGAAAATTCCCATAACAAGGGGTGCATTTGGTGCATTGGTTAAAAATATAGTGTATGTGAGAGTATGTCACAGGTTCGACCTTGCGGACCTCTCCCTTTTGGCTCTTTTTTATATACTATATATAGCATATGATTTGGTTGGTTGATATTTAGTTTGGATCGCCTGTGGATTTGGGTTCAACATTATATATATA
>JZKD02S1165074.1:141573-153352 GCA_000966675.3 Picea glauca
TCCTATTTTCCTATCGTTTAAACCTTGATCAAAATTAAATAGAATCCAAACCACATACAGTTAAGTGATATGCCATGAGTATAATGGTAATTCATTGGGATGTTAGGCGAGAGACCCGGGTTCAATCCTCCAGGCTCTCAGAATTTTTTTATCAAGCCTTAGCCATATTATTCCAATGGGAGACTGCCATGTGGTGGTCTTTCATTGGTCCACCTATGCATGTACGATCATGCCCGTGTCCAACGCCAGTTAGTCCACTTGGATTGTACAATTTCCATGTCAACTTTCCAACTTAGTTGTAATATATGTCATATGGTGCTACCATGTCAGCGTAGTATTTACTATATGTATGTGCCACGTGTCACCCTTCTAGTGGTGCCACGTGTCACCCACTTTGAATTTTTCCTCTATTTGACCAAAACTTTGAAGGGCCATAACTTTTTCATATGAACTCCGTTTGAGGTGATTTTTTCACCGTTGGAAATTTGTCGCTGAGCTCTACACAATGAAGTCATTTTCATGTGCATTTGAGACTATCAAATTTTGAACATTTATGGATCCCCCTGGATCACTGCATTGGACCTAAGGTTGGGAATGTAGTATGCAAGTTGATCAATGGTCACTATTCTCCCATGATTAGGAAAGGAAAGGACTCTAAATATTGATGAGACTAAAATACTCATCTCATAAAACCAAGTACACCCAAGTAGAAGGTTGTATTCTAGAAGGGCATTGACCACTTTAACTTCTACCAAAACAATCTTACCACCTAACTCTTTGGGAAATGTGGTAATGATCCCATCAGGCCAAATAATATGTCCATCAAACACCTTGAGCATGGTTCCTTCATGACATGATACAAGTGGAGGCTCCTCCATCAACAACCATTCAAAAGACAATTTTTCCACAAAGTTATCACTTGAATCTCAAAAGCAATTTGGTGGGAGAGCCTATGCCAACTTTAGTCCAAATCAAATGTAATCAAATTGGAATCTTAGGGGTCAACCCCACCTATGGATGATAACAATTCCATGTGTTGCGTCGAACAACTTTGTAGAAATTCAAGAGAAAACATGGCACATGGTGTCTATGCCAAATCCTCCACAATATTGTAGTTGTGGGAATCTCATGCATTAGGATTACTTTTTGTTTGTCGAAGAACATCATTTGGTGGAAAAATCACTATCTCAAGTGGTGGTTTCTCAATATGAAGGGAGCCACCAAGTTGGGAAGAGGAAAATGGATCCTAATTTGAAGGACCAGCCTTAGAATTATCATAATTACGAGCTTGAGTTTGTAAAGACACCTCCTTGCCATAGATGAGCACTTGAGCACTCGAGGACAACCCCCCTAGTTGAGGGATACTCACCATGCCCCCTTGTGGAGGGGTAGGATTTGAGGCAACCATTTTTTTTTTTTGGGGAGGAAATGGAGTGGTCAATACAAGAGAATGTTGGGAAGCTTTATGTTGTGGAAAATATCGATGATTCTCATCCATTTTCATGTACAAGTGAGTACAATGATTGTCCCCACAAATCTTGCAAGGATACTTCTTCTTTTTCTCTTTCGTGCCTCTACCATAATGTTTTTGGGTTTAATGAGTCCCCTATTCATTGTTAGAATTCTTCTTCTTGTTGTTATTTTTCCCTCTAGGTTGTTGAAGATTCTTCGGTTGTATGGAGTGCACTGAATGCACCATGGAGGTTTGAATGAAAACCATAGTAGTTTGAGTAGTGGGCACAAAATCAGGTGGGTTTGATGACATATTCGATTGACCCAACTATCCAACCAACTATCCCACATACACATTGGAAACAAAACCCACAAAACCATCAACATGGGGTTCCCAATTTGTCTTATGAGGATTTGTCGATGGCCTTGGAGCATGAAAAATGATGTTGTATAAAGTGCTAGAATGAGATTAGATCAAATCTAAATGTTGGGCAAACAATATGGATTTCACTTTGGTCATCACCCCTAACATAGCAACATCCTTGGATATGGGAGGTAAAAAATAATTGGTGAACCAATATGGAAGGATTTGGTTAGGAATTATGGTCGTGATAAGCCTACGTCACCACCTCCACTCGTGAATGTCATCAGGAATGTGGGTGGAGGTATTCTAACACAAAGAACTCAAAAGCTCTGTCCCGGTCTCATACTTAACTACAACTAAAAATGCGATAAAAAAAACCATGGCAAAGGTGTTAAAGTTGTTGTAGGAAGTACCCTTAAGCTCAATGTATTGTTTCGCAACAAGTTTCTTTGGAAAATACACAAGTGAATGTTATCATCCATCAATAAGTTGGATGGCACCCTAGATGATAAGTCATGATGTGCGTCAAAGGGTCTTCTCCCAGATTTCCATTGAACTTAGGTATGTCAGATGGACATTTAATAAGAATGGTTGGTCATAATGTGATGCACATGATGGGTTCATTTGTCAAACTTGACAAATATAACAAGTCTAATGTCCCCAAGAAAGGAAACTACATGTTGAAAAATGGGTTCTAGTAAAAAGATGAAGAATATTTTCAACCAAACGGACCTTGAGGTCCCCCCATATGATATTTTCTGGTGGTGTATTGATTCCCAAAAGGATTGTCCCCCCTAGGTTGATTTCCCCCAGGGTCAAAAGAACTATAAAAAACATTGCTTCTCCCAACACCATACATGTCCTTAGGAGAGTTGTCCCTAGGAACATAGGCATTCCTAGAAACATTTTTGCTTCCAGGTTCAAGCATGCCCCTAGGAGGGTTTCCTCTAAGGAGATAGGCACTCCTAAAATAATTACTACCCCTAGGATCGTAACTACCCTTGGGGATTTATAATTTTTGGATTATGTGTGCTACAAAGAGGATGGTTATCCCAAAGGAAATTAAATCCCATAGAAACATTGATGCTACCACTATGACTAGGAGTATCCCCAGACTCACTAAGAACATTCCAACCAAAAGGGAATCTAGTGTTTGTTATCGTCCAAATGCCTATAGGAATACTGGAAGCATATGGAAACCCACTTCCAGCATTAGAACCATGGCTTTGTCCCCTACCAAACATAAATCTGGATGTGGGCATCGAGACTGACATGATGGGCGTGCTTACACTAGGTACACTCATGGAAGGAAATGAAGTCACTACCATCATTCCCCAGATGGAGAAACCTGATGCAATGGGCATGGATGGAGTAGGACCTATGACACTGATAGATGAAAAGGAAGATATCACTAAGGTGCCTCCCATGACACTTACTGACGAGATTGAGGGCTCTACCATACTTTATGAAACACTCATTCCTAACATCATGTGAGGATCACTTAAAAATGAAAAAATACTGACTAAAATCTTCCCTTACTACAAGGAGTACGGGGTCGAAAGGACCGGTCAAAGGAGGGTTGAATTTTGATGGAGGACTTTTGTCAACCACCTTAATGTCTACACTTTCACTCTCCTTAGACTCCCTTGGAATGCCCTCCTTTTACAGATTGATGGAGGAGGCCAGGGGATACTTATATATCTCTAGAGATTAGTGAAATATGATCCTAGTATGAGTTCCCAAGCTCCTCATGCAAGATCGAAAAATCAACCAGTGTTGATGTGCTCATAACTCATCAAATATAGAAGGTAACAAGGGTGGTCACGAACTGCTAATGATGTAGCTAGCGACTAGTCGCACCTTGCCAATGGTGTAGCATGTGATTGATAACACCTTGATAGGCATGCAAGGCATGAACTCCCTAAAAATATGAGAAAATCAAGGTAGAAGAGTGTGTCTCAACATGACATTATTAGTAGGTCATCCATGGGTCTCTATGGTGGAAAATAAAGCTATAAAAATTATCTTCAATATTAACAAAACTTGGAAAGAATTTATCTAGTCGGATGACTGCATGTATGGTTTTTCTGGATTCTTCTTTAAAAATATAGTGAAAATAACTTACCCCTTTTGAAGCCATTTCAGGGAATTTGGTAGCCTTCAATCCATCCACTCTCTCTATCTTCCAAACTGAATAAAGGTTTTCCCTTTTATTGGCATACCTATGGAAAACTTTATTATTTTCATCCCTTGCGTGCAACTAGATAGCTCTACTCTTGATTCCCCATTATTTCTCCTTGTCAATAAGGATATACCTTTTTTTTTTATCTTCCAAGAGTTTTATATCCTCCTTTTGATTCTCTCACTACAAGGAGAACACCTTATAGCGGAGGGTTTTAATGTTACAAAATTTGGAAAAAAATTCAAAAAACACTCTGCTACAACCTCCTATATTGGATGTGGAGGTTTTAATGGATGTTCCATATAACTAAAAAAAAATTGAGGGAGGAGGTTGTAGAGGAGGTTTTTTTTTCTGGTGTTTTTAATGTCAAAACACACCGGTGCACACACATTAATGAGAAGCATCAGTGCACACATGTAAATGAGAAGCAGCACCAGTGTGCATACATAAATGAGAAGCACCAATGTGCACACATAAATGATAAAGACATGTTTGCACACACATATGATAAGCACGGGTGCTCACACATAAATAAGAAGCTTCAGTGCACAAACATAAATGAAAAGAACCAGTGCACACACATAAATTAGAAGCACCAATGCACACACATAAATGAGAAGCACCAATGTGCACACATAAATGGAAAACACTAATGCTTTTTATGTTTATGCATGCACTAGTGCATATTGTAATCATGCACATTGAAATATTTTGAAATGATACAAATATAATCGTACATTATGTTGTTTAAAGAGGTGTTTTTTTCTCACAATTTTTAGCACCAATGCGTATAACTCACAACAAATCATTGTTTCGTGAGTTCAAAAGAATGTATTGCACCAATATGTATATATTTTAGTTATTTATTTTTTATAAATTTTCAATTAATCATCTCAAAATCAAATATTTGTTATAATAATATTGATTTTATATTTTTGTTAGTGTTTTGATATAGTGATTGCATTAATGTGTTATCCAATGGATTACACTATTATTTGTAACAATGTAAATCATCCATATATTAATTAATCAACAACACAACATTTTACAACATTTGACAATGCAATAAAATAAGAAACTCATTTTATTATATCTGAATAAGTGACCCATCGTCATACAAAATGAGACAATGTAAAGGTCCACAATAATCAAAATGCAACTAATATGCAATTGTTACACTCGTGAAAATGTAAATGCACCAGTGTTGTTGACACAAAAATGCACATTGGTTCGTTATCCCTATAAAATGTGCACGACGAACCACATAAACGTTTTTTAAAACAAAAACAGAAATTGGCAGGGTTTGGTATCCAATGCAATGAGTGATCCCATTGCAACAGATACAGAATGCCCCATATACAAGTAAATAAATCCTATAAAAATCTATTTCTTAAAAAAATAATTTATTTTTATTTATTTACTTTATTTATTTATTTGATGCACTGGAATATGTTTGAATCAAATGGGGGAAAGATTGAGATGATGATATAATAAAATCACATACCTGAAATTTCTCCTCTGCAAATTTGTATGTAAATTTGGGTCTTCAAAAAAATCTACCCACTCCAAAGACTTTGCTTGTAAATCTCACTTGCACAAGTCTCCCCTCTAAATTTTGGCAAAATAATGAAATAATGATTAGGGTTTTCATTTATAAACACACACATTTTGAAAATATAAAATTCTCACTCATTTATTTGTTGTATATTTTGGTGCATTGATTCAATTTGGTAATTTTTTTTATTTTATCCTTTAATGCTGCACCTAATAGTAATATGCATCAGTGTGTTTTCTTTACTAGGATGCACCGAGGATGTATTGGTTTCTAAGCACACCGTGAAAGGTTTATGGTTTTTAAATTAATTTCTTTTTGTTTAAAAATCAATTTTTCGAGTGCATTTGTTATATGAGCATTGGTGCGCTTTGTTATTGGGGGCCCATTGGTGCACTTTGTTATTGGGGGAGCACCAGGGCACTTTGATATTGGAGAGAATTTTGTTTCACTTTATTTCTTATAAAATAAAAACAATATTTTAGTATTTTATATTAATAGTGGTTATTGGAAGCATCAAGGTGTTATGTTTTGGAGAACCAGTGTGCTTTGTTATTGGGGAGAGCATCAATGCACTTTGTTATTGGGAGAGCACCAGTGTGTGCAGTTGACTTAGGAACATCGGTGCACATGGTTGACTTAGGTGCACCAATGTGCATGGTATAATTAGGCGCACTCT
The DNA here is from genome assembly GCA_000966675.3 of Picea glauca. Lineage (NCBI taxonomy): Eukaryota > Viridiplantae > Streptophyta > Pinopsida > Pinales > Pinaceae > Picea > Picea glauca. The sequence continues at coordinate 147,803 of JZKD02S1165074.1, forward strand.
GTTAAAACCTCCACAAAAACTTCCACCCGCCTGCCTCCACTAAACACCATCGCTATAAACGTATAAGGGATAAAATTTTCAGGGGGCGGGGGGGTTCTGTAAAAACCTCCACTAGAAGGTGTTATCCTTGTAGTGTTTGTGAGGTAACCAAATCCTTCTTTGTTATAGAAAGAATCTAAAACTTCTTTAGTTTCTCTTAATCTCTTATCATCCTTCTTCATTTTTCTCAATTAACTGATTAATTGCAATCTTCTTTATCCTTTTAAGGTTTTGATGAAATTGAATGGGGGTTGTTACATCAAGAGAAATGTAAAAGTATTTTCATGCATCTTTTAGTTTATTTAGAAAATATTCATGTTTTAACCATTTATAAGATTTATTTTGAAGGGGCTAGGAGGTTTCTCTTGTACTAGAACCACCTCTAGGAGCACAAGATTATGGTTTGAATCTCATCCCGAGGAAACCCATTGGCATAATATTACAAATTCATCTAGAAAATATTCCCAAATTAAAAACCAATCCAATATTTTTGTTATTCGATCTTCCTTTGTCCTCTTATTCCTCTAGTTTTGGGTTAATTTAGCGGGCTCCATGTATAAGAGACTTGCTAATTCCAATTATTTATGAAGAATCCTAAGAGGTTATCCACCTGAGCCACTAATCCCTAGAACTTAGAAGCCTCAGGGAGAAATTTAACTCTTCATTGATGATCAATATACCTTTTCTAGTTCATTCCCTACTAAAGAAATTTTCCTAGTATTCCATCATGTCAAAATAAGGCCCATACAGGTTTATACATGTGATTTATTTTCCCAAGTCCAAGGAGAAAAGGGAAAGTTTCCATCTCTTATACAAAAGAATGGGAGTTGGTTAAGGAGAATAATCCTTTTTTCCATCCTATGATATTCCCCCCAGATATTCCTAAAGCATCAATAAAGAAAAAAATCAACCCTTTAAAATTCTTGACAATTCATTGATAACCTTTTCTCCATCTATCATAATCTCTTGCAAGAATATGATCGATGGATTAAGAACTTCAATTAATATTTTAAGGGCCATTTTTTTTTAGGAATTGGATAGTCCTCTGTAATTTAGGGTTAGAAAAATCATTTGGGAACATTCTTGTGGGAATTTTCTATAAGGGCCCCAATTAAGGATAATTGTCTTCCACTTCTGACTTTAGAGTTGGCTTGATTATATGCTAGTGAAATGAGGGATTTTTTGCCTCTATGGGAGGGTTTGGATTGAAGTGATTCCAGGGTCCCCAATCCTCTTGTTATTCCTCCTGAGAAAATATTGGCTCCTTTGGTTCTAGACCTAAGATTATTTTTAAAGGTCTAGGAGGCTTGAGAGCCACTATGGGAATCATTTTCAAGTGACGAACTAGGAGAGTTCTTAGATACTTCAAATGTTTGAGGTAGTGGTCCTCCCAAACCAACTAGGGGAATGAGGGTAGGAGGCATAGCCCATTTAATTTTTAATAGGCTAGGAAGGAAGTCACTAGTTTATTCATTGTTCAATTATTATATCCGTGCCTCCTAGGACCCAAAATACAAGTTGTCATTCTTTGGGGTATTAGAAGAAAGAGGAGAGAGTTGCTTACCTAGATCAATCTTGAAGTCAAATCGATTCTTTAATGGGTGCTCCAAGATCCAAACATTTTCCTTTGATGGTAATTCCAACAGAGAGTTATCCTTTGGAAATATGTTAGGGAAAGCCTCTAGAGGAGCCTTATTCCCTAGACTATGAGTTGGAGCTCTTGCGCTCCTGAGGTTCCTTTTGAACCCGAACCTTTAATTGATTGGGAATAGGGAATTCCTTCGCCAAATCTCTGTATACATGACATATTCTATATTTAATCAGATACCCTCATATTGCAAGGGTTGATAGACTATGGTCGACCCTTTTCTATTATTCATGGAGTTTTCCAGACCTTTGGTGAGGTCTAATCTAATGAGCAATTCGACCATTCCCATATTCCCTATATCTATGTAATAATTATTAGCTTCATATAACAGTACATGGGCATTACCAGTTTTGTTGAAGACTTCATCTGACCATAGAATCAAGGGTAGACTTGGTAGCCTAACCCAAATCCGATAGTAATCCATATGGATTGAATTGGAATCAAATTCTAAGTGCCACTTCTTAAGAAAGAGCAATTGTGATCCCCATTTCCATCTTCACTGAAGAATTTTATCAACATCTGCTTTCGAATTAAGAATGAAACAAATGAAACAATTTTATCATTCATAAATTATATATTTTTTATTTTAATATTTTAATTAATAATTTTTTCTTTTAGCTCAAAACATTCAAATTTGAATTTGATATGATTAAGCAATTGATACACACTTTTTAATCCTATTATTCTAATTTATACATTTTTATAAAAATAATAATTTTAATTTGTATGTGTTAGTCTCTAATTTTGTCTTGGTTTAGTGAGAAACCCTTGTCCTAAACCCTCCATTATCCATTTTTCATTTTTCATTTTCAGTTATTTTCCATTTTTTGATTTTGATATTTTGTGATTTGCATTACAGTCTTTGATGATTTATTTAAGTTTGATTTTGAAAAGACATTGTTTAAGATTGAGGTGTCTCCTTATATGTCGTTTGGATTTCAAATTTTCAATTTTTGTTAAGTTGTTAAACGCATTACGGGAATAAACCTATTCCCGTAGCACCAAATAATCATGCCATGATATGCGCCTGCAATCCCGATTTCGTTATGATGACACGAATCATGGATTGAGAATCCGTATGCATCTATGAAAGCTTGGAAATCATTTCCAAATCAGACGGTTTCAGAATTTAATTGTTGTGTATGAGTGCAGGACTCAATTCAAATTACCCATTGCTTGATGATCATTATATGTTACTTGTTCGAGTTGGCTTATTTCAGGCTTGCAGTGAGGAATGTAGGTATCCGTTAAAAGCAACGTTATACATTAACAATTGCAGGTGCCGAATTTGGAACCCAAAGATGACAGTTGCAGAATTGTGTTTGATGGCGCCAAAGAGGAGTGGACAGGTTCCCATAATAGAACTAGAAGGTGTCGAACTTATTGAAGCCTATCCTCAGATGGCTCAAAGGTTCAAAGATGCCAGGTGGTTTGAGTTTCTCACCACTTTTCAGGGTTACAATGAGCAGGTCTCCATGGAGTTCGCTCTGAATTTCAATGGTCACGAGGTCAAAATCAGTAAGATGTTAATGTTGGTAACAGAGCAAACTATCGCAAAGGCTTGCAGGCTTGTGGTTGGAGGGGAAAGATGGTGGAAGAAAGAGTACATGGTTACTGAATTTGTAAATCAATTCCTCCTTCCAGATAAGTAGAATCCAGATTGGAGAAGGGGAATACCTCGCAGCTAGGTTCGACCCGAATGCCACACTGCTCTAGTTGTAATTCACAGGTACATCACCTACGAAGGAAGGTTTTCATTGGTCTATATCTACCATATCAGAATACTAATGCACTTAAATGGTGATTACCCTTTAAATCTCCCTTATTTTCTGCTTAAAAGCTTGACAAAAATGTCCAAGAAAGTGCAATCACTTTCTATCAATGCTAAAAACAACCTATTCCATCAAGTTCTGATTAAAACCCTAGTCATGTCTGCTTTGAACGAATTATAGAAGCCCTGGAGCTGGCTCACGCAATCCTTAAACCCTATCACTCATTCCAATAAGATGAAAAAAGGCAGAGGGAAGAAGACCATCACACAGAGCCGAGATATTGTTGATGAAAACATTGTGAAAGATGAGTCTTCTAATATCAAGGTGACTAGGAGGAGTAGAAGTAAAATACCTAGATGGGAGCCCAAAATTGAAACGTTTCCTGAGGAAGATGTTAAAGTAGAAACAGATTCAGATAATGATCTTGTTGCTCAAACTACAGTCAAGTCTAAAATGTCATCAAACAACAAGAGGAGCACTGCAATCAAAGGAAAAAAGGTTAAAGGTGTGTGTATCACAAAAACCTCAAAGAAATTCGACCAGGGTTACCAACAAGTATAGGCTGAAGTCAAAGGCAATGTTCAATCCTTCAATCAAAGAAGAAAACACCATAATCATAGAAGATGATTCTGAGGATGTTGAAGCAATTACCAGGAAAAGGGCGAAAAGGACCTTGTTGCCCAAGAAATCTGTCGGCAAAAGAAAAGGAATACTTACACCACCTACATGCCCTATAACAAGAACTTCAAGTAGATTAGAAAAATCCAAAGAGATGGCTAAAGGCATCAGTGAATTCCCTGAAGAAAAAAAGGATTACTTGGAAGACTCAGATCCCTTACCAGATGTACCTGGAGCTTTAGATTCATCAAGTTCCGAGGAAGAACATAGCTCAGAATTAGTGTCAAAGTACCAGGTTAAAGCCAAGGAACCTAGTGTTGCCTTAGACCTGAATGAAACTGCACCTTCTGAAGAATGCTCAGGATTCAGAGTTAAGATTATAACTGATAAGGAAAAGATCAAAGAATTTCAGAAAACAATAAAACAATTAAAGAAGGAGAAGGCACAGATAGAACAGTGGAATGCTCGCCAGCAAGAGAGGATTCAAGGTCTTAAAAAGAAGAAGAAATAGCAAAGGGAATTGCTTAAAGAACTCAGGGAAATTAATTTCAGACTTTTTGGTCAATGAAATGCTAAGACTTCGATCTGTTTTACAGAATCAAACAAAATTCCTATTTTGTAGAGTCAAATGTAATGCTGCCAATATTTGCTATATTGAGTTGTTGAGTTGTGATCTATTTTGGGGTAGTAGAAGCTCTTTTTGGGTGAAAAACCTTAGGAGTTGGATACTTTTTTATTCTAGTCATTAAAGGTTGTACTAGACGATAGGATCTGGAAGTTTTTATAGATAGTTTAAATAGACTGAAGAGAGACCATGTTCTGGTCGAAAATTTGGAGATCCAGAGAACCTTTTTGTGGAACTTATTGTAAAAAGGCATTTATGTTCTGTTGACACTTAATAGCAAAGGCAAATGGATGGTTAGACCTTCTTTTTTCTACTTTGTTATTTCTTTATTCATGCTTGAATTTATTATTTAGATTGCAATGCATTTTGATTCTTCACTGTTAATTTATACAGTGAAAATTTTGTTGTAGAGATCATTTTCAAGTTACAATATCAAGATGATAGTCTTGTTTCTTTATGATATAATGAGACAAGAACTCTTGTGAAGTTGACAAATTGAAGACTTCATCTTCCTTTTTCTTAAATTGGTTTAGTCCATCTATGTGTCTACCTATTATTCATCCAGTGGGATATGCTATGTTTTGATCTTGATTTTCATGTTATGCTGTAATCTTGACCCAGTTTTCAACCACCCTACAAAAACCAAATCATAAAACCTTAAAAATACTTAGCAATAAACAAATGATGCCCTACCTTTCCCTCTCACAGTCAAGTGCAACTTTAGGGACTAACAGTATGTATCATTAAAAATTAATTATTTTATTTTTTAAGTATAATCAAATTTATGGTTTAGATCATTTAAAGGTGTTGGAAGATTGATTGTTGTCATTGATGTCAACCCTAGTCAT
>JZKD02S1165074.1:153362-168731 GCA_000966675.3 Picea glauca
TCTTATACTATTGTTCATTTCTCATTGGATATAATTGAATGGTTTAAGTATAAGTTGAAAAAGGTTTTAAATTGTACTTGATACTGATTCACCCCCCTCTCAGTATCAACAAAAGGTTGGGTAATTTGCTTCATGGTTGTCTTAATATTCTTTTCTAAAAAAACATTTATAAAAAGTATTCATTATTATTATAATAATAATAATAATCTATTTTTAAGGTCACATCCAAGCCAGCACACCAAATTGGTGTATGAGACCCCCTTGTTTGTGGGACAAGGGAGCCCCCTCCACCTAGCGATTTGACTGGTAAAGTCTACGAAGGTATACATACCCTACCCCCCTCTGGATTTGAACCTGTGACCTCTTAAGAGGAAAAACATGTTCTTAACCATTAGGCTCATTATATACATATAACTAGCATACCCCTGAAGTAGGGGAAGGAAACAGTGAAGTGAAAAAGCTCATAAAATATTCATAATGATACTATAATTCTGAAACACCCAAGTAAAAAAGTTTGGCAAATTATTTGCAACAATACTATAACTCCAATCATGCCCATTTCATATATGTGATCGTGACTTTTCAAGAGAGAAATGGAAAAGAAGGAAGATCCCACATAACCTACATGAACTAGATAAACATTAACTCACATTTATTCATGTTAATTTTACTAAATTCTTTATAAATATTCAATTAAAAATGACATCTTTGTTTTAATTTTCTACCTTTTAATATTGACGGATTGCTTAATTTTATTTTTTCTCAAATGGATTGCTTAATTATCATTTTTTTTTCTCAAAATTATTGAAATTTAGGTTATAACTTTGTAGTTGACTACAGAAATATTGAATTTATCTGCAGTTTTTTAGACCATAACTAAAACTAAACTAAGGTTATTATTCAGGAATGAGAGTCTGAGTTGCAGTCGTAAGAAATAAGGTAGGCAACTTGGATGTGGAAGGGGCCTGGAAGCTCTTGTTGGCCATGTGTAAATGGGCAGCCTATGCCACTGCACTTTGTTGCATACATTTTTGTTTGTGGAGGATTGAAGGGTAAAAAGTGAAGATCTCGTCTCAGTCTCATGCTTTGATCGTGATCCATGTACAATGTATTGTTACTGGATGTATTTTCACTGGATGCCTGGAGCTCCTCTCTGAACATGTATTTTTGTATTATATAGTTTCTTCGGGTGATCGTGTGGACTGCCCTGTGACTGACTGGGATCAATATGTACAAACAGTGGTTACCATGTTGAATTATTCTTCCTTTAATTATAAATCACCCACTTAATTTCTTTGTAGGATATGTAAAGTGTTTTTTGTAGGTTGTGTAAGGTGTTTTGTTTATGGCAATAGACTCAACTCTGCTCATACATTTTCATTGTTCTTGACTATGCTCATATATTTTCATTTTTCTCATCACTTGTAATTGAAAAGGAGTTGGGTTGCATATGACTAAATGTTGTATCCCACCAGAAAGATCAAATAACAACCACCGAGGGTTTAACATGTCACCATTCCATGGGAGTTTCTTGCTCCCTCACAAGGAACGAGGTATAATTAATTCATAGTTAAATTTGGATTCATGGAGTCCTAGAGGAGGCATGACAAAAGATGAAGATTTTAAGCTTATTAAAACCCAGGATTTTGAAAAAAGTTCTTATTCCTCATGCTCCTAGATCTGGGCTAGCCTTAATATGTATTTTTTACGGTGTTTTCCAATTGTTGTATTGTTGTGTGGAGAATCCGGTCCTGAAGGTTTACATACAATGCTTGCCTTGCTAACCTTTAAAATGACAATATATAACACATTGTAATTTGTCATCTCAAAATTATCCGCAAGATTTTTTTACGGGTGGAAGGATGCTCTGCCATCGCTCAAATATTGTCCATGTCGAACGACTACCTAGCTTTTTGGACACATCTTAGACTCTGTCTTGCATTCAATTAATTTTAATCCCACCATAAAATTAAGTTGTTCAACACAGGTGTGAACGGTAGTAGGAAAATGCAAAGGGAAATGATTGGATTGGCAGGTGTGAACAGTAGTAGGAAAATGAAAATGGAAATGATTGGATTGGCCATTGCAGTGGTAAATTTCATTTGATACAATAGTTGTGGGAAGATTCTGCAACTGCATACAAATTTCTTTGAATCTTGCAAAGAATTTGTTGATTTTTTTATTTGGATGGAGATGGAATTATGATTGTCACTCTGCAATGGATCTTTCGAATTTGGATTGGACAACTGTGAAAACAAGGGGTGATTTTTTAGACGACAAAAATCACATATGCAAAAAATGTAAAAACAGGGGGCGATGAAAACTGTAAAAACATGTGACAATTTCTCATTCGTCACAGACAGATGACAAAAATCACTAGAGAACCCTTCCTACAACACTTGATTTCATCACATCGCCTTTCGTTGTTGTATATTGGCTACAAAACACAAAGAACAAACAACATCTAAAGCTCATTTTTTTTTTATGGTTGTGCATAGTACAAAACCCTAGAGGTAAACAAAAAATACAAAATTACTTGCACAAATTGTCTAGAAGCTCCCTGGGCTGAAGAGCATTTGGAAAAGCTACACCTACGAATCAATGAAGCTCAAATATTTCATTGAAGAAAAAAAATATTTAGTCAAAATGACAGTGGAAATGAGTGGTAAAAAAACTTAATAGAAATGACACCCCGAGACCCACAAAGGAGACCAAGACCAATGATAAGGAACAAATGCAATGCAAGGTTTAAGTGTACTATTTGAAACAAATGAAACTGTAGACATCCTAAATCAAGTACATATGCAATTACAGGAAGAGATTCACATAGGGGATTCCAACAGATATGCAATTTGGAGTTGGTGAAGTTAGAGTCGGTGAAGTTAGGTTCAGTTTTATATCTACATTGTTGGTTCGAAACTAGCGGAGTGGCAGCAAAGTAACACGGTTCCTTACAAAACAGAGGGGTAGTTTGGAGTTGGTGAAGGAAACAGTCTTATTTCTCCGACTACTATGGGAGCAGCGTGCCCTTAGGTATTTTAATTTATAAAAGGAACTGATACTTACTAGCAGCCATGAGTAGGAGAACGAGAATTGGAGGATCCTGAAAAATATGAAGAGGTGATTGGAATAGAAATGGAAAGATGGGTAGTGGAGGAGTTCCTATTGGATCTCTCCTCATCCAATTCAGTCCATGAAAGAGTAGAGGAGTCCCTTGATCTCGACCACTCATAAAAGAAATGTCACAGAGGAGTCCCTTGATCTCGTCCAGTTCAATTTTAACATTAACAGGTTGATCCTGCACACCTCCAAACCTGCTAGTTAAAAAAGAATGTTGCGGTTTTGTAGCGGCATCAATAGGGAAGCTAGACTATGAACTGAATGGGCTCATTTTCGAAGGCATCAAGGAACGTCATCCACTATCCACATATGAACTCGGCATTGACTAGGAATAGATACCCAAACCTCTAGAAGTCCCATAAACTTCAATGGAGAAGAACACGTGCTCATCGATGTCTCCTTTCATATACCTAATAACATAAAAGAAGAAATTGTCAATGCCAACCCAAAGAAATAAGTATTCCAGATCAATTCTAGGGAGATATATGAGTTCAATCATTCGATAGGTTCAATCATTGCATTTTTTGTATGCTTTCCCTTAGAACTGGTCACAGCAACTAGGATTATAGTGCTACTCAAGAACCAAAATTCATAGGTAGCGACAACAAGAAACATATTTGGAGCATTAGAGAACATTCCAGGCTGGCCTCGGGAGTTTAGATACAAATACATGAATAAGACCACCAATAACTTCAGTGCCAAAGCCAAAATAGGAAGAGGTGACTTCAAAATTGTTTACAGAGGGATTCTCCCAAAGGAAAAAATTGTTGTTGTTGTAAAAGACATTTCCAAAGACTCAGAATGAGGTAAAGAGGAATTTATATCAGATATTTGCATTATCAACTTCCTTCGCCATTGAAACTTGATGCCGATGTTGTGGTGGTTCCATGAGAAGGGGCAACTGATGATGGTTTATGAATGCATGCCCAACGATAGTCTGGACAAACATATTTTCAATAGCAATATTTCCGACGTATTTCTGGATTGTGAGTAGAGATACAACATTGTCTCAAGTGTCGCCTCTACTCTATTCTACCTCCATGAGGAATGTGAGCAACGGGTGATTCATCGGGACGTTAAAGCAAACAACATCATGCTCGATAGTGTTTAAAATGCCTGACTCGGTGACTTCAACCTCACCCATCTGATTGAACATGATCGGAGGCCCTTCATAGCCATTGGTCTAGTAGGAACCATGGGCTACATCGCACCTGAATGCTTTCACATCGGGCGACCCACGACATAATTAGATGTGTTTAGTTTCAACGTTGTTGCCCTTGAGGTCACCTGCGGAAGGGCTCCCACATTTCGCAGCCCAAAAGCGTCAGATCTAATCAGTTGGGTTTGGAAGTTGTATCGTAAGAACAAGCTCTTGGAAGTTGTCGACACCAAGTTTGGAAGCATCATTGATAATGAGGATTACATCAAACTTCTACTGATGTTGGGACTAGCGTGCTCCAACCCGAATCCAGAGGCCCGCTCTACCATGAGGGAGGTTACACAGATACTGGTTCAGACCATGTCTGTACCGTACGTACCTCCCTTCAATTTGATGTTTGTATGGTCCCATACGCCCTCCAACATCAGTTTCGCAAGCACTTTCACCACCAATTTAGTAAATATCGGTGGAAGTGTACTGAGCTCCATGAAAATGGAAATGCAACCGCGAGGTGATTTGAAGTAGAAATCTAACATCCCCTTTGGAGGACAGTTCCTGCTATTGACTTGGCATGGTAGTTGAATATCAATAACACAACCAATGTTCTATCTGTGTAAGAGCTTAAGAAATTTAACAGTTGAGCGTTCCATCGCCTCCCAGGGCCTGCTGGATCATCATTCTGAAGATTCCATTCCAGAACTCTGTGTGATTAAAATTTAACATCAGGGCCTCAATGGACGTTTTGTTCCAGAGTCTGTACTTAAGGCTTAGAAGTACAGTGTCTAGGCATCCTAAAGTGGGTAAAGGGTGGAGAAGAGAGAAACGTCAACCTTCGGCAAGGGAAACTAAGGAAGATTTCTGTGTTGGCGTTGTCTAGCTTCCCACTGTTCCTGGATGTTTATATCATGTTCAATCATTGCCCATGAACGTTTGAGTTCAACCTGGGTAGTGGTTGTTTTAAGAATAGTATCGAGAAGGTTTAAGGCAATGTGTGTTTTATTTGATAATCCGGGTTCAATGTTGGGCTGAGTTGGTACAGGGACAGTCATGGAGGAACAATTAAATAAGAAAAATTCAAAGGGAGAATTTAAGTGTTGTCTCAATTTAGTTGTATGAAAGAGAGTTTACGGTTTCAGGAATAAAACGGTGTGCAAATCAAAGTCTCTTTCCCGTAATTGAGTTATATTTTAATAAAATTGTATGAGGTGGGAGAAAACATTAAGCTGTCTATCGAGTAAGGCTCCTGTCAAGGGAGAATCTCACGTATAAATAGAAGAAGAAAAAATGTAAAGAAGTAACCCGATGAAGCATAAAATATATATAGAATTCTGAAAATGTTGACTGGTCTTACACCTGTTGATAGCCGGTACAGAGGAAAAATAGTAAACAATATAGAAAACCAAAATTCATTCGCTATAGTAGAGGTTGTACTAAATTACAGCGAAGCATTCATCAGATACGAATATGAAATGAAACGAAATATGAGATACAAGAAAACAAACTCATAACATAGTCGTGACCGAATTGAGAATCTTTAGATTTGCTTTGTATTAACTCTCAAAATGTAAAAACTCTGTTACAATCGACACAAAAAGGTCCAGCCCTTTTTCTTTCTTTCTATGGTATATTTATACAGTTTTACAATAAGATGGAATCTCAATCGTTGCAAAATTTTCAGTTATGATAGGGAGAAGAGAAATCGCTCCATTTCTTCTTCTTTGTCTTCATTTGGTGCTATAAGCTTGTCCTCGCACGTGCTCGGTACAGGTGACACATCTTTCAACCAGCCGAGATATCAACCTTGACGGTTCTGCTTGAAAGTTGGCTTCAAAAGAGTAACAATCTCGGGCTAATTGCGGCATCCTATCTTCCATTTGTCTGTCTATGATGTCGATAGTGCATAATTGCACACTTGGTTTAATCATACATTTATCTATTTGGACTATGTCTGCCATAGTTACTTGTGAGATCTCGGCTGAATCTCTTTCCTCTCTTTCACTTAGATCAAGTGAGATTTTTTCCATATTCATTTGAATCAATGCCTCAGCATTTCCTCCGCTATCAATGCCTAGCAGATTACCATCTATAGAGCTAAAATCCTCTTCTAAGGAATTCGTTACCCTTTTGGTTTGCAGCTTGCCTTCCAAGATGTTGTGCTCCCATTCTTTCAATAGAATGTTTCCTCTGGTCTGCTCCGAAATGGTGAACCTGGGAGTACTTCTTGAATCCCTATTGTTTGTGGCTATCACAACCTCTTGGAAGGTGACCCGTGTTTCTCCAGCTTCCCTTTCTCTAGCAGTTAAATTCTCCAAAACTTAATTAACCAGCAAGCAGTTGTCCCGAAGCGCCTCTACCTTGGCGAGTAAATTTTGTTGGGCCGCGAAGACTCTGCTATGAATCTCCATCGCCTGGGACTGGAAAATCCCGATATTTATCACTTTACTTTCGACGATTTCCACCCTAGCCTGTAACTGTTCGATCAAATCTTTTTGTTGGCTTGCTTGCATCTGACCATCCCGAACCACCAACTGTGCTTGTTCGATCTTAATCTTGAGCAGCTCAATCTCACTTTTATCGGCCAACCTTGCTTGCTCTATACCTACATTCGCCTGGTCTTTGGCAGTCTCTATTGATGTGGTTAGTATGGCTTCAAGGGTCTTGATGAGGTGGTTTTTTCGTTTAAGTTGGTTTTTCAAAACCCCGACTGAAAATTGGTTCATTGTGGCATATGCACCTAATGTCCCAGCTACTTTTACAGCGAATTGTTCATTCTTCTTGCCCTTCCCATCAGTCATCACTTTGTATTTCTTGACTGTCGATTCCCCTTCCTGGTAGAACTCTCTCTTTACCACTGCCTTTCTTTTATTATCAAAGAAGAACTCATTTAGAGGGAGCTCTTCCACCCTTATAGGCCTCAACTCTTCATTGAAAATCCACCCTGCATCAATATTTCCCTGATTCGATTGCAAGGGAGTAACCGCTGTGATAGGATCTCCGATTTGTTTCGTTGATGGTCCCAAAGTAGTAACCGGACTCTGCTTCTTGGATGGGTCAGGAGTCTTTATCTCTGCTTTCGGACCCTTAGTTTTCTCTTCCCCATCCTGGTGTTTTTCTTGACCGGGAATCGCATCCTCGAAGCCTTCAACATATTTTTGTTTCGTCTTCGCTGTACTCGGCCTCTCACCCCGTAATACTGCAAGAAAACAACTATGTTTATGTTCTTGGAATCTCAGAACATTGACCCTCTCTTCAGGTGCCAATGTTTGGATCTGAGCTAAAATCTCGGCATAAGATCTTGCGCCTCGGAAAATGTCATCCGAGGGCGAATTTTCATGCTCAAATCTCTTGAGCCCGCAACTGGCCAAATGATTACCCATGACCCTTTGCGGATCATGCTTCTTGTATTCAATAAGGACCAACTTTAGGTCTTACAGGGTTGTTGCGTCAGCTTTAGCATGCCCGAAATCTAATAAAGAATATGAATTTAAATGAACAGGAAAAGGTGGCCATACCTTTTTTGAGTATCCCTTAAGCTCCTTGCTTATACCACCGATTACTGTTTGTCTAACAACCTCTCGACAAGCCATCTTGTCGGGAATGAATAATGGCAGTGCATGCGGGGGAACAGAAACCCTGAAAACTCTGAGATATGAGAATTCAGCTTCTACATACCAGTCAGCTATGCTGCTCAAATTTGTCACTATGCTGTCCGAGATCTTGGGTGGCAGGTGACCGAAAATAGTGACATGCAAAAGCACCATCACCCAGAAGGCACCATCACCCAGTTGAAGATTTCATACACAAAATCTGTCGTTTTGTTTTCCCATAATTTCGCATGATAGACATGGATAGGCTCGTATTCTATTGGAGTCCAACTCCATCTCATTAATGGAAAAGGTGTTAGAAATCAAACGACGTCCATAATGTATGCAGACATAAAAAATGAAGCAGTTTTTTCACTTTCTTTCTGCGCCCGATACTTTGTGACCCGACTGGTCAAGCTATCGGACAACATTTTCACTCAGTCGAAGGAACAACCTTCGGCAACTCGAAATATTAGAGGCACCCATGGAAGAAAGAAATGTGAGGTGTCCTCTCTCCCATATAATCTGCATGTCATCATAGCTACATACTTGTACTGCGGTTCTAAGGAAGCTATTGAATATATACCATGACTGTCTGCCCTGAACTTTGCAGAGTGTGAAACCCAATCTTTTATTAATCTAGACATGGTTTTATCATACTGCACACATTCCTTCTATTTGAACTCTTCTAAGAATTCGGCACCATATGTAAATTCAGACGTTGTGGGCAACTTATACATGGCTTGCAGATGTTCAGGCCTGAAAGTCCCAATGGTGACCTTATGCTCATTCATGATGGTTCTGTTTGGTATGTCCACATGGTCTAATGCCCATTAGACCATATCATAATATGGCAGTAGTTGTGGCCTGGCTGCTACTTTATGCATTCCAGATTGAATGACGATCTTATACTTGGTGGTTATGTCATCTTTTTCATTGTCGCTGGAATCATCAAAATAATCCACTAATTCGGCCAACTAAACATCAGAAACGAATGACCAGCTCGGGACCGAGTCGACACTTCGAGGTGAAGTAGCAGCGATGTTGTCTGAACCTTGTCCCGAAACCTCAACACTGGCTTTGGATGATTTTCGCGGGGCCATCACTGGAGATCCTGCTTTAGCTCTTCTGCGATAAAAATACGTATACATACAGAAGTTAGCTCGCTGAGAAATTGTGCTCTGCGTAGTATAGAAATGCATTTGTTATAATGAATAACAGTTCTATATATATTCGAAAACTCGGTACTTTTTTAGAAGAAATCTGTCAAATCATGTTTAGAAATAAATTTGGCCATAAAAACCCGATCTTTATTCATCGATTCGCCATATTTCCTAATTAATGCCATAAATTTTGGCAGTTTGAAATGTCAGTTGGCGTAAGGAAGGATTTAGACTGCTTCGTAAACTGTGCAAGCATCAAAACACGGGAGATACTGATGGCTTAATTAATCCGGTTTTACCGAAGTTAATTAATCTTTCGGTACTTGTTGTATCGAGGATTTTTCTTTAACCCTTTGAACCTCTAACACCCGAGACTGCGATGATTGATTTTGGTTAATAAAAACGCAATTGTGATTAGGAGATTAATTAATTACGTAATTATTTATATTCGCCATATCGCGACTCAGAGTTTCGCAGGTAAGTTTTCGGGAAGTTTGTGTGCCGAGCTGCGAAACCGCGAGATCGCGATAATACTTTTTAATTAAAAGAGAAGATAAACTCGGATTAAGTGATTACTTAATTACGTTCATATCCTTATCGTGATTTCGCGAGTCGGAGCTTAGACAATGTAACTTTTTAAAAAGAAAACGTCGAGTGGCGAATTGCCGATAGAAATTTACCAGGGCTTAGCTTTTACCTTTAACCTTGACACGGGTTACTAAAATAAGGACCTCGCGGTTTCGGCTATCAGGGTTATGCCAACAAACTTTTGGATTTAATGAACGCTAAGGCGCGAAAACCCGATGACGTTTAATCATGATTTAGGAAAACTTTACTCCCGTTACTGCCCTGGGTGAAATTTTAAAACGATTTCGCCATTTCGTTGCTTGGGACTTGTGAACTACGTGATTTATAGCATCCAACCTACGAAATCCCGAGGTAGAAACAAAAAAGGGGGAATTTTTTTACGAAAATTAGAACTCGCCTCGAGAGTACAATAATTATCGCTACTCGCATGATAAGACTTCAGAGATTTTGAAACCACAGCCGGAAAATATGAAAACCATCCTTCGACTTTGAGCATTAATACATGAAATTTGAGATGGGCTAGAAAAAACAAAGGCGGCTCCAACAGGACGAATGAAAAAGAGGAAAAAATCTACGATTAAAGAAATCCCAAGACTCACCGTGAGATATATCTCCATAATGTTGGCTCACAGAATGTTGCTCCATGTTCGCCTATGGTTGTAAGGTGAATGGTGCTCCATGCTCGCCTATGGCTGTAAGGTGCTAGGGTTTCTTCCTCTTTGGGGGTTCACATACACGAACATAATAGAACAGAGAACAATCACATACATAGACATAACACAATAGAATATTTAGAAAATATTAAACACTTAGTTTGGTGCCTCTTGATTAGTGGATGATAAATATAAGAATTCACTATGTAATATATGTAGTAAATCAATAATTGATTTCCTATTTAATAATTTTCATATCTTCGTATATAATTTCATGTTTTAAGATTTTCTTATTACATAATATATATCTCTTATTCAATGCATCTCTTTATTAAATTCACTATTTAATATTTTTCATATCTTCATATATAATTTCATGTTTTAAGAATTTTTTACTAATATATATCTCTTATTCAATGCATCTCTTTATTAAATTCACTATTTAATATTTTTCATATCTTCATATATAATTTCATGTTTTAAGAATTTTTTACTACCGAATGTATATCTCTTATTCAATGTATCTCTTTATTATTCAATACATCTCTTTATTAAATTCACTATTTAATATTTTTCATGTCTTCATATATAATTTCATATTTTAAGATTTTTTTACTATCGAATGTATATCTTTTATTCAATGTATCTCTTTATTTAATGCTGTGCAGTTAATTTAATAAAATAACTTCCCATTTGATATATTTTTTATTAATGGTTTGTAAATAACTTCTCATTAAAAACTGTTCATTACGTGGTAAGTCACACTTCTCTTAATAATTGAGTATTGTAATTTTCAGTGAAAATGTATGCATTAGGTGGCAACTCACCGTGTAAGATGTGGATGAATCACAGGTCAAGTCACAATTTATCTTAAGTACAATTCTTGGAATGAGAGGAAGTATCCAAGAGGTGTCCCATGATGTATTACTTAGAAACTTTTGGGTGTTTCCCCTTATTCCAAAGATGGTACCCAATGTAATTTGGGTCATGTATACTATTGTATGCTAACTTGACAAGGACATTGAGTGAGACCTACATACATAGAGGTAACTAACCCGAGGTCTTGATCCTAAGATCTCCCACTTGTTATTTATAGTGTTCAATCATTTGAAGGTTCTCCTGAGAAATATAGGTTATGCCACTCTTTAACCCATAGGTGAGAATGAAATTTGTTACTACCTTGGTAGCACCACACAAATATCTACAAATAACAACTTAATCACATGTATATACCCTACCCCTATGGAATCAAACATGTGATTTCTAAGAATAAATACACATGATTTTCACTATTAAACCTACTCGGATTATATATGTCATAGTGTAACTAACACTAAATTTGGTGATTGGTTAGAAAGTAACCTTAAAAATAAATTGTTATTATCATATACATATATATCCCACATGTTATAAAAGAAAAGGAAAAATAGCAGTTAGTTTTTTGTTCAACTTATAAAATCTAAAGATTAGATAATTTGCTCACGCAAACGAACCAATTGTTTTATGTACGCTGCAAAGTAATATGTTTTTTTAATCTTATAGTAGCAGCTTCTTTTGTTGCCTTCTAGTTGACATTAAAAAAAAAAAAAAAAACTTCAAGTAATCGATAAAAATTTCCTCCATTCTTAAATTGAAAAAAAATTCAATCAAAATACAAAACAAACCAAAAAAAATTGAAATTATGTAAATTATATAGTTTATTATATATATGTTTAAAATTTTAAATAAATTTACAACTTTCAAATATTAGAATTATATAAATTATATGATTTTAATAGAAATTGTATTAAATATATAATATTTGTATATTATTCTTAACAAAATTGATATCCAAATTATCAAAATGATAGATAAAATAGGTGAAAACTATAATACTTTTAATATATGTAAATCATTTTCAAAGTTTAGAGTAATAAGCTTAATATCAATATTCCTAGCAAAGACAATGTGTGATGGAAATTAGTTGAGGGCTAGACAAATAACTGGTACCCACAATGTAGCAATCATGAGTGGATTGTTGAATGCAATTAGGGTGAAGTGTTGATGAGCTTCATCTCCTCCAACTTTTTTCTTTTTCTTTTTTAAGTAAAAATTTCTCAATATATTAATATATATGGTGTTCTAAAAAATAAGTACAAAATTGTAATATTACATTCATCTTCAAGCCACTTCTAAATGATTATTCAAAACATACCCTCAAGTGCTTTATACATATAGTCAAAGCTCAGCAAAAGGCAGATCAAAAAGCAAGACAAAAGGTACCTTTAACTTTGATGTATAGTGGATTCCAGAACTAGCAAAAAATCAACAATCACCCAAATTAAGCATAGTGAAAACATAGTCACAGATAGAGGTGCAAAGATAGTAGGGGGCCCTCATGTCCATCCTGCCATTTGTTGTAGTGGATCTTCCCTTCTCGTGCCTATAGAGCTTTTTTTGATAAGGCTTCTGCCTCCCCATTTTCTTCCCTGTAGATCTGATCAAATCTAATAGTGTTGAAAGATTTTTTAAGTTCCAGGATCATGTCCATCCAACCCATCAATGAAGTGACTTGCAAATTTCCCCTGTAATTCAGCCACTCTATCACAATTTTTGAGTCCCCCAAAACTTGTAACTAATCAATGCCCAACCGATTTGCCAAGGTTAAGGAGGCCCACACTCCTAGAAGTTCAGCCCTTATGTTTGTGCCCATCCCACAGTTGAGCATCCACCTATAAATAGTATTTCTAGATAGCTTTATAACACCCCATCTCCACTCAAAAGCCCATTTGCTTGGGTTATACTATCAAACCAACCAACATAAACCAAAATAAATTGAGATGTCTTTTTTATTCTGGTGTTTTTTCCTGTCCGAAAACAATGTACAAAAGAGTTTTCATAACATGACCACAAGGACTTCATACATATCAACGTGAAATCATTAATGTGTTACCGCTTATGCTTATTTTATGAATTATAAGTTTTAATTCTAATCATTTATATTTTTTTCAATTTAATACTCATATCATTAAAAGTCCAATTTATGTTGATGATATTGAAGCATAATTGAGTTATCATATTCTACATCGACTTTTGAAACCCTGATAAATTTATTAGTCTCCACAACAACATTATACCTTCGAATCAAGGGCACTGTAATTTTTATTTGAAAGTAAGATCATTTTGACTTTGCAATTCTTTTTTTAAAGTTTATTTTGTTATTCATATGGAAAAAATAAACCAGTTGTGTATTTTAAAATGTTTCACGTTATTACAAGTTGACCTGATATAATGTTTCTCTAATCTATGTCAACCTCCACTTGCAAATGTAGGTGCAAGCTAGTAAGGTGAAGCTTGATTTAGGAATTTATCTAGGCTTCTAAAACATTAGAGGTGACTTATTGCACTATGAACTTTGTTCTTCTAGGTGCTTAATGCCCTTCTAGTTCAATCCGCTCTCATAAGTTTGGTAGTGGTAGTTGCTCACACCACAAGGATGGTCATCTTGTTCATGGAGATAATGAGTGTCAAATTATGTAGTGCCATAGTTTGTCAAATCCACCTTGATTTGATAATGATAAGCTCTCTCAACTAGAGTTAGCCATTTCAATGGAGAAGTGGCAGGTAAGTTGTAATGTACTTAGGGAGGATAATATGGGGTACCTAGAGAGGTACCTAAGGTGATAAAGAACGTGATATGGCCATAATCACATAATATGCCCACTAGGTACTTAAGAGGAAATAATATAATAATTAGTGGTTGGCATGGACCCCTAGGAATACTTATGAGAAAGTATAAATACATATCAATATCTTGTACTGAGATATATTGGATGTTGATTCTTGTAGCAAGCATGGATTGTGGAGAGATTCCTTCAATAAAGAGTATTTGGCAGTGTTACTCTGCCTTAAGGGTTCTAGCTTGTTTGTGACTCAATATTATTTTATTATTTCCTCTTAACTACCTAGTGGGCCTATTTATTTCTCATCAATTATCAAGTATAACTATTTCATGATTATGACCACACAACATTCATTATCCCCTTCTCCCTAGGTACCCCATATTATCCTCCCTAAGTACATTACATAAGCAACAAGATGATGATGGATATGACTCTAAATTAATGTTCATTGAGCCTATCATTGATGATTGGAGTGAAAAACATGATGAAAATGACTAGACTTCCCATTATACATGGAATATTCTTATCATCCCCTTGATACCTTGCATTATGATGACCAATTTACTTTTATATTTATGATTTTGATGTCGTCAATTATGACCTTTAAGACTTAGAAAATTATATTGTTATTAATATATCCTTAAGACTTTGACATTCTAAGTTTTATCTCATCACCCTTTGAGATATTTCTAAACTCTAAATTTTATGCCATGAAAGTTACTTTTTACAATGATCTAGGGGATCAAATTTTGCTCAAAAATTCAAAGTGCTCGGAATCGCTTCAAATCGGACGGGAGCGTAGGCCTCGTCATTACGAACCCAACGCAACTCATTTGGGTTCAAACAAACATCGGGAGCGAGAGATATCATGTTCTGTTCAAAATGACAAACAGACAAAAAAGAGGGATGATGATTGTATAGTCCATATAGTCTGTATGGATGCTGACGTGGCAGGTCGTACGACATGTGGTAGATAGTTGTGTGGACAGTTGGCATATGACGTGGCATGTTTTCAGTGAACGGGATGGTGACACGTGGCCCAATCAATGGTCGCCACATGTCCTATATACATTGGTTTAAAATTATGTTGTTGGTCGGAGTCGACCCCGTGACCTCCGGGAAGGGTAAGAGACTTGGGAAGGGTCGCCAACTGGCGTGCCAATGTTTGGTCCTTGTTATATATATGGCAATATATATATATATATATTCATATGTGGATAGTTGGGGCGCAACCGAACTGGGGCTTAGCCCCAGCCCCCTGTCACATATTGCGTTTATGACCCATTTCTATACATATTGGTGCGCGTGTGGTTGCGTTTTGATTTGGTTTCAACAGTTATACAAATGACCCGCCACTTGTCCATTAACCATTGGCTTTTGAAAATGGGGCCTATTTTTGCACTTGTGCGCGGTCATATGGGTCACATGACCATAGCCTTG
>JZKD02S1165075.1:0-12745 GCA_000966675.3 Picea glauca
AGGAAGCTAGGGTTGATTTCTAGGTTGTCGCTGTCTGGCTTCCAACTGTTCCTGGATGTTTATATCCCTTTCAATTGCAGCCCATGAACGTTCAAGTTCTACCCAGGTGTTAGCCATTTTAAGTATGGTATCAAAGAGATTTACAATGATATGGGTTTGATCTGTCAAGCTGGGTTCAATATTGGGTTGTCTTACAACAGGGATAGTCATAGAGGAACAAAAAAATTTAAAGAAACCGATTTTTTTTATGCTATATCAATTTGATTTTATAAAAGAGAACTTTAGAAATCAATATTAAAAGCAAATTGCAAACCAAAGGCCTTTTTCCGTAACTGCGTTATATTTGAAATAAATGGTGTATGAATTATGGGAAAAACATTAAGCTGTCTATAGAATAAGGCTCCTATCGAGAGAGAATCTCACTCTGTAAACAAAAGAAGAAAATAAGATAAGAAATGGTCCGATGAAGCATAAAATATGACAACCTAAAGATTTATAGGTCTTGTACCTGCTAGTAGCTGATACAGAGGAAAAACTGTAAACAATAGATAGCTAAACATTAATCATTGCAGTAGAAGTTTTACTAAATTGCAATGCGACATTCATCAGATATATATAAGTAAAATAAGAATGAATATGAAATAACAGAGAGAACAAACTCATAACACAATAGTGACGGAATTAGGAATCTTCGGATTGCTTTGTATCAATTCTCGAAAAGAGACAGTCTCTATTACAATTAATCAAAAAGGTCCAACCACTTTTTCTTTTTTCAAAATATATATTTATACAAATTTTTATGCGTTGGAATCTCAATAGTTCTAGAGGTTTTCGGTTACAATCAAAGGAGTCGAAACGTTTCGTTTCTTTATCTCTGTTCTCATTTGGTACCCGAAACCTTCCTCTTCGCATGCTCCGTGCAAATAACGCACTTCTCCACCAGTTGTGATATCAACTTAGATGGCTCTGCTTGATTATTTGCCTCAAAAATATAGCAGTCTTTCATCAATAGCGACAACTTTCCCTCCACCTGTTGATCTTTGGCATTGATAGATCATAATAGTATACTCAGTTTAATTAGCCATTTGTCTATTTGCACTATGTCTGTTTGAGTTATTTGTGATATTTCGGCGAAGTCTCATTCTTCATTTTCCTTGATATTTAGCTGTATTGATCTGACCCAATATCTCCATGCCACTTTCACCATTGGAACCCAAACAAATCTCACTTAACAAACCAAAAATTTCTTCGTAAGATTTCCTTAGCTTCATATCTTGTTGTTTGCCTTCGGATATATTTCACTCCCATTCTTTCAACAAGATATTACCCCTGGTTTGCTCTGCGATGGGAAAACTAGAACTACTGCTTGTTTCCCTTCTCATTGTGGCTATAATAGCATCCTGGAATGCCACCCGAGCTGCTCCGACATCCCTTTCTTTAAGAGAGAGGTTTTCCAACACCTGATCAATGAGTCAGAAGCTGCTTTGAATTGTTTCTACTTTAACAAGCAGGCCCTGCTGCACCACCGATAACCTTTTTCTGATCTCTATTGCTTGGGATTGAAATATCCCGATATCGATTACCTGGCTTTCGGTGAATTCTAGTTTGGCTCGAAGCTGGTCTATCAATTTTCCCTGCTGGCTTATCTGAGTTTGACTCGTCTTAACCATCAACTGTGTCTGTTCGAGATCAATTTTAAGCCGCTCAATTTATTTTTGATCTTCTATTCTTGCTTTCTCTAAAGTTGCACTTGCCTGATCTTTAGCAGCAGCTTCTGCTGTAGCTAATTTAGCCTCTGGTGTCTTGATCAAACGATTTTTTCGTTTTAGATGATCTTTTAGGGTCCCTACTGAATATTGGTTCGCTGTGGTGAAAGCCCCCAATGTTCCTGCTATTTGCGTCGTGAATTCTTCTTTCTTCATGTCGCGAATTCTTCTTTCTTCATATTTCTCCCATCGGTTTAAATTTTAAATTTCTTAGAGACAGTACCTGCCTCTTGGTAGAGTTTTTGTCTCACAACCACCTTCCTCTTATTATTGAAGAAGAATTCATTCAGAGGTAGCTCTTCTACTGATATAGGTGTCAATTTTTCACCCAAAATCCAGCCTGCGTCCGGGATCTCCTTTGCAGACTGTAGGGGGGTAATGGAGGCGATGGGATTGCCGACCTGTTTAGAATATTTCCCCGAAGTAATGACCGAAGTTGGATCGCTTGGAGGATTGGAAGCCTCGACTTCCAGTTTCGGGCCCCCATCTTGCTCTTCTTTATCCTGTTGTTCTTCTTGGCCGGGCGCTGAATCTTTGGAGCTTTCGGCCTTTGTTTTCTGCACCTCTATGGTCGTTTAATTTTCACCCCGTAATACGGGAGGAAGGAAACTCTGCCTATGCTCTTGGAATATGACAACATCGGCCCTCTCTTCAGGGGACAGGGCTTGTATTCGAGCCAAAACCTCGTCATAAGATTTCGCGCCTCGGAAAATATCATCATGAGGCAAATTCTCGTGCTCAAATCTTTTAAGGCCACAACTAGCCAAATGATNTGTTTATATCCCTTTCAATTGCAGCCCATGAACGTTCAAGTTCTACTCGGGTGTTAGCCATTTTAAGTATGGTATCAAAGATATTTACAATGATATGGGTTTGATCTGTCAAGCTGGGTTCAATATTGGGTTGTCTTACAACAGGGATAGTCATAGAGGAACAATTTTTTTTAAAGAAACCGATTTTTTTTATGCTATATCAATTTGATTTTATAAAAGAGAACTTTAGAAATCAATATTAAAAGCAAATTGCAAACCAAAGGCCTTTTTCCGTAACTGCGTTATATTTGAAATAAATGGTGTATGAATTATGGGAAAAACATTAAGCTGTCTATAGAATAAGGCTCCTATCGAGAGAGAATCTCACTCTGTAAACAAAAGAAGAAAATAAGATAAGAAATGGTCCGATGAAGCATAAAATATGACAAACTAAAGATTTATAGGTCTTGTACCTGCTAGTAGCTGATACAGAGGAAAAAATGTAAACAATAGATAGCTAAACATTAATCACTGCAGTAGAAGTTTTACTAAATTGCAATGCGACATTCATCAGATATATATAAGTAAAATAAGAATGAATATGAAATAACAGAGAGAACAAACTCATAACACAGTAGTGACAGAATTAGGAATCTTCGGATTGCTTTGTATTAATTCTCAAAAAGAGACAGTCTCTATTACAATTAATCAAAAAGGTCTAACCACTTTTTCTTTTTTCAAAATATATATTTATACAAATTTTTATGCGTTGGAATCTCAATAGTTCTAGAGGTTTTCGGTTACAATCAAAGGAGTCGAAATGTTTCGTTTCTTTATCTCTGTTCTCATTTGGTACCCGAAACATTCCTCTTCGCATGCTCCGTGCAAATAACACACTTCTCCACCAGCTGTGATATCAACTTAGATGGCTCTGCTTGATTATTTGCCTAAAAAATATAGCAGTCTTTCATCAATAGTGACAACTTTCCCTCCACCTGTTGATCTTTGGCATTGATAGATCATAATAGTATACTCGGTTTAATTATCCATTTGTCTATTTGCACTATGTCTGTTTGAGTTATTTGTGATATTTCGGCGAAGTCTCTTTCTTCATTTTCCTTGATATTTAGCTGTATTGATCTGACCCAGTATCTCCATGCCACTTTCACCATTGGAACCCAAACAAATATCACTTAACAAACCGAAAATTTCTTCGTAAGATTTCCTTAGCTTCATATCTTGTTGTTTGCCTTCGGATATATTTCGCTCCCATTCTTTCAACAAGATATTACCCCTGGTATGCTCTGCGATGGGAAAACTAGAACTACTACTTGTTTGCCTTCTCATTGTGGCTATAATAGCATCCTCGAATGCCACCCGAGCTGCTCCGACATCCCTTTCTTTAAGAGAGAGGTTTTCCAACACCTGATCAATGAGTCAGAAGCTGCTTTGAATTGTTTCTACTTTAACAAGAAGACCCTGCTGCACCACCGATAACCTTTTTCTGATCTCTATTGCTTGGGATTGAAATATCCCGATATCGATTACCTGGCTTTCGGTGAATTCTAGTTTGGCTCGAAGCTGGTCTATCAATTTTCCCTACTGGCTTATCTGAGTCTGAATCGTCTTAACCATCAACTGTGTCTGTTCGAGATCGATTTTAAGCCGCTCAATTTCTTTTTGATATTCTATTCTTGCTTTCTCTAAAGTCGCACTTGCTTGATCTTTAGCAGCAGCTTCTGCTCTAGCTAATTTAGCCTCTGGCGTCTTGATCAAACGATTTTTTTGTTTTAGATGATCTTTTAGGGTCCCTACTGAATATTGGTTCGCTGTGGTGAAAGCCTCCAATGTTCCTGCTATTTGCGTCGTGAATTCTTCTTTCTTCATGTCGCGAATTCTTCTTTCTTCATATTTCTCCCATTGGTTAAAATTTTAAATTTCTTAGAGACAGTACCTACCTCTTGGTAGAGTTTTTGTCTCACAACCACCTTCCTCTTATTATTGAAGAAGAATTCATTCAGAGGTAGCTCTTCTACTGATATAGGTGTCAATTTTTCACCCAAAATCCAGCCTGCGTCCGGGATCTCCTTTGCAGACTGTAGGGGGGTAATGGAGGCGATGGGATTGCCGACCTGTTTAGAATATTTCCCCGGAGTAATGACCGAAGTTGGCTCGCTTGGAGGATTGGAAGCCTCAACTTCCAGTTTCGGGTCCCCATCTTGCTCTTCTTTATCCTGTTGTTCTTCTTGGCCAGGTGCTGAATCTTTGGAGCTTTCGGCCTTTGTTTTCTGCACCTCTATGGTCGTTGAATTTTCACCCCGTAATACGGGAGGAAGGAAACTCCGCCTATGCTCTTAGAATCTAACAACATCGGCCCTCTCTTCGGGGGACATGGCTTGTATTCGAGCCAAAACCTCGTCATAAGATTTCGCGCCTCGAAAAATATCATCATGAGGCAAATTCTCGTGCTCAAATCCTTTAAGGCCACAACTAGCCAAATGATTAGTCACGACCCTGTGTGGATCGTGTTTCTTGAATTCGATGTGAAACAACTTTATATCTTCTAGGGCTTCTGCCTCGACCTTTTCATTCCCAAAGTCTAATAATGAATAGGTGTTTAACTGAATAGGAAAAGGTGGCCATATCTTTTTTGAAAACCCTTTCAGTTCTTTACTTATACTGCCAATTACGGTTTTCCTGGCGATCTCACAACAAGCTAGCATGTCGGGTATAAGTAAGGGTAAAGCATGCGGAGGGACAGAAGCACCAAAAACCTTGATGTATGAAAATTCTTTCGCTACGTACCAAGCGACCACTCTGCTTAAATTTTCCGTGATGCTATTCAATATCTTGGGTGGCGGATTATCGAAGATGGCAACATGCATCGATACCATTACCCAGTTGAAGATTTTGTATACGCAATCCGAAGCCTTGTCCTCCCAAATCTTAGAATGGTATACATGGACTGAATCAACATCCGATGGAGCCCAACTCCAATTCATCAAGGGAAAAGGCGTCATGGAACATACTGCGTCCATGAGATATGTGGACATAAAAAATGAAGTAGCTTTCCCTCTCTCTTTCTGCGTCCGATATTTTGTAATCCAACTGGTCAGACTATCTGATAACATTTTGGCCCAGTCAAAAGAAGAGCCTTCTACTACTGTGTATATCAAAGGCACCCATGGGAGGAAAAAATGCGTGGTGTCTTCCCTCCCGTACAATCTACAGGTCATCATCGCTACATATTTGAACTGTGGTTCCAAAGAAGATATGGAATAAATTCCATTGCTGTCTGCCTTGAACTTCGCTGGGTGTGAGATGCAATCCTTGATCAAATATGATAAAATTTTCACGTATTGCTCGCATTCCTTCTGTTTAAAACCCTCTAGAAACTCTGCATTGTATGTGAAGTCCGACGTGGGTGGTAACTTGTACATCATTTGTAAGTTTTCTGGTCTAAAGGTCCCAACAATGACCTTTTGATCGTTGATGATGGCTCTGGTAGGGATGTCTACATGATCTAGCGCCCATTAGATCATGTCATAGTAAGGCAGCAGGCGTGTCCTGGCCACTACTTTGTGCATCTCTGCCAGGACGACGATCTTGTATTTGGTAGTCATGTCGTCTTTCTCATTGTCACTAGAATCGTC
This sequence comes from Picea glauca, assembly GCA_000966675.3. NCBI lineage: Eukaryota > Viridiplantae > Streptophyta > Pinopsida > Pinales > Pinaceae > Picea > Picea glauca. The sequence continues at coordinate 6,172 of JZKD02S1165075.1, forward strand.
TGAACAATTCACCACATTTGATTGAAAAACCTCTGAGACATATGACCAGGTTCGTACAGAATCAACACTTCGAGGTGAAGTATCCGAAACATTATCAGAACCTTGTCCTCAAACCTCAGCGCTTGCCTTGGATGCTTTTCGCGGGGCCATGACAGGGGATTGTAACTTATCTCTTTTGCAATAAAAATGCGTATACATATAGAAGTTAGCTTATTGAGAAAAAATTCTCTGTGCGGGATAGAAATAAACTTTATGAATAAAATAGGAAGCAAAATATTTATATCTTCAACCATTTAACATATCGATGTCCTTACGAACATAATGGTCCAATCATATTTATATAGAGATTTTGGCAGTAAAAAACATATCCTTACTTTGCCGTTTCGCCTTATTTCCAATTAATGCCATAAAATTCGACGGTTTGTGGCACAAGCTGGTGCAAGGAACATTTGAAATAACCTCGTAAACTGTGCATTATTATCATTTGCATTAAATGTTGATTATGCTGGTTTGGCTTCCTTAATCAAGATTCAAATCAACATTTTGGTGTTCGTTGTATCAGGACTTTTAACTCTAACCTTTTGAGCCTCTAAAACCTGAGATTGCGATGATTAGATTGAATTAAGAAAGGACGTAACTAGGATTAAGTGTTTTAATTGATTATGCTTTAAATTATATCGCGACTTCGCGACTCGGGACTTTGAAGGTATAGTTTCTGGGAGGAATGTATGCCGAGTCGCGGAATCTCGAGAAACTTAAATCATGGTCAAAACTAATCAACCCTGACTCTAACCTAGGTTACTTAGGTAAAAGTTTTGTGGCTTCGTCTTTCGGAGTTTTAGAGGTAATGTTTTAGGAGAGAGTGAACGCCGAGACGTGAAATCCCGACAGCACTCAACTGGGGTTTACATGGTCTCTCTTCTTAGCTTTCACCTGAGGTAAGCTTTTAAAACTTTTCGCGACCTCACACATCGGGGTTTGTAAATCTTGTGACTTGTAACTCCTGAAGAGCAATATTCCAAGGTACAAAAGACAACAACCTTCGTTTAACGATAAAAAGTGGTAACTTATGAAACATCACATCCCCCGCTATTTCGCATGTCGAGACTACTGAGATTTTCAGTAGTTGAATGTCACGAAGGGAAAAAGAACTTAAGAACCAACATTTGACTTTTAAAATAGATTTGAAACAAATGAAAAAGGCAACCCCAACTAGGCATCCCGTTTCCCTGTGAGGAGGGAAGAACAGTAGACCACGTGCCTGTATTGGGTAAATGGAGTCATTGGTTTCACTTCTGTGAAACTTGTTTTAGGGAAAAGATAAACAGAGGGAAGAAAAGATTTTTGTCTTTCACTACTGTAAGGATTTTCGATACTCAAATATATTTCTCATTCAGCTACAATCCCTTTCACAATTTTCTCTTTCTCTTTACTGAGTTTAGGTCTGCATTAAGACAAATCCAAACAGTTCTAGGAAATCCAATAGATCTTGTAGTTTTTGGCTTACACCCAAGGAAACCACCTCCTAGATCGGTTTTGGTGTTGGAAGATTGTTATAACCCTAATTTGCACCAAACATGCATCATACTTGACATCAAGCCATCTCATTTTCCATTTTTACCAAGCCACTACTGAACAATTGTTCTTAAAAACACCCTTTTTGAAGGCGCACACGCCCTGCTCCACTATTACATGCGTGTATACGCTAGTTGACCCACTACAACCCGCGTATACCTACAAAAGCACAAAAAATAGAAAGTTGCAAACAAAATTCAAATTTTCGAGTAGGTTTCCTAAAATCGTTTGACCACCTACATCTGGTCATTCAACCAAATACCTAGCCCTTTTCAGCCTTTAAAAAAAGGGGTAGGGGTCCCATTTGAGAGGAGGAAAATAATTGCAAAGAAACTCTACCAGATTTTGCATTCTCTTTGCCCCAACCTTTTACAACCATTGTGTGAAGAGAAGCATATACAAAAGCAGTTGGAGCACAGTTGAAGAGGAGCCCAAGACTAGATTCGAGGAGCAGTGGCAGATCTCACTATTGTAAGTTACTCTTGTGAGATTAATAAAAGAAGTACTTTTTCAGTCCCGCCATATGAGGTTTTAAATGTTTAATATTGATTATATTTTGATAAAATATCTAACCCATTAGTTCATAGATCATATGCATGTTTGGAGTTCTTTGTTTATCTGTTTATGAATGCAGGTCAACTTTGGGAGGAGATTTGCAGTCAGGGAGCGACCGAACGTTAAAGGATCGACATCAAACACATAAACTAAGGTAAAATGACTTGATCTTTTAACCTTATATTTACATATGAATAATGGGGTTTATGATTGGGATGATGGTAAGAAGTAAGAGACTTTAGGTCATTTCTGCATGCATTACAAAACCCTTAATGCTAGTCTGTAGGAGGATTTCCCATCCACAACAGAATTGGCGACCATACTGGGGAGATCTCTAGAGTTTTTGGGGATACTTTTTGGGTGTTTTAAATTGGTTTTATTACCTTTTTTCTGAGTTTCTACAAGAGTCTGAGCTAGTAGGGATGTTGGTATTCCATACCAGTGTTGATATTATGGTAGCTGCGGGAGGTATTTACCTCCACGTGTGAACCCGACGAGAATAAAATACTCCGAGAAGCAAGAAGAAACCCTAAATGAGTTGGCTAATAAACCTAGAAGACTTGCCAGGTCAAGAAGATAATTTATATTAGGTTATTAGCCTGCAAGAGAATAAGTCGGCTAGAAATAATAATATATGCTAAANTGGGAGGAAAAAATGCGTGGTGTCTTCCCTCCCGTACAATCTACAGGTCATCATCGCTACATATTTGAACTGTGGTTCCAAAGAAGATATGGAATAAATTCCATTGTTGTCTGCCTTGAACTTCGTTGGGTGTGAGACGCAATCCTTGATCAAATATGATAAAATTTTCGTGTATTGCTCGCATTCCTTCTATTTAAAACCCTCTAGAAACTTTGCATTGTATGTGAAGTCCGACGTGGGTGGTAACTTGTACATCGTCTATAAGTTTTCTGGTCTAAAGGTCCCAACAATGACCTTTTGATCGTTGATGATGGTTCTGGTAGGGATGTCTACATGATCTAGCGCCCATCAGATCATGTCATTGTAAGGTAGAAGGCGTGTCCTGGCAGCTACTTTGTGCACCTCTGCCTAGACGACGATCTTGTATTTGGTAGTCATGTCGTCTTTCTCATTGTCACTGGAATCGTCTGAACAATTCACCACATTTGATTGCAAAACCTCTGAGACATATGACCAGGTTTGTACAGAATCAACACTTCGAGCTGAAGTATCCGAAACATTATCAGAACCTTGTCCTCAAACCTCAGCGCTTGCCTTGGATGCTTTTCACGGGGCCATGACAGGGGATTGTAACTTATCTCTTTTGCAATAAAAATGCGTATACATATAGAAGTTAGCTTATTGAGAAAAAATTCTCTATGCGGGATAGAAATAAACTTTATGAATAAAATAGGAAGCAAAATATTTATATCTTCAACCATTTAACATATCGATGTCCTTACGAACATAATGGTCCAATCATATTTAGATATAGATTTTGGCAGTAAAAAACATATCCTTACTTTGCCGTTTCGCCTTATTTCCAATTAATGCCATAAAATTCGACGGTTTGTGGCACAAGCTGGTGCAAGGAACATTTGAAATAACCTCGTAAACTGTGCATTATTATCATTTGCATTAAATGTTGATTATGCTGGTTTGGCTTCCTTAATCAAGATTCAAATCAACATTTTGGTGTTCGTTGTATCAGGACTTTTAACTCTAACCTTTTGAGCCTCTAAAACCTGAGATTGCGATGATTAGATTGAATTAAGAAAGGACGTAACTAGGATTAAGTGTTTTAATTGATTATGCTTTAAATTATATCGCGACTTCGCGACTCGGGACTTTGAAGGTATAGTTTCTGGGAGGAATGTATGCCGAGTCGCGGAATCTCGAGAAACTTAAATCATGGTCAAAACTAATCAACCCTGACTCTAACCTAGGTTACTTAGGTAAAAGTTTTGTGGCTTCGTCTTTCGGAGTTTTAGAGGTAATGTTTTAGGAGAGAGTGAACGCCGAGACGTGAAATCCCGACAGCACTCAACTGGGGTTTACATGGTCTCTCTTCTTAGCTTTCACCTGAGGTAAGCTTTTAAAACTTTTCGCGACCTCACACATCGGGGTTTGTAAATCTTGTGACTTGTAACTCCTGAAGAGCAATATTCCAAGGTACAAAAGACAACAACCTTCGTTTAACGATAAAAAGTGGTAACTTATGAAACATCACATCCCCCGCTATTTCGCATGTCGAGACTACTGAGATTTTCAGTAGTTGAATGTCACGAAGGGAAAAAGAACTTAAGAACCAACATTTGACTTTTAAAATAGATTTGAAACAAATGAAAAAGGCAACCCCAACTAGGCATCCCGTTTCCCTGTGAGGAGGGAAGAACAGTAGACCACGTGCCTGTATTGGGTAAATGGAGTCATTGGTTTCACTTCTGTGAAACTTGTTTTAGGGAAAAGATAAACAGAGGGAAGAAAAGATTTTTGTCTTTCACTACTGTAAGGATTTTCGATACTCAAATATATTTCTCATTCAGCTACAATCCCTTTCACAATTTTCTCTTTCTCTTTACTGAGTTTAGGTCTGCATTAAGACAAATCCAAACAGTTCTAGGAAATCCAATAGATCTTGTAGTTTTTGGCTTACACCCAAGGAAACCACCTCCTAGATCGGTTTTGGTGTTGGAAGATTGTTATAACCCTAATTTGCACCAAACATGCATCATACTTGACATCAAGCCATCTCATTTTCCATTTTTACCAAGCCACTACTGAACAATTGTTCTTAAAAACACCCTTTTTGAAGGCGCACACGCCCTGCTCCACTATTACATGCGTGTATACGCTAGTTGACCCACTACAACCCGCGTATACCTACAAAAGCACAAAAAATAGAAAGTTGCAAACAAAATTCAAATTTTCGAGTAGGTTTCCTAAAATCGTTTGACCACCTACATCTGGTCATTCAACCAAATACCTAGCCCTTTTCAGCCTTTAAAAAAAGGGGTAGGGGTCCCATTTGAGAGGAGGAAAATAATTGCAAAGAAACTCTACCAGATTTTGCATTCTCTTTGCCCCAACCTTTTACAACCATTGTGTGAAGAGAAGCATATACAAAAGCAGTTGGAGCACAGTTGAAGAGGAGCCCAAGACTAGATTCGAGGAGCAGTGGCAGATCTCACTATTGTAAGTTACTCTTGTGAGATTAATAAAAGAAGTACTTTTTCAGTCCCGCCATATGAGGTTTTAAATGTTTAATATTGATTATATTTTGATAAAATATCTAACCCATTAGTTCATAGATCATATGCATGTTTGGAGTTCTTTGTTTATCTGTTTATGAATGCAGGTCAACTTTGGGAGGAGATTTGCAGTCAGGGAGCGACCGAACGTTAAAGGATCGACATCAAACACATAAACTAAGGTAAAATGACTTGATCTTTTAACCTTATATTTACATATGAATAATGGGGTTTATGATTGGGATGATGGTAAGAAGTAAGAGACTTTAGGTCATTTCTGCATGCATTACAAAACCCTTAATGCTAGTCTGTAGGAGGATTTCCCATCCACAACAGAATTGGCGACCATACTGGGGAGATCTCTAGAGTTTTTGGGGATACTTTTTGGGTGTTTTAAATTGGTTTTATTACCTTTTTTCTGAGTTTCTACAAGAGTCTGAGCTAGTAGGGATGTTGGTATTCCATACCAGTGTTGATATTATGGTAGCTGCGGGAGGTATTTACCTCCACGTGTGAACCCGACGAGAATAAAATACTCCGAGAAGCAAGAAGAAACCCTAAATGAGTTGGCTAATAAACCTAGAAGACTTGCCAGGTCAAGAAGATAATTTATATTAGGTTATTAGCCTGCAAGAGAATAAGTCGGCTAGAAATAATAATATATGCTAAATAGACAAATACCCAGAATGAGAAGTTGGCCCAGGCAATTAGCGAGAATTAGTATAAATACAGGAGGTCAGTTCTCATTCTGGCAGGTAGTCTCAGAATTGCAGAGCAACACTTGTGCGCACTGCAGTGCCCAGTTTTGTGCGCAGGTTTGAGGAGAGCTGCTGGTGTAGCTGCTGCAACTAGCTGTTATGTTTTGTCTTGGACTATCTCTTGGCTAGGGTTTGGACTATCTGATCAACTCTTGTTGATGTGCTATCCTTGGGGAAAGGTGCACTACCCTTTGTTTGGCTATCTAGCCTAGGGTTTGCTTCTAGAGTGATTCTCTGTCAACGTTAAGGTGCTCGGAGGGTGGCTTCGACCTATGGTTGGGTGACAATAGAGATATTGTCAATGGTAAAATGAGCACATCCATTATATTCTAACAGGTTATGGGCCCACACCTCCTTGATTCAGTCTAATCGTTGGAAGGAAACATAGCTATAAGGATATTGAGCTCGTTGAAGAACTGTCGCTAGGGTTTCTAGCAGGAGCAGTCACCAAAGCACTGCATCTAGGGTTACTA
>JZKD02S1165086.1:0-12745 GCA_000966675.3 Picea glauca
AGTTCCATATGATGTGAGTTGTCTTAGGTTAAATTACGAAGTATCAATTTGTATGTCTATTAATTTATTGATGAAAAAAACTTATAACATTGTTTATTCTTTGTGTAGTCTCCAAAGCGTCAAAACATGCCCATTCCTAGAACATCTCGAGGTGCATCCTCGAGAAAGAGAAGAAGGATATATTTCTAGGATGCTCCTGAGGGTGGTGATGGTGGAAATGTTCAATGAATGACTAACTACATTCATATCGTATATAGGCTATGATATAGATGTTTTGTATCTTAGGGAACTTGTATACTGGGAACAAGTTGCCATTTTGTAAAAAATATACAATTTAGATGATGTTGAGTATATATATATATACATTTCATGGCACACTTTTTATGAATCTCATTGTTTCTACATTTAATGTTTATAAACATATGAATTTCAAAGTGTTTGAATTCCAAAGTGTATGAATTTTATGTGTATTAATCCCTTTATTTGTTTCTATTTAGCAATTATAAATACTTTCATTACGCATTAACAAATAGATTATGTACACACACATTTGAGCTCAATACTATTTTCTATGGCACACATAGTATTCACCTCTATCTATGCGTGATGACATATATAAAATCATTTGATTTATGTGTAACCCTTCATAAATGCTAAAAAGACTATTGAAAGACTCATTAATGCAAATGTTTGTTGAGATTGTGTACTGGGTATTTGTAAATTTTGTTCAAACCATCAATTATTAATAACATGTATTCAGTAATTATATGCTACCAAAAATCTCTCTAGAAAGTAATGCTACCAAAATTCTATCTAGAAAGTAATGCCTTAAATGTTTTCCTTCCTCCAACCTAATAGAAAATTAGCATATGTGAATGGGTAAATTATGTGTCTTCGATAAATATATTGATGTATATTAACTAATTTTATGTGGTTACATGCTAGTATAGTACATCTTATAGATAATCAATGATGCGATATTAAATATGTAAAACTTGAAAAAGATACTATTGAATTTCCAAATTTGATATCTATGATATTGTTTCATTACCTCCACAATGTGCATATTGACTTGTTGATGGTTTGAACTATCTCAGATTGTCTCTCTCACACTATCTTGATTCTGAAGTAAGCCATCACTTTTACATGAAATGAATTGTGTATCATCCACGAGAGGGGATCTATTTATAGGTTATTTTTAGGGTTTTAGTTGTAGTTGTCTTAGGGATTCTCAAGAATGCATACCATGGTGTTGGAATGGTATTCATACCATGGTATCACAATGGTATGCATACCATTGCATACCATTTATAGGTTATTTTTAGGGTTTTAGTTGTCATAGGGTTTTAGTGGTAGTTGTCTTAGGGATTCTCAAGTATGGTATACCATTGGTATGCATACCATTTATAGGTTGTTTTTAAGGTTTTAGTTGTCTTAGGGTTTTAGTGGTAGTTGTCTTAGGTATTCTCAAGTATGGCATACCATTGCATCCCATTTATAGGTTATTTTTAGGGTTTTCGTTGTCTTAGGGTTTTAGTGGTAGTTGTCTTAGGGATTATCATGTATGGAATACCATTTATAGGTTATTTTTAGAGTTTTAGTTGTCTTAGGGATTCTCAAGTATGCATACCATTGGTATGCACACCATTGCATACCATTGTTATGCATACCATGGTATTGCAATGGTATGCATATCATGGTGTCAGAATGGTATGCATACCATTTATAGGTTATTTTTGGGGTTTTAGTTGTCTTAGGGTTTTAGTGGTAATTTTATTAGGGATTCTCATGTATGGCATACTATTGGTATGCATACCATTTATAGGTTATTTTCAGGGTTTTATTTGTCTTAGGGTTTTAGTGTTAATTGTCTTATGGATTCTCAAGTATGCATACCATTGCATACCATGGTATTGAAATGGTATGCATACCATTTATAGGTTATTTTTATGGTTTTAGTTGTCGTAGGGTTTTAGTGGTAGTTTTCTTAGGGATTTTCAAGTATGGCATACCATTGCATACCATGGTATTGCAATGGTATACATACCATGGTATTGCAATGGTATGCATACGATGGTATCGCAAAGGTATGCATACCATTTATAGGTTATTTTTAGGGTTTTAGTTGTCTTAGGGTTTTAGTCGTAGTTTTGTTAGGGATTATCAAGTATGCATACCATTGGTATTGCAATGATATGCATACCATGATATTGCAATGGTGTGCATACCAATAAAGGAAAATTTTAGGGGTTAAATTTCATCTGTGGGCTAATTTTCCATACTTTTTCCCCAAAAAATATTGGCCATTCTAAAAATTATTCTCCCAAATTCTATAGGACAAAATTATTTTACCTTAAAAATCACCAAAATTTTATAAAAACTATATAAAATCCTTAGAAATTTGAATATTTTAACAAAATATCAACAAATATTTATAGCTAAGATATAAAGGTCTAGTAATATTTGCCAAGATTTCTACATTTCAAAATAAATTTCCATCTTTAAAATTATCCCTGATATCAATTGTATGCATACCATGGCATTGCAATGGTATGAGTACCATTGCATACCATGGTATTCCAATGGTATGCATACTGTTGCATACCAGGTTATCGTAATGGTATGCATAGCATGGTATTGCAATGGTGTGCATACCAATTGTATGCATAGCATGGTATCGAAATGGTATGTATACCCTGGTATTGCAATGGTATGCATACCATGGTATTGCAATGTTATGCATACCAATTATATAGATACCATGGTATCGCAATGGTATGCATACCATTGGATACCGTGGTATCACAATGGTATGCATACCATGGTATTGAAATGTTATGCATACCAAATATATGCATACCATGGTATTGCAATGGTATGCATACCATTGCATACTGTGGTATCACAATGGTATGCACACCATGGTATTGTAATGATATGAATACAATTTCACACCATGGTATCGCAATTCTATGCATACCATTGGTATCCAATGGTATGCAACAACAATGCCATTGCCTATGCATACCAGTGGTATGCATAGGCATTGGTATTACCTTTGTGTACCATTGCATACCATTGCAATACCATGAAAATGTATGCAATGGTATGCAAAGGAAATACCAATGCCTACATGCATACCATTGGTAGTTTTCTTAGTGGTAGTATGGTATGGATTTCCATTGTCTTGTTTTGGTATGGTATGCATCTCCATTTCTTTATATGGTATGCATTGGAATGGTATGGTATGGTATGGTATGCATTGACAATGAAAATGGTATGAATTTCCTTGCCATTGTATGGTATGCATTGGCAATAGTATGGTATGGTATGGTATGGTATTGTATGGTATGCATTGGAAATGGTATGGTATGGTATGTCATGACTTGGCTTGGTATGGTATGCATTGGCAATGGTATGGTATGGTATGGTATGAATTGGCATTGGCATTGGTATGGCATGGTATTGTATGAATTGGCATGGTATGGTATGGTATGGTATTTTATGCATTGGCATTGGTATGGTATTGTATGGTATGGTATGTTATGGTATGGCATTGGTATGGTATGGTATGTTATTCCTTTCCTTGGTATGGTATTCCTTGCATTGGTATGGTATGAACTAACATTGGTATGGTATGGTATGGTATGCCTTGACATGTCATGCCTTTCCATGCCTTGCCTTGCCTTCACTTTCCATACCTTGTCTTTCCATACCATGTCTTCCCATACCATGCCTTGCCATCCCATGACTTGCCATGCCATGCCATGCCATTCCATTCCATGCTTTGCATTACATTCACTTTCCATGTCATTCCTTTTCCATGCCATGCCTTTCCATTCATTTCCTTTCCTTCACTTGCCATGTCTTGTCTTTCCATACCATGCATTGCCATCCCATGCCTTGCCATCTCATTCCATTCCATGCCTTACCTTGCATTCACTTTCCATGCCTTTCCTTTTCCATGCTATGCCTTTCCATACCATGTCATTCCTTTCCATGTCGTCTCTTTCCTTGCCTTCACTTGCCATGCCTTTCCTTGCATTAAATTAACATTCCATAAAAGGATTCATACAAAAAATTACAATCAAAAGATTCGTTAAGCATGTAATTCTACAACTTATTATCCCATATTTCTTATATAAAAATACTTGCATGAGAATTCCAATGTTTTGGTCAATGAGGCATAGTGCAATTTTTGAAGAGGAGGTTGATTTTCAATAACAATGTGTCAGGAATTTGTGGGTAGTGTAGTCACGTGGTACATGGCCAAATAGACTTTTGGGAGCTTTAAAAACTCCATTATTCTACTCGGTCTGGATTTTATGCCCCTGGACCAAATTGGCCACATGTCTTTGAATGACTTGAAGAGGTGAGTTGCAACTCACAATAAAACTCAAACCGATACTTGAATGAGAAAAATGTCAGTTGAATTGGATACATGGCATCAAGAATCAACTAAGGGGACCCTCCACTATCATTTTGTCCACCAAAAAACCGTATCTTGTAGTATCTACGGCACTAAAGTTTTGGTCAATGAGGCATAGTGCAATTTTTGAAGAGGAGGTCGATTTTCAAGAACATTGTGTCGAGAATTTTTGGGTAGTGTAGTCGTGTGGGCCTTTTTCATATAGACCTGTAGGAGCTTACAAAACTCCATTATGCTACTCGGTTTGGATTTTATTCCCCCAAACCAAATTGGCCACCTATCTTTTAATGACTGGAAGAGTTGAGTTGAAACTCGTGATAAAACTTGAATCGAGACTCAAATGGGAGAACTGTTAGTTGTATTAGATCTAGAGCACCCATTTTCAACTAGAGGGGGATTTGTTGTCACTTTTTCCACTGGAAAACTGTATCTTGGAGTATCTACAACACTAGGGTTTTGGTCAATGAGGCATAGTGCACTATTTGAAGAGGGGATTGATTTTCAAGAACACTATGCTGGGCATTTACGGGTAGTGTAGTCATGTGGTCCTTGAAAAAATAGAATTTTGGGAGCTTACATAACTCCATTATGCCACTCGATTTCAATTTTATTCCCCCAGACCAAATTGGCCACATGTTCTTGAATGGCTTGAAGAGGCGAGTTGCAACTCGTGTTAAAAATCAAACCAGGATCCAGATGTGAGAAACGTCAGTGGAATTGGATCTATAGCACCAGGTTTCAACTAGAGGGGCCCCTCCACTGTCATTTTCTCCACCAGAAAATCGTATCTTGGAGTATCTTCGACATTAGGGTTTTGGTGAATGAGGCATAGTGCAATTTTTGAATCGGAGGTCAATTTTCAAGAAAGAAATTTGTGAGTAGTGTATTCATGTGTCCCTTAGCCAAATAGACTTATGGGAGCTTATGGAACTCTGTTATTCCACTCGGTTTGGATTTTATGCCCCTAGACGAAATTGGCCACATGTCCCTAAATGACTTCAAGGGCAAGTTGCAAATCGCGATAAAACTCAAACCGAGACTCGAATGGGAGAACCGTAAGTTGCATTGGAACCAAAGCACCTAGTTTCAACTAGGGGGACCATCTGCTATCAATTTTTCCACCATAAAACAGTATCTTGGAGTATCTCCAACACTAGGGTTTTGGTCAATGAGGCATAGTGCAATTTTTGAAGAGGAGGTCGATTTTCAAGAACATTGTGTCAAGAATTTGTGGGTAGTGTATTCACGTGTTCCTTAGCCAAATAGACTTATGGGATCTTATGGAACTCCGTTATGCCACTTGGTTTGGATTTTATGCCCCCGGACCAAATTGGCCACATGTCCCTAAATGGATTGAAGAGACAAGTTTTAAATCATGATAAAACTCAAACCGAGACTTAGATGGGAGCACCGTCAATTGCATTGGATCCAGAGCACCGAGTTTTAACTAGGGGGACCATCTGCTATCATTTTTTCCACTGGAAAACCATATCTTGGTGTATATTCGGCACTAGGGTTTTGGTTAATGAGGCATAGTACAATTTTTGAAGAGGAGGTCGATTTTGAAGAACACTGTGTCGAGCATTTGTGGGTAGTTTAGTTGCATCATCCTTAGAAAAATAGACTTATGGGAGCTTAATAAACTTTGTTGTGCCTCTCAATTTGAATTTTATGCCCCCATACCAAATTGGCCACATGTCCCTGAATGACTTGAAGAGGTGAGTTGAAAATCACGATAAAAATCAAACAAAAACTCGAATGGGAGAATTGTCAGTTGCATTGGATCTGAAGCACTGGGTTTCAACTAGGGGGTCCACTTCGTTGTCATTATTTCCACCGAAAAACCATATCTTCGAGTATCTTCAACACTAGGGTTTTTCTCAGTTCTTATTACATATGTTTATGCAAGGTATNATTTCATGGCACACTTTTTATGAATCTCATTGTTTCTACATTTAATGTTTATAAACATATGAATTTCAAAGTGTTTGAATTCCAAAGTGTATGAATTTTATGTGTATTAATCCCTTTATTTGTTTCTATTTAGCAATTATAAATACTTTCATTACGCATTAACAAATAGATTATGTACACACACATTTGAGCTCAATACTATTTTCTATGGCACACATAGTATTCACCTCTATCTATGCGTGATGACATATATAAAATCATTTGATTTATGTGTAACCCTTCATAAATGCTAAAAAGACTATTGAAAGACTCATTAATGCAAATGTTTGTTGAGATTGTGTACTGGGTATTTGTAAATTTTGTTCAAACCATCAATTATTAATAACATGTATTCAGTAATTATATGCTACCAAAAATCTCTCTAGAAAGTAATGCTACCAAAATTCTATCTAGAAAGTAATGCCTTAAATGTTTTCCTTCCTCCAACCTAATAGAAAATTAGCATATGTGAATGGGTAAATTATGTGTCTTCGATAAATATATTGATGTATATTAACTAATTTTATGTGGTTACATGCTAGTATAGTACATCTTATAGATAATCAATGATGCGATATTAAATATGTAAAACTTGAAAAAGATACTATTGAATTTCCAAATTTGATATCTATGATATTGTTTCATTACCTCCACAATGTGCATATTGACTTGTTGATGGTTTGAACTATCTCAGATTGTCTCTCTCACACTATCTTGATTCTGAAGTAAGCCATCACTTTTACATGAAATGAATTGTGTATCATCCACGAGAGGGGATCTATTTATAGGTTATTTTTAGGGTTTTAGTTGTAGTTGTCTTAGGGATTCTCAAGAATGCATACCATGGTGTTGGAATGGTATTCATACCATGGTATCACAATGGTATGCATACCATTGCATACCATTTATAGGTTATTTTTAGGGTTTTAGTTGTCATAGGGTTTTAGTGGTAGTTGTCTTAGGGATTCTCAAGTATGGTATACCATTGGTATGCATACCATTTATAGGTTGTTTTTAAGGTTTTAGTTGTCTTAGGGTTTTAGTGGTAGTTGTCTTAGGTATTCTCAAGTATGGCATACCATTGCATCCCATTTATAGGTTATTTTTAGGGTTTTCGTTGTCTTAGGGTTTTAGTGGTAGTTGTCTTAGGGATTATCATGTATGGAATACCATTTATAGGTTATTTTTAGAGTTTTAGTTGTCTTAGGGATTCTCAAGTATGCATACCATTGGTATGCACACCATTGCATACCATTGTTATGCATACCATGGTATTGCAATGGTATGCATATCATGGTGTCAGAATGGTATGCATACCATTTATAGGTTATTTTTGGGGTTTTAGTTGTCTTAGGGTTTTAGTGGTAATTTTATTAGGGATTCTCATGTATGGCATACTATTGGTATGCATACCATTTATAGGTTATTTTCAGGGTTTTATTTGTCTTAGGGTTTTAGTGTTAATTGTCTTATGGATTCTCAAGTATGCATACCATTGCATACCATGGTATTGAAATGGTATGCATACCATTTATAGGTTATTTTTATGGTTTTAGTTGTCGTAGGGTTTTAGTGGTAGTTTTCTTAGGGATTTTCAAGTATGGCATACCATTGCATACCATGGTATTGCAATGGTATACATACCATGGTATTGCAATGGTATGCATACGATGGTATCGCAAAGGTATGCATACCATTTATAGGTTATTTTTAGGGTTTTAGTTGTCTTAGGGTTTTAGTCGTAGTTTTGTTAGGGATTATCAAGTATGCATACCATTGGTATTGCAATGATATGCATACCATGATATTGCAATGGTGTGCATACCAATAAAGGAAAATTTTAGGGGTTAAATTTCATCTGTGGGCTAATTTTCCATACTTTTTCCCCAAAAAATATTGGCCATTCTAAAAATTATTCTCCCAAATTCTATAGGACAAAATTATTTTACCTTAAAAATCACCAAAATTTTATAAAAACTATATAAAATCCTTAGAAATTTGAATATTTTAACAAAATATCAACAAATATTTATAGCTAAGATATAAAGGTCTAGTAATATTTGCCAAGATTTCTACATTTCAAAATAAATTTCCATCTTTAAAATTATCCCTGATATCAATTGTATGCATACCATGGCATTGCAATGGTATGAGTACCATTGCATACCATGGTATTCCAATGGTATGCATACTGTTGCATACCAGGTTATCGTAATGGTATGCATAGCATGGTATTGCAATGGTGTGCATACCAATTGTATGCATAGCATGGTATCGAAATGGTATGTATACCCTGGTATTGCAATGGTATGCATACCATGGTATTGCAATGTTATGCATACCAATTATATAGATACCATGGTATCGCAATGGTATGCATACCATTGGATACCGTGGTATCACAATGGTATGCATACCATGGTATTGAAATGTTATGCATACCAAATATATGCATACCATGGTATTGCAATGGTATGCATACCATTGCATACTGTGGTATCACAATGGTATGCACACCATGGTATTGTAATGATATGAATACAATTTCACACCATGGTATCGCAATTCTATGCATACCATTGGTATCCAATGGTATGCAACAACAATGCCATTGCCTATGCATACCAGTGGTATGCATAGGCATTGGTATTACCTTTGTGTACCATTGCATACCATTGCAATACCATGAAAATGTATGCAATGGTATGCAAAGGAAATACCAATGCCTACATGCATACCATTGGTAGTTTTCTTAGTGGTAGTATGGTATGGATTTCCATTGTCTTGTTTTGGTATGGTATGCATCTCCATTTCTTTATATGGTATGCATTGGAATGGTATGGTATGGTATGGTATGCATTGACAATGAAAATGGTATGAATTTCCTTGCCATTGTATGGTATGCATTGGCAATAGTATGGTATGGTATGGTATGGTATTGTATGGTATGCATTGGAAATGGTATGGTATGGTATGTCATGACTTGGCTTGGTATGGTATGCATTGGCAATGGTATGGTATGGTATGGTATGAATTGGCATTGGCATTGGTATGGCATGGTATTGTATGAATTGGCATGGTATGGTATGGTATGGTATTTTATGCATTGGCATTGGTATGGTATTGTATGGTATGGTATGTTATGGTATGGCATTGGTATGGTATGGTATGTTATTCCTTTCCTTGGTATGGTATTCCTTGCATTGGTATGGTATGAACTAACATTGGTATGGTATGGTATGGTATGCCTTGACATGTCATGCCTTTCCATGCCTTGCCTTGCCTTCACTTTCCATACCTTGTCTTTCCATACCATGTCTTCCCATACCATGCCTTGCCATCCCATGACTTGCCATGCCATGCCATGCCATTCCATTCCATGCTTTGCATTACATTCACTTTCCATGTCATTCCTTTTCCATGCCATGCCTTTCCATTCATTTCCTTTCCTTCACTTGCCATGTCTTGTCTTTCCATACCATGCATTGCCATCCCATGCCTTGCCATCTCATTCCATTCCATGCCTTACCTTGCATTCACTTTCCATGCCTTTCCTTTTCCATGCTATGCCTTTCCATACCATGTCATTCCTTTCCATGTCGTCTCTTTCCTTGCCTTCACTTGCCATGCCTTTCCTTGCATTAAATTAACATTCCATAAAAGGATTCATACAAAAAATTACAATCAAAAGATTCGTTAAGCATGTAATTCTACAACTTATTATCCCATATTTCTTATATAAAAATACTTGCATGAGAATTCCAATGTTTTGGTCAATGAGGCATAGTGCAATTTTTGAAGAGGAGGTTGATTTTCAATAACAATGTGTCAGGAATTTGTGGGTAGTGTAGTCACGTGGTACATGGCCAAATAGACTTTTGGGAGCTTTAAAAACTCCATTATTCTACTCGGTCTGGATTTTATGCCCCTGGACCAAATTGGCCACATGTCTTTGAATGACTTGAAGAGGTGAGTTGCAACTCACAATAAAACTCAAACCGATACTTGAATGAGAAAAATGTCAGTTGAATTGGATACATGGCATCAAGAATCAACTAAGGGGACCCTCCACTATCATTTTGTCCACCAAAAAACCGTATCTTGTAGTATCTACGGCACTAAAGTTTTGGTCAATGAGGCATAGTGCAATTTTTGAAGAGGAGGTCGATTTTCAAGAACATTGTGTCGAGAATTTTTGGGTAGTGTAGTCGTGTGGGCCTTTTTCATATAGACCTGTAGGAGCTTACAAAACTCCATTATGCTACTCGGTTTGGATTTTATTCCCCCAAACCAAATTGGCCACCTATCTTTTAATGACTGGAAGAGTTGAGTTGAAACTCGTGATAAAACTTGAATCGAGACTCAAATGGGAGAACTGTTAGTTGTATTAGATCTAGAGCACCCATTTTCAACTAGAGGGGGATTTGTTGTCACTTTTTCCACTGGAAAACTGTATCTTGGAGTATCTACAACACTAGGGTTTTGGTCAATGAGGCATAGTGCACTATTTGAAGAGGGGATTGATTTTCAAGAACACTATGCTGGGCATTTACGGGTAGTGTAGTCATGTGGTCCTTGAAAAAATAGAATTTTGGGAGCTTACATAACTCCATTATGCCACTCGATTTCAATTTTATTCCCCCAGACCAAATTGGCCACATGTTCTTGAATGACTTGAAGAGGCGAGTTGCAACTCGTGTTAAAAATCAAACCAGGATCCAGATGTGAGAAACGTCAGTGGAATTGGATCTATAGCACCAGGTTTCAACTAGAGGGGCCCCTCCACTGCCATTTTCTCCACCAGAAA
Source organism: Picea glauca (assembly GCA_000966675.3). Taxonomy (NCBI): domain Eukaryota; kingdom Viridiplantae; phylum Streptophyta; class Pinopsida; order Pinales; family Pinaceae; genus Picea; species Picea glauca. Next base: position 11,190 of record JZKD02S1165086.1, read on the forward strand.
ATCGTATCTTGGAGTATCTTCGACATTAGGGTTTTGGTGAATGAGGCATAGTGCAATTTTTGAATCGGAGGTCAATTTTCAAGAAAGAAATTTTTGAGTAGTGTATTCATGTGTCCCTTAGCCAAATAGACTTGTGGGAGCTTATGGAACTCCGTTATTCCACTCGGTTTGGATTTTATGCCCCTAGACGAAATTGGCCACATGTCCCTAAATGACTTCAAGGGCAAGTTGCAAATCGTGATAAAACTCAAACCGAGACTCGAATGGGAGAACCGTAAATTGCATTGGAACCAAAGCACCTAGTTTCAACTAGGGGGACCTTCTGTTATCATTTTTTCCACCATAAAACAGTATCTTGGAGTATCTCCAACACTAGGGTTTTGTTCAATGAGGCATAGTGCAATTTTTGAAGAGGAGGTCGATTTTCAAGAACATTGTGTCAAGAATTTGTGGGTAGTGTATTCACGTGTTCCTTAGCCAAATAGACTTATGAGATCTTATGGAACTCCGTTATGCCACTTGGTTTGGATTTTATGCCCCCGGACAAAATTGGCCACATGTCCCTAAATGGATTGAAGAGACAAGTTTTAAATCATGATAAAACTCAAACCGAGACTTAGATGGGAGCACCGTCAATTGCATTAGATCCAGAGCACCGAGTTTTAACTAGGGGGACCATCTGCTATCATTTTTTCCACTGGAAAACCATATCTTGGTGTATATTCGGCACTAGGGTTTTGGTTAATGAGGCATAGTACATTTTTTGAAGAGGAGGTCGATTTTGAAGAACACTGTGTCGAGCATTTGTGGGTAGTTTAGTTGCATCATCCTTAGAAAAATAGACTTGTGGGAGCTTAATAAACTTTGTTGTGCCTCTCAATTTGAATTTTATGCCCCCATACCAAATTGGCCACATGTCCGTGAATGACTTGAAGAGGTGAGTTGAAAATCACGATAAAAATCAAACAAAAACTCGAATGGGAGAATTGTCAGTTGCATTGGATCCGAAGCACTGGGTTTCAACTAGGGGGTCCACTTCGTTGTCATTATTTCCACCGAAAAACCATATCTTCGAGTATCTTCAACATTAGGGTTTTTCTCAGTTCTTATTACATATGTTTATGCAAGGTATGCCAAGGAAAGGTAAGTGAAGGGAGGACATGGCAAGTGATAAGGAAAATGAAGGAAAGGCATGTCATGGAAAGTGATAAGGAAAGTGAAGTGAAGGCAAGGCATGGCAAGGCAAAGTAAGGAAAGTGAAGGAAAGGAAAGGAAAGGCAAGTGAAGGCGAGGCATGGAAAGTAAAGGAAAGGCATGGTAAGGCAAGTGAAGAAAATGAAAGGCATGGAAAATGAAGGCAAGTCAAGGCAAGGTAATGCAAGGCAAGAAAAGTGAAGGAAAGGAAAGGAAACACAAGGCAAGGAAAGGCAAGGAAAGTGANATGGAAGGTAAAGGAAAGGCATGGCAAGGCAAGTGAAGGAAATGAAAGGCATGGAAAATGAAGGCAAGTCAAGGCAAGGTAATGCAAGGCAAGAAAAGTGAAGGAAAGGAAAGGA
>JZKD02S1165097.1:0-12745 GCA_000966675.3 Picea glauca
AGTTGTTAGAGGAGATTAAAGCCCACAAATTTTGTACTCAAGGAATCAAACATTCTGATGGTCAGATTGTCAACCTATGTACAACATTATTCTTGTCTTATTTGAATGCAATGGAAATTGTTGCAAAGCATTGATTTCTTATTGATTCCATTTTGATTTCATTAAAAACTTTACTTTTAAATTACCTACTTCTAGAAATTTTCATTCAAATACTTGTTTCGGGTTTAAGATATTATTTTGAACTTGAAAATCTTCCTATCATAAGCGAACAAATTGTTGCCTTATGTTATATGTTTCCTTTTCTTTTCTCCTATATCCAAATGTCTATTTATATGTTTTATCAATGTGAATTCCCTTGAATAAATGAAGTGTTACTAATTATTGAACTTAATCGAAATATTGTGACCATACCTATAACCTTCCAACCTATCCAAACTACCTAATCCATAATTAAAACCAAGCAACTATTGCAATAACTGAGGTGCCCTAACTTTTCCCTATTGGAGTCTAGTGCAAACTTTCGGGATAACACTTCATAGAATTGTAAGAGAGACTTCATATATACACCAAAACATTATTTTTCAAGTTACATATTAGTACTTTCATAGATTATTCATCATGTATTAAGCTCAAATTAAGTAAACCAAGAGTATAGTTAAAAATTAAAACTTAAAACAACTCTCTAAAATAAAAGAACAAGGTGTATTACAACATAAATCCTACTAGGTTATGGAAATGGGAAAATAAAATGTTGTCTAATTAACCAACAAGTTTGTAATTCTAATTCTAATTCTACCAATATGTGGTTTGTCAAGCTTCCTTTATATTTCAACCTTTTATCAACGAATTTGGAAATAAACCGCTTCAAATAAAAAATCAAAATCATTGTAATAAATGAAAAGATGAGCAATACACTACCATTCACCCATTCAGCTTATTTTCCTATTTTTAGTCTTGTGGATAATGAGGCAAATCCACTGCAAGCATTATATATCACACACAAGCCAAATACATGAATATTTAGTCTTACATTGCATTCTATGAGAAGCCTTTTGGACTCAAAGCATATTTTATCACCATGTATTCTCTTTAGTTCCTACAACTCCAAATTTAGACAACTCAGGAAGTACTAACTAGACTCAAGAAAAAATGCATAAATAATAGACTCTAGCCAAATCAGGGCCATTTTAACTCTAAAATTTGATGCATACAAAGAATATATTACCACATTTATGTTGCAAAGTTTGGCATACCAAACTTCATAAAAGGAATGTGGGGAATGTTTGTTGGCCATTTGAAACTCTTAATAAGAGAAGATGCCCTTATAGAAAAATCCAATAGCAACATATCATCAAATAATAGAAAAAGGAAAGATCCAAACTATCCACACTAGCTCCTCAACTTTCCCTTAATGAATAATTTTCAAGGATTAAGGAACTTTGACATCAAACATTGTCAAGATATGAAAATAAAGACAATTCAAGCATAAAAACATAAATAGTCTGTGCACACATCCTAGGCCACGGTGATAACATGAGTGCCTTATCAACAAGGAATTATGTTTGAGCTTAGGTCAAAATCAAAATCATTAAATAAAATCAAACAAACATTGATCAAGATTAAAGGAAACTGTATTTGGGATCCATGTTGGAAAACAATCTACCGAATTAGAGCCTTTTATTTAAGGTACTAAACATCTATGTAAGAAAAAATATTACAAGATGAGAAAACCTGTGTTAAGAAAAAAAAACAAATTATTAATTGATTAAAAAGGAGACAATTAGGGAATTGTTTTTGACATAATTCAACTAGGAGTCTAGGATATTGCATAATATTAATGATAACATAGCTACATAGCTCAACCCTTTCAACCCAGCATTGAGAATCCACTTAGTCAATAAACAAGAACTAATTCTAAGACATACAACCCATAATGGTCAAAAGTATATTTGATCATTCTAGTTGTTGGTTGTAAGTATTAATCCACCAGTGAGCAATTTTACAAGAACATTTGAATATTGGGTAAAGCATATCCTTGATTGTAAATCCAAGAGTGTGTCTAGTTAAATATTAAAGGAATTCAAGCAATAGGAGAAAACCCATGGATAGTGCACCACCATTTTTTCCACCACCAATTTTTCTACTCCCCTAGAAGATAAGACTAAGGAAACACATATTTGAGAATGGACCATGTTTTTTGGGAAGAGATGCAATCTTACTAAAACTTTGGTTTTCCAATTTCAACTTAGATCCCATGACTATTAGTGTGTCACCACCATTCCTTTATGGTTGAGACTCCCTAATTTCCGCAAGAAATGGATCCAAACCAAGTTCAAAAATTCCATCTCTCAATTGAAGGAGGTGGCACATGACATATTATTTCTCTATGACTAGGCCAAGGAAGTTGATCCACACCAATAATGAGCACTAGACTTGAAATCCTTGGAGAAGGAGAGGCACCAATTTCTATCTTGAAATGAGGCATGAAAATCCAGTCAATATGGCTCAACATTGAAGATCAAAAAAATGTTTTCTTTCAAAAACAAGTCACAGAGAGATAAACCCACAACACAATATAGCATATCAATAATGAGAGGGTGAATCCTCTGAATCCTTCAAACAAATCACCCATGCAGAGTGTCTTACATCCAAAGCATCCTAGAGGTTTCTATAACCTTCCCTTGATGGGTCGAATATGAGACGCGCGATCTCCCCAAGAAACTTGTCACCATGGAAGACCCGAAACAAGCTTTGAAAAAAATACAAAATGAAAAAGTGTGGAGCCCTAAGAGATTTCAGGTAGTATTCTTTAGAGGATTCATGGATTTGTTTGGAGAGGACCTACTTAAGGTTATTGAGGAGTCTGGATCACATGGGAATCCCAAAAAATTTCACCACAACATTCATTGCTACCATCCCCAAGGTGAGAAACCTTATCCATTTTGACAATTATCAGTCCACATCATTATGTAAGTGCATTTACAAGCTCATTGCAAGAACAATCTCAACTATACTCAAACCCATCATCTTCATTGTTCAATGTTATATCCAAGAAACAAAATGGATTTCTAGAAGACCGTGATATTTGGGATGCAATAGGCACCACTCAAGAGGTCCTACACTTAATTAAAGTGGACCACAAAAGAGCCTCATAACCAAAATAGACCTATCTAAATCCTTTGATTGCACCAATTGGATCGATGGAAGATTTAGTGAATGCGCCCATCACTTGGTGAAGTTAATAAATGAATGTTGTCAATTCATTTTAAGAAGTAGAATACATCTCTACAATCATATTGTAACTAGTTTTAGGTTGAACAGTAAATGATTTTCATATTATGATTTATGGAGGTTGATCGATAATGTCCCAAGTGTAAGAACGGAGTAGATCCAATACATGTGGATTATGTAGCTTTTTTGGAGTGTAACATGTTTACACACTCATGTTTTAGGATGCACATGTAAATATTATGCAAGGTGTAAATTGTGAATTTATACCTACAATATGCAATTGCATGAACAATGTATTGGTCCTAGATGTATTTATGTAATGAAATGGAGTTTTTCATATGATAGTCAATTGTGAACATGAAAATATAATATAGGGATTGAAAATGAAGGGTTATTTGGGTTTATCCCAGTAGCCCTGTTGCATCATTATGTGTGGGATATAAAGAGCCAATATTGATCCAATGTGACTAAGATAGACCCATATTTGGAATAACCTTGCAGCCTTAAGATACAAGAGACTTAAAATATCCAATATGGAGATCATCATTTGTTCTTTAGATCCCTCAGAATCAATACAATTCACAACATGATTAGTTACAACCAATTCAAGAATGAATTTGTGCGCAAAACATTTTAATTTTCTTGAAGGATTAAAGAAAAGGATATATCTCTTCATCAAATCCTTGGAACATTTGTCAATATGAACAAAAGAGAGAAACAATAGAATCTATAACAAGTCTAATAAGAATACCAGGAGGTCTTAAGAACAAGACCTATGTTTGGTCTAAGAAATTTAATAATTCCTGTATTGTATCAACACTCTAGACAAATTCATTATCACAAAGGTCTGATTATAGAATAATAGATTTATCATTATTGGTGTTAATAAATACATCAAAGGTACTCTTTTTTACAAGAGGGTTGGTAATGGAATTCAACACCTCCCATTCGATGTTGTTGATTTCTCTCTAGACATATTTTTTTTCTTTTTTTTGATAGGAACGAATGAAACAAATGTTACTCACAAATTAACTCTTTCTTGAAGGTTCCACACACACCAAAGTTTTATACTTTAGTAATAATCTATTTTTTTTCTTGATTATTAAAGATAAATCAGACTTCTCCTATTCAATGGTCAACTACAAGGTCAGAGTAGATTCAACAAAAAACATTGTTTTTGTTGAACAATAAGTAGAAAAGGGAATGAGTAGAAATAGGGATAGGATTAAGATTATTATTTTCAATGTAATGTTTTGCAATGAATCAAGTGCCATTCAAAGCATATTTGATATCCTTGAAGGAATCAAATCATATCTTAAGTAAGAATCTTGAAAAGAAGGGTGGATGCATGAGATCCACTTTTGGAGGATGCATTTATTACTTGAGGAAGAGCATCCAAAACTCCAGTTCATCGATTGCACATATCCCATATAGATCCACTATTCATAGAGTCAGTTTGATATTTGTTATTATTTTAAGAAGTGGTTATGGTCGAAAGGATCCTATATGATGGAGATGTTTTATTGAAAAGGGTCATGTGGAAACAACATTTAATCAAACAAATATCTCAGCTAGAAATAAAGTTACATCTATAACAAATGGAACTTCTAGAAAAATATTCGATAGATAAATCACCCAAAGTCTTGTAGAGGACAAATAATACTTCAAACCTTTTGATCAGCTAAGATGAAACAAAGTTTATTTTTATGTGGCGGATCAACTAGTTTTAATATTGGTTCTATTACTACCCTGCACAATTAGACATGACTAGCTCCATTAAAAGACATGCGGATATGGTTCCTACCATTATGCCATGTAGATTAGTTATGAATTACAATGGTGATGGCCAACAAGCTAGCATGCCTTGACAAGGTCAAAGTAGTTTTTAGAGTGATTTTCAATTGCAATGTGAACAGAGTTTGTTCTTTACCCTTCAGAGGTGGCAAGAATATTATACCACCATAGTTACAAATTCTACATGGCATTGTACAATCATCCCCTTAGAGTTCGACAAAAAATCCTCATCACAAATTTACAAGACTTAAATTGTGATGCTTTCTCTAGGGAACATTACAAAGAATGCATACAGTCTTTTCCATGTAAACCTAAAGGACTTAACTCTTCAAGAATTTGGATCACAAGATGTAGGTTGTTTGACCTATGATATTATAGATACACCATAGGGAATAAGTTTCACTTGTGATCTAAATGATAATGTAACTGCTCATACATCAATTCCTTCTTCCAACATTAAACCATGTGTTATTTCAATCAAAAATCAACACCATTGGGGTAGAATGTTGGCATAGATATTTCTTCAACAGAAGAATTCATTCTCAACACTTTGTGGCAACAAGTAGGATTTAATCACCTAGGAAAAGAAGGTTTTTTGATATGACATATTATAGATACACCATAGGGAATAAGTTTCACTTGTGATCTAAATAATAATGTAACTTCTCACGCATCAATTAGTTCTTCCAACATTAAACCATGTATTATTTAAATGAAAATTCAACACCATTTGGGTAGAATGTTGGCATAGATATTTATACAACAGAAGAATTCATTCTCGACACTTTGTGGAAACAAATAAGAGTTACTCACCTAGGAAAAGAAGGCATATTCCTGGAAATTTTGTTTAATCTTGATCATGGTAAATTTGTAATAGTAGAGAGGGAACCCTACTAGAGAAGATTTGTTTGAAAGTCCTGGAAGGATTGGTATGCATATTCTATATCTTAGACCTATTTACAATACCTTTCAAATCACATATGCACCATAAGGAAGGAATATGACTAGGTTATTTGAATCCATATTCATAAATTCTATTTTATTCCACATAAACTAGGATAGATCCAACATCAATGAAAATATGATGCATATGTGCCTAAGGATTAATCAAAGGATGCTTATACACAACAATAATGGATTTTTCAGCCATAGAAAATCATGAATGTACTACATTAAACAATTCACCATTGGTTAGATTTACCAAAGAAAAATTTTACCCATATTGTTATTACACCGCACTAGAATTTGTAAAACGACAACTAATAAAATGAGTTGAATGAAAATTGTAGAGCTACAATAAATTTGAAGGTGTGATTTCCTCGGGAATCAGAATAGCGTACCGTGATTTTCTCTAGGGTCTGGATATCCATACGTTACCAAATATTCAAGAGTCAAAACTCATGCTATAGCTTTGTCTTTCGAATACCATCAAGCCTCTTCTGAATACCCTCCAAACATTGTGATTTTCGACAAAGAAATAGTATGTCAATTTATAACAGATGGGAGGGTGAAATCACTAACAGAAATCCCCTTATTCTTTGTAAATCCGGAGAACAGAAGAGTGTATCTTCCCATACCATGAAATTGGAATGAATTAAACCATAAACATTGATTTATACCCAATGTGAGGGTGAATTTACTACCATAAATTCCCATATTTCTAGAAATGGGGTGAATGGAAGCTTGCAACTCCAAATTTCAGGAGCGAAATATATATATTTTCCTCTTTCCCTAATAAAAACTTGGGCTTACCCGCTATAATTTTTTTTTTAATTAAGGACGAATAACAAAAGTTTTAAAAAGCCACTCTAATACAAAAAAATTGTCCAATCAAAATTTGGAACCCCCTTAATTTCTCCCATGAACGAAATTTCACCCCTAAAATCACCCATGGCCAGAAGAATTATTTCTTAGATAAGTAAAGGCTATAGACCACCTTTGTTTACTATTTTGGAAGGTTATATTTTAGTAACATATTTCTTCAAACTCTATAGATTAGGTTTTTTTTTTAGTATTTAATACATAGTTTATAAAACATAAAAATAATGGAAAAATACTTTTGAATTGATTCATAATTCCCTTTGAATAGTTTCTAGATCATGATCCAGAGGAATATTCTATCCCAAACAAGGGAGACTCTAATTGGGCCTCTTTCTTTGGTTATTCCCTACAATTGAGTTTTGGGAATCCATCCCCCTTAACACATCCCACCCCTTTTGTATTAAATAAATTTATGTTCCTTATAAAAAAATAGCTTTAATATTAAAAACCCAAAGAAATAATATCGCACTATATAGAATGTTTTTAAATTTTGTCCATGGTTAAGAGTACACCATGACCCACATTATCTAATGATAACGATAACTCCTTTTGGAGTTCCCAAATGTGTATTATTATCAATGGGTACCAATATAAACAATTGGTATTCCTAACTAAGACAAGCTGACCACTAATGCACATGCTTCATGGATTATCTGTGTAACCTATAAGAAAATATGAACACAAAGTGAAAATTTAGCACCTGCTAGAAAGTAGAAATTCTAAGATAGGTTTGTTATACTTCATATCATTGAAAATTTATAATTATGGTATGATTAATGGACAATACTATAGTCTTTAAGTTGAGAAATTAGTCTTAATAATTTCCATCTCATGTTTAAATGTTGGTTTCATTTTGTTTATGACACCTTTTGATCTGAATTATTTTGAGAACGAAACAAAGGTAGAGATATAAAAATGAAATATACATAGATATTGTGAGATACAAAAAAATATTGCAATAAACACAGAGATACAATAATGCACATTTTTATTAATGAAAGAATGTACAAAAACTGTAAAATTACAGAGTGAATGACTCGCTACAATTATAGCAACTTATCTTTGAGAAGAGATGTGATGGCTATGCTCATTCACAAGAAGATGATGATGTTTACAATGAGGCTCTAAAGGCCTTTTTAACATAAAGAATATAAAAAACCCTAGCCTTGAAAGATGAAACGTGAAAATTCATGTGGGTCCCGATGAGGTAAGTTGGTACATCAACTCCCCAAGGGCATAACGTTTGCATATGATCTCCATTTGGGGCGCACGATAGCTTGTTTGAGAGGTCTATATGAGGACTATGCATTTTTCCATAACACTTTGGGTAAATCCTATAGTGTGACTATGGAAGGCCCATAAAATGTTGTTTAAGGCCTCAAAACGACCCCGGAAGTTTGGGACCCAAAAAGTTGTTGAAAAATTATCGAGGTGGAAACTCATGTTTTGAGCCAGTGGAATAAGTGGGTGGCCACCGATTTATTTCTAGATCAATCCTCCCCACTTAGGAAGAAATGGTATCCATTGTGTGAAGTTCCTGGGGAAGATTTTGTTGAGTATGAACCTTCTTGAGTTTCTTGCCTTGCTAGAGAAGTTGTCTTTCTTATCTTGTTGAAGGTTGTTACGAACTTGTTGTTGGAGGGGTTGGATCCGTTTAACCAATCTGTTTGGATGATCTGTTGGAGTGTGGGAGGATCCTTTTGGTGAATATGTAGTAGGAATATCTTGGTGTTCTTCTACAATCTTGTTGATATGCTTTTGTTGGATAGAAGTTTCTTGGGCCAAGGTTGCAGTGGTCGCAATGTCCTTCTCTTCTAACTAGGTTGTGAAGAGGATAAACTTTTTGGTATGAGAGATTACTTTGTGGCACTTTTTTATCGGCACAGTAGTCAGAGCTACCTCTGGTATCTTGTAGGGCTGACCCCCCAGAGTAACAATGAAGCTACAGGGTCGAGACTCATAAATAGCATGACACCTCCACATATATGGCTGGCCTAACATAACATCATAGACTTCCAGTGTGTTGACATCACACAATACCTCATCCTTGAAGGGATTGATGTTGTATGAAATGTTACACTGCTCGTTGACACGAAGATATCATCCATGGTGAATCCATCCGATGTTGTATGGTTGTGGGTGTGGTGTTGTTGAAAAATCCAACTGCTTGACGACCTATGCTGAGATGAGGTTCTTGTCACTTCTGTTATAAACAACAAAATGTAGTGGGGTCCCCTTCACCCACATATGTGAATGGAAAAGGCTCTTCCCCTCTTCAGTATAATTTGGCCCTTTTGGTTGGATTGTTGCAGTTGTGACAATAGCAATGGGTTTTGCATCAATTATATGTCTCCTTTTATTATTTCCTGAATCAGAGTCTGAGTTGGGGCTCATCTCTGATTTTTTGAGTTCATCCACCAATGACTGTTTTGAGTGACATTCATCGGTGTTGTGATAAGGGATTTTGTGGAAGTCACACTACTTCCCAATGTCCTTCTTCATCTTCTCATTACTCTTCTTTTCCCGTGGCTTGTACTAGTTGTCTTCAGGTTGACTTCTTTGTGAGTTAGGGATGAACTTACCATACTTTGGTTGTTTCATATTTGCAAACCTATATTCTTTCTTGTTTTGCTGCTTAGATTTTTTCTCGATTTTGAAAGCAGATCTATAAATGGCTGCCAATGATGAGATGTACAAAAAATCCATTTTTGTTTGGATGTACTTGTGTAGAGCCTCATGGTATTTGAGAACCATATGTTCCTCAGAGTCTTTGATACCCAACTTGGTGTGCAAGGTATGGAAGATACTTTTGAACTCTAGCATTGTTTGGTCCTGCTTTTGATGCAGAGTGGTCCATCTCATGTACTGGTGATCGTAGTTTCCCATAGGGTAATATTTCTCCTTGATCGCATCCATAAAAAAATCCCAAGTGGGCTCAGCCCCAAATATTCTAGACTCCTTTGTGGAAATTTTCTCCGAGTATGTTTCCCACCAATGTTTGGCATGAGGGATATCCTTAAGGAGTGCAAAGGTGATCTTTTCTCTCTCAAAAAATTTGTGAACAGAGAAATAACCTTCTAGCAAATTTTACCATTTTTCCAAAGCATCTTCATCGATTTGACCTTCAAATACAGGAATATCAAAATTAACTTGTACCTCAAATGAGGTAGTGTCTCCAAGGCATCTATTTGATGAATACGCACATGTTATTGTCGATAATTGTTGAAGAATTTGGGTAAAATTCTCCAACATATCATTCCTCTATTGCGCAAGGGATTCTGCGAGCAATAACTTGATGGGATATTTTTCTCCCACGTCTCTCTTTTCTTCCACCATGGGAGGTCACTCTGTCTAATGAGAGAAATTGTCCTCAAGGGAAACTATCTTGAGACCCAAGTCTCTATACCCCGATCTCGTCGGGGACATGCACTAAGAAACGAAAATGACAAGCCAACTCTGATACCATTGATCCAGATTATTTTGAGAGCGAAATGAAGGAAGAGATATAACAATGAAATATACATAGATATTGTGAGATACACATAAATATTGCAATTAAAATAGAGATACAATAATGCACAATTTTTATTAATGAAAGAATGTACAAAAACCATAAAATTATAGAGTGAATGACTTGCAAGAATGGTGGTAGCTTATCATTGAGAAGAGATGTGATGGCTACACTCATTTGTAAGAAGATGATGATGTTTACAATGAGTCTCTAAAGGACTTTTTAATATAAATAAAATCCAAAACCCTATCCCAGAAAGATGAAACACCAAAATTCATGTGGGCCCTGATGGAGTAAGTTGGTATGTCAACTTCCCAAGGGTGTAACTTTTGCATACGATCTCTATTTGGGGTGCATGATAGCTTGCTTGAAATTTCTATTCAAGGAATACCGATTTTTCCATCTCACTTTGTCTAAATCCTACAATGTGAGTGTCGCGGGCCCAAAAAATATTATTTAGGGCCTCAAAAAGACCTCAAAAATATTATCTAGCCACATGACCAATCCTCCATTAATTCAGTTTTTAACCACCTCCATAGCCTATCTCCACACATTGAATTTACCATGGAAAAGAAAAAGGAAAATTCACTACCATTCTTGGATCTTCTACTCACCCATATCCTTGATGGTTCCCTTTCCCACCAAGTTTATCATCAAAATGACCATACTAATAGATACCTTCGTACCTAGCCCCACCACCACCTATCTCTGAAATCTTCTATTCTTAAAACGCCTTTAACCATAGCCATTTAGATTTATGTTCTCCCACCTTTTAGAAAAAGAAATATCCCACCTATAGAATCCATCCAAGATAGTGGATATTCTATTTCCCAAATTATCAAAACCTTTCACTCTGCCCTCCATCCAAAATCCCAAAACCCCCTTCCCCTCCAAGCCCCAATTTCACTCCCTTACATTCATGGAATTACTCATAAGATTTCCACAATCTTAGGCAAAAAAAATATCAACTCTTTTCAATCCCCACAAAACCCTAAATCATTTATTTAGAAGTGTAAAAGATAAAATGGACCCCATGCCCTCTTAAGGTGTTTACCAAATTACTTGCTCTTGTGGCAAATCCTACATTGATCAAATAAGTAGGTCTATCCAAACCAATCTCAAACAATGTATAAAAAACACATTCCATAACCACGTTACTAAATCGATTATCATAGAGCATTCATATAATAAGAAGAACCTCATTTTTTGGTAAAATCCTAGCATCAAACCCCATTTCTCATTACACATTATTAAGAAAGGCCTTGAATTATTTTTTTTGTTTGACAAATTTAATAGAGAATATAATGTAACCTTATCCAGTCTTGGAAACCCATCATGCATTGTTTTCATCAATAAACAAAATTGTATGCTTCTTCTAACTTTTCCTTTTATCTCTTTCTCTTTTCTTTAGGTTTCTAACACATAATTTACCCCTTTTCTTCCTCCAAAGTACTTCATTAAATATAATTTGTTAACATTTTTCAAATACATCTATTTTCAAATTTTCTCTTAGTCATTTATCATTTCTTTTAGTGTTTTTAGTTTTGTAGAATTGCTTCTCTTATTGATTTGTGTGATGCCTTATTTCATAAAAAAAAAATTTGGCTATTCTTTTAACTTTAAACATCTTTACTTCTTAAATGTTAATATTAACTCTTCATTATATAATTTTTCTTGATCAATATTAAAAAAAATATATTTACCTTATCTTTTAGTCTCTTTATCTCATACATTTGGTTCTTTCACCTTTGTCTCATACTTTTTAACTTATTTATTTATTAACCTTTGACAATTGAAATTATTTTAATATTATTAATTTTTAGAATTTTATTTCTTTGTCTAATCAATTGCTTTAACTCTCTTAATAATAATAATAATTTATATTTCTTTTCTTATATAACTTTATTGACATAGTTTCCCTTTTCTAATAATAATATTATTATTTTAATTTTTTGATTAACTTTTTTTTTTAAATATTTTTATTATCAATTTTCTAACACCTAATTTATTTACAATTTACATATTCAAAACATTATAATCAAAGACTATCTATTATATTTGAATTTTTTTTAATTAAATCATTTCATATTATATTTCAAAAGATTTTAATTGAATCATTTTATAATGGGTAGAGTGTCCACTTTAATGATTTTAATTAAATCATTTTATATTATTATTTTAATTTTTTGATTAATTTTTTTTTAAAATATTTTTATTATTAATTTTCTAACATCTAATTTATTTACAATTTACACATTCAAAACATTATAATAAAAAACTATCTATTACATTTTAGAAAATTTTAATTAAATCATTTCATATTATACTTCAGAAAACTTTAATTGAATCATTTCATAATGGGTAGATTGTCCCCTTCAAAAGATTTCA
>JZKD02S1165108.1:0-12745 GCA_000966675.3 Picea glauca
CCATGGTGGCTACTTATGGCTATACCATCGTATCACATATGATCTGACGTTGATCCATAGGATCACCAGATTAAGTATGCAAGGACCCAACCCACAATAATTCTATCCAAGGAAAGCCATAGATCACGCATTTGCACAGAAGATCAAGGATACATACGACGATGTTGAGAAGGGGACACGAAGCTACAAGGTAGCTTCCATCCAGAATAGTGCAGTGCACCTAGTATGCCAATTAATCACAGGAAAGTTAGTAAGGAAGAACAAACCCACGCAGATCATAGGATTTTTCATTGACCTCGCAGGGAAATGCATGGAAGGCGTATAGATGAACCGGGTGAAGTACCTAGTTAATTAGCTAGAATTAGACTATCGCGAAGCACAAGATCAGGGCTACGAGTTCCACTTTAGCTGGATCCTGATCCTCATCATGTTTATTGCTTGGGAGATACTGGAAGGTGCGACCTTCCTAGACATTTATCTATTCAAGACACTTGATGTGATGTTCACCACACTTTGGTACTCAATTGACATGGGAAAAAAGTGGCAGTCGAACGCAGTCTTTCACACATACTATCTCTAGCTAAAGAGGGCTATCGAAGTTGAACAATGCATGACTCTGAACACCCTGTAGTGGTTTTGACCCCTAATGAAGGTCCACATAGATCGACACTTCATCTATATTACTACGCAAGAAAATGAGCATAAGGAAGAGCTTCAGTCATACTACAAGATCACAGAAGAGGACCTTGAGGAGATAACTAAGCACTGGTCAGCAGACTTCCTTATCCCCACTGACCCTACAGAAATATTTTCTCATGAACATGATAGCCCAGAGGCTGCTCACAAATAACATGACACACCTAGAACCAGCATAAGGAAGAAGACCAAAGAAGTCCAAGACTTAAGCAGTGCCTTAGAAAAAATTGCTTCAGTATCACCTGGCCGAGGGGTTGATGATGAAGTAGAAGAGATAAATGGAAAAGAATATGTGAAGAAGCAAGAAAAAGTAACACCACCTAGAGACAAGGCTGATCCCTTGAAGAAGAAGAAGGTTTCTCCCCCAAAATCCTTTTCCCAAAAGAAATCTAGAGCCACCTTGACCACGATGCAGACTGTGCTCATTGTTGATGACTTTGACTTCATCATCGCAACTGTAAACGATGCCTCGCAGGAAATCTTGTAGAAACAGGAAGCCAAGCAGGAGGAGATGTATGATATAATTGAGGTTGAACTCTGAGGGGTACATCAGGCCCTTCAATCTAGTCGTGCAGTGTCCATTGTGCCCCTGCCATCGAGAGAACTAGAGTTGGGAGATGAGCCAGCCCAACTCCATCGACTAGCTGATGCGACCAAAGCTCACCTTCATTGCACACAAGAAGAAACTGAACAAGCCACCCAGGCCCTGAAGAAAGTACAAGAAGTACTCGTAGAACAACGTCGACCTTCAAAGTAGGATAAGGTTTCTCTCTAAACTAAGTTTGAAGAGAACAAAGCGCACATTCAACAAGAAAAAGAATAGTTTCATGCAGAGCAACTTGAAGTGAAAGAAGCAGTCAACAAAGAACTCCGCTCTGTAACAGGCTTAGAGACAAAGGTAGAAGACCACGGTGAGCATCAAGTAAAGAAACTCGCGGAAGCTATCCAACATCGATAGCAAAGAATAACAAACTTAGAATGTTTCACAGTGTCCGACACTCCGCAGGATGTGAGGGATCAAAGAGATGCAACTGCCTGAAGCACAGTTGAAAAAATCAAGGCCCTCGCCATGGAATGTAAGAAACTAACTGATCATAGTGCCCAGACTTATGAGAAACTCACTGAGAATCCAGAATTAAAGGCACTGGATTCACAGCTCTAGGAGGCGAAGCAGCAAGCAAAAATAATAGAGGTGCGGTTGAAGCCCATATCAAATGTTGAAAGGATGAAACATTCTCAAGAGTAGCACACCGCTCAACAGTAGGTCCAAACAATTTAGAACAAATTCATGGAAGTGACTCAGAGGCTCCAACCTGTACAGGATGAGGCTTGCCAATATTCTCAAAGATCGAAGGCCAAGGAGCAGAACTAGAGAAAGTTGTCACTGTATATGAACAATGCTTCAAGGTACCTGTCAACGAAGTTGTTATGCAAGAGTTCGTTGAGCAGGAGGCCATGGCATAGCACTAGGTCGAAGAAGATCGAGCCAAGCTCGAGGATTTTGAGGGAAAATTACCCAAATCAGAGTGACTCGGGATGATTCATAAGTGAGTGTTGGGGGCTTTTTGGCCCTTGACCAAGTTTTTAGAATCCTTGGTCATGTTTGACCTATTTTTGGGACTTCGACAAGTTGTCGAAGGAGGAGTGCAAGACGAAGCGAAGGTCACAGGATCTCAACCCCTTTTTAGGGACTTTTTGGGTTTTGGGGCTATGTAACGGGTATGGGAATGTTGGCCCATGGGTTTACCCATGCTTAGGCCTATTTTTTAATGTATAAATAGAAGGCTAGGTGAAGTAAGTAGCGACTGATGGTTGAGTTCTAGTACTGGCTATGTGCAAGAAGATGTGATTAAGAATTTCAGAGCTAAGTGCAAGTCATATGTAGTGCTTTCTACGCAGACTGTGTGAGGCTCTATGCCTATATCTACTTCGGGAAGGAGGATCTGGTGAAGTGTGCGCATATATACTGTCCTATGCGGAGTAGTTTTTTAATGCTTTGTGCCTGTAAGATGCTTGACATAGATAATAAAGAGAAGAAAAGTTGGTGGACATGGCCCCAGGGTGGGGGTGAACCACATATATCATGTGTTGTGAATGATTTTTTCTTTATGGTTTCTCTCGTGTTTATATGATTGAATGCTTAGTGCGATTTTAGATGATAGATGAATCTAATGTGATAGTTTAGTGTTGAATAATGTGAATGAATGCTATATCTTATCTCTATGTGTGTGCTTTGTGCTTAAATCTATTGGATCTTTGTGAATACTGCATTGATCTATTGTCAGGGTTTAGCTACATTGTGAACTAAATATTAATACTAATGGACTGTACTAACTAAGTTCTCTATTAAGGTGTGACAATCACAGAACTATGTCCCATCTAAGGTTGCAAACACTAGAGTCTTGCAACCACCCCTGCCTCTACCTCAAGTGAGACTTCATCTGCTTCGCAGGTATTGTCGAAAGGGCCGGTAGTTAGGGTTTTGTTGGTGCGTTGTTGTAGCGTTGAATCCCAGGTTTTCCCCTATGCCAAAAGGTGTGAATGTATTTTATTGTTCTCTATTTTCTACATTTTATCTATTTCATGCTTAAGAAAAAAAATTAGTAACTAAATATTCTGGAAATATTAAGGAAAATTAACCTTAATGGTAAATATTTTAGTATTTTATTAAATCTATTGTGACAAATGTTTCCAGTGGAATATCCATGGAAATTTACATATCATATTGGTATCATAGTAGGTTTTTCTTTTGGGGTACTTTTGGGAAGTTGCGGGATCGAGGAATTGACTTAAAGAGAAGTTATAGAAACCTTAGCCATGGTAGAGGAGTTTGTTCATAATAAACCTTGAGATCTTGAAGAAGAGAGATCTAAGTAGTTGGAAGTGCAAGTTGTCGAAATTAGTCACAATATGAACATCCTCATGGCATCTCTAGCAAGTAAGATCAATTTTTTTGGATATCATGGAGGCTCTAATTCAAATATCCGATCAGAGGTGAAATCAAGATATCGGGAAGAATCAGGAAAGGACTCATGGAAAGAATCTCAGAAATAGCAGCCAAGTTTGAGTGTCGTTAACCCTACACTATCCTTATTGAAGATGGAACCAAAAGTGAACATAAATCCATACCAAGGTGAGATCGATGCATTAAAACTAAATCATTGGTTGCAACAACTAGAATTTTAGTTTAACATTCACAATATAGATGAAGGGAAGAAGATTTAATTTGCTAGGTTGGAGTTAGAGGGTCATGCTTTAACCTGGTGGGAAATCCACACAAAAAAACTTAGCATGGAGGGTGATCCACCAGTAAATAGGTGGGAGGACTTCAAAACCCTTATCAAGTCCCAATACTACCCTATCAGGTATGTAAATAACCAATGGATCCAGTGGGACTAATTCAAGCAGAGGAAGGGGTAGAGTGTACAGGAGTACACCACTGAATTCATAAATATGGTCATCATGTTGGGTATCTCTTCCAAGAAACCATATGTACTCCTCAAATATCTAGGGGGTTTACACAATCATCTATGAAACAAGGTGATGATATTCAATCGAAGGACAGTGGATGAGGCATGTGTACAAGAATAGTACTTGGAAAACATAGGCAAAATGAAGGGGAAACCAAGTGGTTTGAGGAAAAAAGAGTACCAAGAAACTTCTAAGGAGGGGAAGAAGAAGTGGAAAGGGGGAAAATATAAGAATATAGTAGCGACTAGACATCAGGGAAAATATCCCAACAACTACTGCAATCATTGCAGTATTGATGGTCAGACCAAGGAAAAATGTTAGAAACTACATCCAAAGTTGAACCCGAAGGACTACAATAAGGATGGAAAGAAAAAGAACCATCTAGCCACATATTCAAGCAATCAGGTTGAAATTAGCTCAGATGTGGATGAAAGGATTTTTTACACATCTATGCAGAAGGAGGTGAATCTGAGTAGCCTTCATCACTAGGAAGAGAAGGATATGACCAAGTTCTTCAACATCAATATTTAGGTCAAGAAGACCAAGATATATGCTTTATTTGACTCTATTTCATGAGATAATATCATAGTAATATCATAGAAATTGATATGGTTAGCAAGCTTGTATTGGAGGTTAATGATCATCCTAGCCCCTATCCATTGGGTTGGGTAAATAGGGATGCAAAGATAAATGTAACAAAACATTGTAAGATTAAAATTGTTGTAATTGTTGATTGTATTGATGAAGTGGAATTGGACGTAGTACCCCTTAATGTATGTGGAGTAGTGTTTGGAATCCCTTACATGTATATGATGGATACAATCTTCATGTGGAGAGCCAACCAGTATTGACTGATCAAGGATGGGAATTCCTACATCATCAATGCGCATAAAGGAAAGTAAAATATCTCACTAGTAAGTGCCAACCAAGCCAAGAAGTTTATTAGTTCTAGTAAGAAATATGTTTTTCTTTTCTTAAGAGAAAATCAATCTGATGATGAGTCAATGAGAGTGAAGGCATCCCTGGAGGGGTGTACTAAAGAGTAGAAACATCAATTGGAATAGTTGTTAAAGGCATTCAGGGAGTGTTCTAGGAGCCTAAAGGGATACCTGTTAGCACCTAAATTTTCTATGTCAAAATGCTCTACCTTTCCCAAGCCTATAAGGGTGTTTTTCATGAATCACGGCCTTAGCAAGAGTTAGCATGTTACAAGAAATTTTGGTCTTCCAAAAGCTAAGTTACATATCCAAAGGTTTTGGTCTTTCAGGAAGTTTTAACTTTCACTAGAGAAATCATTGAATTTCCTTAAGGAGTCGCTATAGGAAGTTTTAACTTCCGGTAATGAAATGGTGAATTTCCTTAAGGAGGCACTACTGGAAATTCTGGAAATGACTATTTTAGAGGTCAACTTCAGGCACAATTTCTGAGAAAATGGTAATGAATCTGGAAAATATAAAATATGGGTTTTTTCCAGAACGTGCCAAATTGAGTATCAACCAAGTTTTTTCCTAAAATAATGAATGATTTAGGAGATACAGGTGAATATTCTAATCCTATTTTTCCATTTTTTTCACATTTCCAATTTCTAAAAAAAATGCCCAGTCAAAGATCTTTTTTGACAAATCAGGCAGAGGATCAACAGTTAAAGGGTCAACTGGGGAATAAGGCATATAGTGAACATGTGGCAGTCAAAGTGGAATATTTAAAGGAAAAATATCAGTAGTGTTCATATATATTCATATTTATAGGCATAGGATTGTCAAACATTTCCATATTTGTTGTGAAAAATCATAGATTTCTTTTATTTTTAGTTTATGGATAGAATTCATTCCTAAAAGCTAGTAATAGCTCAGAGATTGTGATTTCTATAAAGACTATCATTTTGAATGTGATGGAGAGGGGGGTTTGGTTTTGGGTTTGGTGGAAATGCTTTATCTTTGTATCCAAATATGCATACTTAATACATATGTCTCATTATTGCAACATCTCTGTGAGTTCAATATCATATTCATGTTTTTGTATGCTTTCACATACTTTTTCTTCTTATTTGAATAATATGAATGTTGATGTAACATACATGAATGGTCTAAGATTTATAGATTCTTGAACGGTAAAACCTTTTTGTGATTACCTATATCTCACAAGTTTCATTCAAGTATTTTTATTCATAATTGGAAAGAATTCATGGTTATTGAATTTTCATCCTTGTGAATGTATTAATTAAACAGCCTATGAGATTGATATATTCATAACTATGTTTCTCCTTTATTCCCTCTTGCACCCTTTAATCTGAATTGTCTAAATATTGAGTTCATTTACCTTCAATCCATGGATGTAATGTATGATTCTGAGGGTTTTCCTTGATTTTAATAACCTAATCCTAGTTAACCTATTCCCAAACAAAAAAAAATCTTTCGAGATGTGTTAGCCATTCCTCTTTTGTAGTCAAGAGAAATCTCTAGTACTAACATATTTTGGCATCATTTTTGGGAACGGAGGAACGAAATATCTTCCCTAGGTGTACGACAACAATCAGCTCTATTTCTTGATGGTGAATAAGAACTAGACATAGAATTTGACTGAAGATTATTCACCTAGTGACTCCATGATTGAAGATTCATTGGTGACTCGACTAGTTTCAAATTATCAAAATCATTTGCTACTTGAATGGACGCTATTGTAGCTGCGAGGTTTTCAATTTTTTATTTTTCATTTGTTCCTGGTTTTCCAAATGTTGTATCTACTATGGATGAGTGGGGAGACTGCCTCCCAATATTCAAAGGAGATAAGGATGATCATCCTACATAGCACATCATTAAGTTTCATGAATACATGGATCAGTTGAATATGTTGGATCATGTTGTCATTGATGCCAATGGTTTGATTGATTGATGTCAAGTGATTGATTGATGTCAAAGNTGTCGAAGGAGGAGTGCAAGACGAAGCGAAGGTCACAGGATCTCAACCCCTTTTTAGGGACTTTTTGGGTTTTGGGGCTATGTAACGGGTATGGGAATGTTGGCCCATGGGTTTACCCATGCTTAGGCCTATTTTTTAATGTATAAATAGAAGGCTAGGTGAAGTAAGTAGCGACTGATGGTTGAGTTCTAGTACTGGCTATGTGCAAGAAGATGTGATTAAGAATTTCAGAGCTAAGTGCAAGTCATATGTAGTGCTTTCTACGCAGACTGTGTGAGGCTCTATGCCTATATCTACTTCGGGAAGGAGGATCTGGTGAAGTGTGCGCATATATACTGTCCTATGCGGAGTAGTTTTTTAATGCTTTGTGCCTGTAAGATGCTTGACATAGATAATAAAGAGAAGAAAAGTTGGTGGACATGGCCCCAGGGTGGGGGTGAACCACATATATCATGTGTTGTGAATGATTTTTTCTTTATGGTTTCTCTCGTGTTTATATGATTGAATGCTTAGTGCGATTTTAGATGATAGATGAATCTAATGTGATAGTTTAGTGTTGAATAATGTGAATGAATGCTATATCTTATCTCTATGTGTGTGCTTTGTGCTTAAATCTATTGGATCTTTGTGAATACTGCATTGATCTATTGTCAGGGTTTAGCTACATTGTGAACTAAATATTAATACTAATGGACTGTACTAACTAAGTTCTCTATTAAGGTGTGACAATCACAGAACTATGTCCCATCTAAGGTTGCAAACACTAGAGTCTTGCAACCACCCCTGCCTCTACCTCAAGTGAGACTTCATCTGCTTCGCAGGTATTGTCGAAAGGGCCGGTAGTTAGGGTTTTGTTGGTGCGTTGTTGTAGCGTTGAATCCCAGGTTTTCCCCTATGCCAAAAGGTGTGAATGTATTTTATTGTTCTCTATTTTCTACATTTTATCTATTTCATGCTTAAGAAAAAAAATTAGTAACTAAATATTCTGGAAATATTAAGGAAAATTAACCTTAATGGTAAATATTTTAGTATTTTATTAAATCTATTGTGACAAATGTTTCCAGTGGAATATCCATGGAAATTTACATATCATATTGGTATCATAGTAGGTTTTTCTTTTGGGGTACTTTTGGGAAGTTGCGGGATCGAGGAATTGACTTAAAGAGAAGTTATAGAAACCTTAGCCATGGTAGAGGAGTTTGTTCATAATAAACCTTGAGATCTTGAAGAAGAGAGATCTAAGTAGTTGGAAGTGCAAGTTGTCGAAATTAGTCACAATATGAACATCCTCATGGCATCTCTAGCAAGTAAGATCAATTTTTTTGGATATCATGGAGGCTCTAATTCAAATATCCGATCAGAGGTGAAATCAAGATATCGGGAAGAATCAGGAAAGGACTCATGGAAAGAATCTCAGAAATAGCAGCCAAGTTTGAGTGTCGTTAACCCTACACTATCCTTATTGAAGATGGAACCAAAAGTGAACATAAATCCATACCAAGGTGAGATCGATGCATTAAAACTAAATCATTGGTTGCAACAACTAGAATTTTAGTTTAACATTCACAATATAGATGAAGGGAAGAAGATTTAATTTGCTAGGTTGGAGTTAGAGGGTCATGCTTTAACCTGGTGGGAAATCCACACAAAAAAACTTAGCATGGAGGGTGATCCACCAGTAAATAGGTGGGAGGACTTCAAAACCCTTATCAAGTCCCAATACTACCCTATCAGGTATGTAAATAACCAATGGATCCAGTGGGACTAATTCAAGCAGAGGAAGGGGTAGAGTGTACAGGAGTACACCACTGAATTCATAAATATGGTCATCATGTTGGGTATCTCTTCCAAGAAACCATATGTACTCCTCAAATATCTAGGGGGTTTACACAATCATCTATGAAACAAGGTGATGATATTCAATCGAAGGACAGTGGATGAGGCATGTGTACAAGAATAGTACTTGGAAAACATAGGCAAAATGAAGGGGAAACCAAGTGGTTTGAGGAAAAAAGAGTACCAAGAAACTTCTAAGGAGGGGAAGAAGAAGTGGAAAGGGGGAAAATATAAGAATATAGTAGCGACTAGACATCAGGGAAAATATCCCAACAACTACTGCAATCATTGCAGTATTGATGGTCAGACCAAGGAAAAATGTTAGAAACTACATCCAAAGTTGAACCCGAAGGACTACAATAAGGATGGAAAGAAAAAGAACCATCTAGCCACATATTCAAGCAATCAGGTTGAAATTAGCTCAGATGTGGATGAAAGGATTTTTTACACATCTATGCAGAAGGAGGTGAATCTGAGTAGCCTTCATCACTAGGAAGAGAAGGATATGACCAAGTTCTTCAACATCAATATTTAGGTCAAGAAGACCAAGATATATGCTTTATTTGACTCTATTTCATGAGATAATATCATAGTAATATCATAGAAATTGATATGGTTAGCAAGCTTGTATTGGAGGTTAATGATCATCCTAGCCCCTATCCATTGGGTTGGGTAAATAGGGATGCAAAGATAAATGTAACAAAACATTGTAAGATTAAAATTGTTGTAATTGTTGATTGTATTGATGAAGTGGAATTGGACGTAGTACCCCTTAATGTATGTGGAGTAGTGTTTGGAATCCCTTACATGTATATGATGGATACAATCTTCATGTGGAGAGCCAACCAGTATTGACTGATCAAGGATGGGAATTCCTACATCATCAATGCGCATAAAGGAAAGTAAAATATCTCACTAGTAAGTGCCAACCAAGCCAAGAAGTTTATTAGTTCTAGTAAGAAATATGTTTTTCTTTTCTTAAGAGAAAATCAATCTGATGATGAGTCAATGAGAGTGAAGGCATCCCTGGAGGGGTGTACTAAAGAGTAGAAACATCAATTGGAATAGTTGTTAAAGGCATTCAGGGAGTGTTCTAGGAGCCTAAAGGGATACCTGTTAGCACCTAAATTTTCTATGTCAAAATGCTCTACCTTTCCCAAGCCTATAAGGGTGTTTTTCATGAATCACGGCCTTAGCAAGAGTTAGCATGTTACAAGAAATTTTGGTCTTCCAAAAGCTAAGTTACATATCCAAAGGTTTTGGTCTTTCAGGAAGTTTTAACTTTCACTAGAGAAATCATTGAATTTCCTTAAGGAGTCGCTATAGGAAGTTTTAACTTCCGGTAATGAAATGGTGAATTTCCTTAAGGAGGCACTACTGGAAATTCTGGAAATGACTATTTTAGAGGTCAACTTCAGGCACAATTTCTGAGAAAATGGTAATGAATCTGGAAAATATAAAATATGGGTTTTTTCCAGAACGTGCCAAATTGAGTATCAACCAAGTTTTTTCCTAAAATAATGAATGATTTAGGAGATACAGGTGAATATTCTAATCCTATTTTTCCATTTTTTTCACATTTCCAATTTCTAAAAAAAATGCCCAGTCAAAGATCTTTTTTGACAAATCAGGCAGAGGATCAACAGTTAAAGGGTCAACTGGGGAATAAGGCATATAGTGAACATGTGGCAGTCAAAGTGGAATATTTAAAGGAAAAATATCAGTAGTGTTCATATATATTCATATTTATAGGCATAGGATTGTCAAACATTTCCATATTTGTTGTGAAAAATCATAGATTTCTTTTATTTTTAGTTTATGGATAGAATTCATTCCTAAAAGCTAGTAATAGCTCAGAGATTGTGATTTCTATAAAGACTATCATTTTGAATGTGATGGAGAGGGGGGTTTGGTTTTGGGTTTGGTGGAAATGCTTTATCTTTGTATCCAAATATGCATACTTAATACATATGTCTCATTATTGCAACATCTCTGTGAGTTCAATATCATATTCATGTTTTTGTATGCTTTCACATACTTTTTCTTCTTATTTGAATAATATGAATGTTGATGTAACATACATGAATGGTCTAAGATTTATAGATTCTTGAACGGTAAAACCTTTTTGTGATTACCTATATCTCACAAGTTTCATTCAAGTATTTTTATTCATAATTGGAAAGAATTCATGGTTATTGAATTTTCATCCTTGTGAATGTATTAATTAAACAGCCTATGAGATTGATATATTCATAACTATGTTTCTCCTTTATTCCCTCTTGCACCCTTTAATCTGAATTGTCTAAATATTGAGTTCATTTACCTTCAATCCATGGATGTAATGTATGATTCTGAGAGTTTTCCTTGATTTTAATAACCTAATTCTAGTTAACCTATTCCCAAACAAAAAAAATTATTTCGAGATGTGTTAGCCATTCCTCTTTTGTAGTCAAGAGAAATATCTAGTACTAACATATTTTGGCATCATTTTTGGGAACGGAGGAACGAAGTATCTTCCCTAGGTGTACGACAACAATCATCTCTATTTCTTGATGGTGAATAAGAACTAGACATAGAATTTGACTGAAGATTATTCACCTAGTGACTCCATGATTGAAGATTCATTGGTGACTCCACTAGTTTCAAATTGTCAAAATCATTTGCTACTTGAATGGATGCTATTGTAGCTGCAAGGTTTTCAATTTTTTATTTTTCATTTGTTCCTGGTTTTCCAAATGTTGTATCTACTATGGATGAGTGGGGAGACTGCCTCCCCATATTCAAAGGAGATAAGGATGATCATCCTGCATAGCACATCATTAAGTTTCATGAATACATGGATCAGTTGAATATGTTGGATCATGTTGTCATTGATGCCAATGGTTTGATTGATTGATGTCAAGTGATTGATTGATGTCAAAGGATTGATTGATTGATGATTGATGTAATATAATATGTATTTTCCTTGATGATAATTCATAGATGAAGATGGATCAATGAGTTGTCATTGATGTGATGAATATGGATCAATGAGTTGTCATTGATACATGATGAAGATGGATCGAAGTGGTTTCATTAGTATATGATGCATTGCTGGAAAAATGTTTATATGAATCATTATTGTCTTATCATGATTGATAAGGTGCACAAATGTATGAACTCCAAAGTGGTCCCCTTATGGTGAAAGCCCTCACGGGAAGACACTTTGCAGATTGAGTTATCCTAGAATAATGGTTGGAGGACCCATGCTCTCATTATTTTCTTATCATGATTGATAAGATGCACAAATGGATGAACTCCAAAGTGGTCCCCTTATTGTGAAATTCCTCATGGGAAGACGCTTTATGGATTGAGTTGTCCTAGAAGAATGGTTGGAGGACCCATGCTTGTATGTGGAATAATGAGACGAAGATCAAGGAAATTGTTGGTGAAACTATCCTAGATGGATAGTGCTTGTCACTCCATTTTCGGTGGTATGTGGAATGTCACATAACTCCTCATGGTTTGAGAGTTATGGTCTTACGAAGATGAAGGACCCCCACAAGAAGGATTGAAGCCCCCAAGGTCAAAGAAGTCAAAGTGACCTAAAAGAATAAATCATTATTTAAATGATAAATTAAAGTGACAAAGTCAAGGTGGATTATTTAAATAATAAATAGAAGTGAAAAAATCAATAAATGATAAAGCAAGGTGACAAAATCAAGAAGGAATATTTAAATGATAAAGTATTGGAGAACCTTTTATTTATGGAAAGTGGTTAACCCTAAAAATAAAGAAAATAGGTTAAGTGACCTAGAAATGGGTTAAGTGACCTAAAAGAAGA
>JZKD02S1165119.1:0-12745 GCA_000966675.3 Picea glauca
ACAGTTATAATCACGCATGGGATAAACCCATAAAATAAACACGTAAATAACAATGCAACATGTAATTGTATCATAAAAAAAAGGAACTTATCTTGGTAATAATGTCACCAACTGCATATAGATGTTCCACAAACCTCCCAGCCTTAGACCACATTGTTCATCACTCTCAATAGTGAGTCACCCTCGATATGGGACTAAACTCCACCCAGGCAAATGGGTTCCTAACCAGGCTAAAGGATCATGAACAACATGAAAGACTCCATCTCATATGCTCACTCAACTAACATCCTATAGTCCCTCATTCCCCACATATCTGTTCCACCCAAGGAAGTGTGCCCCTTTTCTTCTCAATAGTCCCTCAACTGCCCCACTTTCCTTCTAGGGCTTCAACAACAGGCTAGACAGGAAGTCTTAGAGCCCTTCAATTGTAGTTCAACACCTTTAGGAAATCAATCCCATAAAATTCTCTCACCCAGAGAATTTATCATGGGCCTGACAACCCTCCTCTTCAATATCCCATGGGCCTGAAAACCCGCTTCTTCAATCCCGATCCAAAGCTAACAGTTACACCCCAGAAAAGGTTTTGTCTACGGGTTCAGGTAAAGTCATAAGGATATCCTGGATAGTTGAATGGCTGTGAATACTCATGGATCCTTGATTGTATGTCTAAATGAAGGTTCAATGATGGGATCCTCCCCAGAAATGAACTAAGTCCAACAATATGTATGCATGTCCCAATCTTGACAATTGCCATGTTGGGAGCTACTTTGGCCCACTTTGCCCCAACTTTAGAACCTAGGATAACATAATTATCCATACTTGATGATTTAAGAAATATTAATATAATATTCCTTAACTTAGCCCTCCCTTTACCTAACTAGTGGATTTTAGTCCCCTATCTCTTTTATCATGGTCGGTCTGCATGCAACGATGTATTTTATATTAAATATGAGACATGTACAAAAACAGGTGCACTGGCCTTTAACATCTACGCTCTCCAGCCTAATCAAAACATAAGCATCCTAGCTTATAATACTGGCTCAGCAGCCTATAAAACATATCATATACACAAGGATCCCTAGACTCCACATCGCACACACTTAAGATGTTGTGCACGGTATCCTAGAATGTGCACACTTTCTCGTTCTTACTACGTAGTACCTGTGCCCACTTATGCCATGAAATGTGCATATAGAAAAATGACATCAAAAAAACTCACCATCTTAAGTACATTTGTAATTATATTTACAATTGGGTTCATCCTTAGGGATATTACAATCCCCTCCCCTTATTTATGCACTGTCCTCAATGCATCATGTACCCTTGTACAACTAAATTTAAAAAATTATCAAAAAGATGCGGGCATTCTGCCTACATTGCATCCTCATCCTCCCAAGTAGCGTCCTCAGGACTGTACCAGGTCCATTGGACCTTTACAAGACCTATGGCTTGATTCCAGAGCTGTTTGATTTTCCGGTCCAAAATGCGCACTGGATGCACTTGAAAAGTGCCTTCTTGCTCCACCTGAATCACATTCCAATAAATAAAATGATTAGTATCGGGTATATATTTCTTTAGAAATGATACATGGAATACATTATGAATAGTCATAGATGTAGGCAATGAAATCATATAATCTGTTGGACCAATCCTTTCTAGGATTTCAAATGGCCCACAATATCGAGCTGCCAACTTTGAAAAATTTCCCAACTTTAGGGAACTTCTATTGGCTTTCACTTTCAAGAATACATGGTCACCCACTCTAAATTCCCTGTGAGTTTGGCCTTTATCATCATAGATTTTCTTCCTGTCTTGGGTAGCCTTTAAATTTTGTTTTATTTTCAACATTTTCTCTTCCAATCCCTTGAGCAATTCTGGCCCAACCACTACTCTATCTGCTAGATTATCTCATCTTAGCGACGTGTTTCACTTTATTCCATAAAGTTCCTCAAATGGGATCATCTTTAGAGATGCTCGGTACCCATTGTTATAAGAAAAATATACCAAGTGTAGGTAGTCTTTCCATTTTGATGGTTTATCCATCACATATATCCTCAAGATATCCTCAATCACTTGATTCACCCTCTCTATTTGTCCATCTATTTCTGGATGATAAGTTGTACTAAAATTCAAATTTGTTCCAAATCCATTAAATAATCCCTTCCAAAATTTTTAGGTAAATTTTAGATCTCTGTTAGACACAATTGTCTTGGGTATGCCATGTAATCTAGCAATCTCCCTCATATAAAAATCAACAATGTTTGCTTCTTTGTGAGTGATCTTAACTGGAATAAAATGGGCAACTTTAGTAAGCTTATCCACCATTACCATGATAGAATCACGGTGCTTGTTTGTTCTGGGCAGTTTGGTAATGAAATCCATGGTTACAAATTCCCATTTCCACTCAGGAATGGATAATGGTTGTAGCAAACCAGTTGGGTGTCTATGCTCATCCTTTACTTTTTGACATTCCAAACATCTAGCTATAAAATCAACAACCTCTTTCTTCATGCCTGGCCAAAAATATTGGCTCTTGACAGCTACAATAGTTTTCTGATATCCTGGGTGCCCAACATAAGGCACATTATGCATTTCTCTCAATATCATCTTTTTCAATTCCTGAGAATTTGGTACATAAATTTTTCCCCTATACATAAGAATTTCATCCTTATCTAACTTGTATTCTTCAATTTTCTGCTCCAAATTACCTTGTTGTAATTTTTCCATTAATTCCTTGTAATTAAAATCTAATTTGGCATCCTCTATAATTCTATGTTTCAAACCTCATTGATACATGCTAATGGTTGTAGCATTCATTTCATGCACTCTTCTGCTTAGTGCATGAACCACTTTGTTCTCTTTCCCCTTGATGTGCTTTATATCAAAGTCATATTCGCTTAGAAATTGTAACCATGTGCTTTGCCCAACATTGAAAGTTGGTTGATCAAACAAATATTTCAGGCCATTGTGGTCTGTCCTCATCTCAAACCTTTTACCCATGAGGTAGTGTCTCCATTTCCTCAAGGCATGTACTATGGCGTCCAACTCCAAATCATGAGTGGCATAGTTTCTTTCACGCTCCTTCAGCTTCCTTGATTCATAACATATAATGAACCCATTTTGACTGATCACTCCACCAATTCCCTATTTACATGCATCTATGCATACAATGAAGTCTTCATTTGGGTCTGCTATCCTTAATATTGGAGCACTTGTTAATAATTCTTTCAAGTGTTGGAAATTCTTTTCACAATCCAATGTCCATTGAAACTTCACACCCTTTCTTTGCAAGGAAGTGATTAGGTGTGAAATCTTTGAAAATCATTCTATAAATATCCTATAATATCCTGCACGGCCCATGAATGATCTCACCTCTACCACATTCTTTGGCACTGCCCATTCTCTAATGGCTTCTATATTTTCAGGATCCACTACTATCCCATCCTTTGAAATGATATGACCTAAATAGTGAATTTGCTTCTGATAAAATGACCACTTTCTCAAATTGGCATACAATTAATGTCCCCTTAATACTTGCAAAACCATCCTCAATTTATTTTCATGCTCTTCCTCTGACTTGGAATATATTAGAATGTCATCCAAAAAGACAATGGCAAACTTGTCTAAATATTCTCGTAAAACACCATTCATTAAGCACATGAAAACAACTGGTGCATTTGACAACCCAAATGGCACCACTGTGAACTCATAATGATCATACCTTGTCTTGAAAGAGGTCTTGCTGATATATTCCTCTTTAATCCTTACCTGGTGGTATCCTAACCTGATATCTATCTTTGAAAATATCTTTGCATCCTTCAATTGATCAAAAATATCATCAATCCTTGGCAAAGGATACTTGTTCTTAACAGTCACTTTATTCAACTTTCTAAAATCAATGCACAATCTTAATGTTCTATCTTTATTCTTCACAAACAAGAATGGGGCACCCCAAGGTCACACACTTGGGCGTATATACCCCTTCTTCAGAAGCTCTTCAAGTTTAATTTACAACTTCTTCAGCTCTGGTGTACTCATTCTGTAAGGAGTCATTGATACGGGAGTTGCTCCAGGCATTAGATTTATAGAGAAATCAATGTCCCTCCTTGGGGGTAGTCCTAGTGCCTCCTTGAACACATCTTCAAAATCTTTCAGCACTGCATAATCTTCCAAATTTGGCACCTTATCTTAGGTGTCTCCTCCATATGAGATGCAAATATTTGACACCCTTTTTTGTAACATTTCTTCAGTTGCAATGCTGAAATCTCTCTGATGGCTACTGCCCTGGGAATTCTCTGCACTTTCCTTAGTTTCCCTTCCTCATCCAAGAAAGTAAACTCTTTTTTATGACAGTCTAGGAGAGAATGATGTTGTTTCAACCAATCCATCCCAATTAGACAGTCATAGGAACCTAAAGGTGAGATGTTCAAAGCTGCCTTGGTGTTCAATCCATTCATGTCCATAAGACATGACTTAACCATATCATTCACTTTTATTTTGGTTCTTGTAGCCAGCCACACCAACCAATATTTCCCATGCTTTCTTCTTGGAAAATGCAAGCTTTCCACCATCTTAGGATCTATATAACTATGACTAGCTCATGAATCAATTAAAATAGCAATGGTTTGGTTGTTGATCATACCTTCCACTTCAATCATATGTGACCGATACTCTACTTTCTTGTTGTCCAGGGCTGCATAGATCCTGGGTACCTTTCTGCCCATGTCCTCCATTGTTTTAGGTTATTGTACATTGTGAATAGTCCTCCCCTTTTCACCTCTCTGAGGACAATCTCTGAAAATGTGATCCCCTTTACAACCCCAACATTGAATAGGTGGTTTCCTTGACCTTTGACTCCCTGTGTCAACTGTTCTGGGTTCTTTAGGAGTTTTTTGTCCCTAAGGATTATTTCTGAAGAATGGTGGCTTATATCCCTTCTTCCTTTGATCCATATTGAATCTGTTTTTGTCTTCCCAATCTTTTTGCAATGTTGGCCTTGATTTTTGTTGATCATATAGGCATTTAGCTCGCCTTATGGTTTCCTCCAATGTCTTGGGATCATCATACTGTATTTTTTCACTCATAATTGATGGCAATCCACTCAAATACCTTGGAATCTTCACTGTCTCATCCTTTATGAAAGAGACATACTTCAGTAATCCTAAAAACCTTCTTTCATATTCATCTATTGTCATACTCCACACCTTGAGTTCAAAGAACTCTTTCATTTTCTTGTCATAGTATCTTTTAGTGAAATATTTCTTCTCGAAATACTTTTTGAATTCTCTCCACGTAACACTTTTCTCTTTGATGTGTTGCACCTGCACAAGATGATCCCACCACATGGATGATTTTCCTTTGAGTTGATAGATGGAAATTCTACCTTCTACATGAGAAGAATAATTATGTAATTGGAAATAATTTCTCATGCCCAACAACCATGTTTATGCATCTTCATCCTTCTTGTGTTCATCATCAAATGTAGGAGTTTTGATTTTGTTCATTTCTCCTCATATCTCATCCACCCCAGTCCTCTTGTGCTTTCTGATAGGGGATGGACTTGATCTGTTGTGTTCCCTCTTATTGGAATTCCTCGGGGAGTGGTGGTGATGCCTGCTAACACTTCTTGATTTTCTTTTCTCATCATGAGACTTGTGACTTCCCGATTTGCTCAAGCCACTCTCCTTATCCAATTTCTTTTCTATTCTATTCAATCTCTCCAATAACTTCATGTTGAAGTCATCATGCTTATCCTTGGCTCTCATAATCCTTTCATTATCATCTTTATGGATTTGAACATCCTTCTGTAAATTTTTAATGGTATTTTCCATATTCATGTTTTCATTACTTTCTTCTCCATGTCCATTGGAGTTTGTTCCTTCAATGCTTAAATGGAAATCCATCCCTCTGACTTCATATTGCTGACTATAATTCCCCTATGCCTACTCTATTCCCATGGACTCTGCATTGGTCTTGATCTGATCTAGTTGTTGTTAACTCTACAAAATGTGCAGCCAACAAAACTTTGTCAGACTGACTGTTTCAACAATTTTATGAAAAATATGAACCATTTTGGTTCAATAATTTATCATAAGCCTTCCTTTTGATTTGATAAAACATTGAATGCCTTGATCAATTTTTTGGGTGGATAATTATATTCCACTATCCAAGACCTTTCCAACGCATGTTCACATGCTCAATTCTGAGTATTAACAAGAAGTTATGGCTCCATGGAGCTAATTGGTGTTAAGCCCTAATATTAGCTCATTACCCCTTAATTGGGACATATTAGATTAGTAATGCTATTTTATTTATGTCGGCTTTAGGCCATTAGTTGTAATTTAGATTAGTAATGTTATTTTAATTATGTCGNACAGTTATAATCACGCATGGGATAAACCCATAAAATAAACACGTAAATAACAATGCAACATGTAATTGTATCATAAAAAAAAGGAACTTATCTTGGTAATAATGTCACCAACTGCATATAGATGTTCCACAAACCTCCCAGCCTTAGACCACATTGTTCATCACTCTCAATAGTGAGTCACCCTCGATATGGGACTAAACTCCACCCAGGCAAATGGGTTCCTAACCAGGCTAAAGGATCATGAACAACATGAAAGACTCCATCTCATATGCTCACTCAACTAACATCCTATAGTCCCTCATTCCCCACATATCTGTTCCACCCAAGGAAGTGTGCCCCTTTTCTTCTCAATAGTCCCTCAACTGCCCCACTTTCCTTCTAGGGCTTCAACAACAGGCTAGACAGGAAGTCTTAGAGCCCTTCAATTGTAGTTCAACACCTTTAGGAAATCAATCCCATAAAATTCTCTCACCCAGAGAATTTATCATGGGCCTGACAACCCTCCTCTTCAATATCCCATGGGCCTGAAAACCCGCTTCTTCAATCCCGATCCAAAGCTAACAGTTACACCCCAGAAAAGGTTTTGTCTACGGGTTCAGGTAAAGTCATAAGGATATCCTGGATAGTTGAATGGCTGTGAATACTCATGGATCCTTGATTGTATGTCTAAATGAAGGTTCAATGATGGGATCCTCCCCAGAAATGAACTAAGTCCAACAATATGTATGCATGTCCCAATCTTGACAATTGCCATGTTGGGAGCTACTTTGGCCCACTTTGCCCCAACTTTAGAACCTAGGATAACATAATTATCCATACTTGATGATTTAAGAAATATTAATATAATATTCCTTAACTTAGCCCTCCCTTTACCTAACTAGTGGATTTTAGTCCCCTATCTCTTTTATCATGGTCGGTCTGCATGCAACGATGTATTTTATATTAAATATGAGACATGTACAAAAACAGGTGCACTGGCCTTTAACATCTACGCTCTCCAGCCTAATCAAAACATAAGCATCCTAGCTTATAATACTGGCTCAGCAGCCTATAAAACATATCATATACACAAGGATCCCTAGACTCCACATCGCACACACTTAAGATGTTGTGCACGGTATCCTAGAATGTGCACACTTTCTCGTTCTTACTACGTAGTACCTGTGCCCACTTATGCCATGAAATGTGCATATAGAAAAATGACATCAAAAAAACTCACCATCTTAAGTACATTTGTAATTATATTTACAATTGGGTTCATCCTTAGGGATATTACAATCCCCTCCCCTTATTTATGCACTGTCCTCAATGCATCATGTACCCTTGTACAACTAAATTTAAAAAATTATCAAAAAGATGCGGGCATTCTGCCTACATTGCATCCTCATCCTCCCAAGTAGCGTCCTCAGGACTGTACCAGGTCCATTGGACCTTTACAAGACCTATGGCTTGATTCCAGAGCTGTTTGATTTTCCGGTCCAAAATGCGCACTGGATGCACTTGAAAAGTGCCTTCTTGCTCCACCTGAATCACATTCCAATAAATAAAATGATTAGTATCGGGTATATATTTCTTTAGAAATGATACATGGAATACATTATGAATAGTCATAGATGTAGGCAATGAAATCATATAATCTGTTGGACCAATCCTTTCTAGGATTTCAAATGGCCCACAATATCGAGCTGCCAACTTTGAAAAATTTCCCAACTTTAGGGAACTTCTATTGGCTTTCACTTTCAAGAATACATGGTCACCCACTCTAAATTCCCTGTGAGTTTGGCCTTTATCATCATAGATTTTCTTCCTGTCTTGGGTAGCCTTTAAATTTTGTTTTATTTTCAACATTTTCTCTTCCAATCCCTTGAGCAATTCTGGCCCAACCACTACTCTATCTGCTAGATTATCTCATCTTAGCGACGTGTTTCACTTTATTCCATAAAGTTCCTCAAATGGGATCATCTTTAGAGATGCTCGGTACCCATTGTTATAAGAAAAATATACCAAGTGTAGGTAGTCTTTCCATTTTGATGGTTTATCCATCACATATATCCTCAAGATATCCTCAATCACTTGATTCACCCTCTCTATTTGTCCATCTATTTCTGGATGATAAGTTGTACTAAAATTCAAATTTGTTCCAAATCCATTAAATAATCCCTTCCAAAATTTTTAGGTAAATTTTAGATCTCTGTTAGACACAATTGTCTTGGGTATGCCATGTAATCTAGCAATCTCCCTCATATAAAAATCAACAATGTTTGCTTCTTTGTGAGTGATCTTAACTGGAATAAAATGGGCAACTTTAGTAAGCTTATCCACCATTACCATGATAGAATCACGGTGCTTGTTTGTTCTGGGCAGTTTGGTAATGAAATCCATGGTTACAAATTCCCATTTCCACTCAGGAATGGATAATGGTTGTAGCAAACCAGTTGGGTGTCTATGCTCATCCTTTACTTTTTGACATTCCAAACATCTAGCAATAAAATCAACAACCTCTTTCTTCATGCCTGGCCAAAAATATTGGCTCTTGACAGCTACAATAGTTTTCTGATATCCTGGGTGCCCAACATAAGGCACATTATGCATTTCTCTCAATATCATCTTTTTCAATTCCTGAGAATTTGGTACATAAATTTTTCCCCTATACATAAGAATTTCATCCTTATCTAACTTGTATTCTTCAATTTTCTGCTCCAAATTACCTTGTTGTAATTTTTCCATTAATTCCTTGTAATTAAAATCTAATTTGGCATCCTCTATAATTCTATGTTTCAAACCTCATTGATACATGCTAATGGTTGTAGCATTCATTTCATGCACTCTTCTGCTTAGTGCATGAACCACTTTGTTCTCTTTCCCCTTGATGTGCTTTATATCAAAGTCATATTCGCTTAGAAATTGTAACCATGTGCTTTGCCCAACATTGAAAGTTGGTTGATCAAACAAATATTTCAGGCCATTGTGGTCTGTCCTCATCTCAAACCTTTTACCCATGAGGTAGTGTCTCCATTTCCTCAAGGCATGTACTATGGCGTCCAACTCCAAATCATGAGTGGCATAGTTTCTTTCACGCTCCTTCAGCTTCCTTGATTCATAACATATAATGAACCCATTTTGACTGATCACTCCACCAATTCCCTATTTACATGCATCTATGCATACAATGAAGTCTTCATTTGGGTCTGCTATCCTTAATATTGGAGCACTTGTTAATAATTCTTTCAAGTGTTGGAAATTCTTTTCACAATCCAATGTCCATTGAAACTTCACACCCTTTCTTTGCAAGGAAGTGATTAGGTGTGAAATCTTTGAAAATCATTCTATAAATATCCTATAATATCCTGCACGGCCCATGAATGATCTCACCTCTACCACATTCTTTGGCACTGCCCATTCTCTAATGGCTTCTATATTTTCAGGATCCACTACTATCCCATCCTTTGAAATGATATGACCTAAATAGTGAATTTGCTTCTGATAAAATGACCACTTTCTCAAATTGGCATACAATTAATGTCCCCTTAATACTTGCAAAACCATCCTCAATTTATTTTCATGCTCTTCCTCTGACTTGGAATATATTAGAATGTCATCCAAAAAGACAATGGCAAACTTGTCTAAATATTCTCGTAAAACACCATTCATTAAGCACATGAAAACAACTGGTGCATTTGACAACCCAAATGGCACCACTGTGAACTCATAATGATCATACCTTGTCTTGAAAGAGGTCTTGCTGATATATTCCTCTTTAATCCTTACCTGGTGGTATCCTAACCTGATATCTATCTTTGAAAATATCTTTGCATCCTTCAATTGATCAAAAATATCATCAATCCTTGGCAAAGGATACTTGTTCTTAACAGTCACTTTATTCAACTTTCTAAAATCAATGCACAATCTTAATGTTCTATCTTTATTCTTCACAAACAAGAATGGGGCACCCCAAGGTCACACACTTGGGCGTATATACCCCTTCTTCAGAAGCTCTTCAAGTTTAATTTACAACTTCTTCAGCTCTGGTGTACTCATTCTGTAAGGAGTCATTGATACGGGAGTTGCTCCAGGCATTAGATTTATAGAGAAATCAATGTCCCTCCTTGGGGGTAGTCCTAGTGCCTCCTTGAACACATCTTCAAAATCTTTCAGCACTGCATAATCTTCCAAATTTGGCACCTTATCTTAGGTGTCTCCTCCATATGAGATGCAAATATTTGACACCCTTTTTTGTAACATTTCTTCAGTTGCAATGCTGAAATCTCTCTGATGGCTACTGCCCTGGGAATTCTCTGCACTTTCCTTAGTTTCCCTTCCTCATCCAAGAAAGTAAACTCTTTTTTATGACAGTCTAGGAGAGAATGATGTTGTTTCAACCAATCCATCCCAATTAGACAGTCATAGGAACCTAAAGGTGAGATGTTCAAAGCTGCCTTGGTGTTCAATCCATTCATGTCCATAAGACATGACTTAACCATATCATTCACTTTTATTTTGGTTCTTGTAGCCAGCCACACCAACCAATATTTCCCATGCTTTCTTCTTGGAAAATGCAAGCTTTCCACCATCTTAGGATCTATATAACTATGACTAGCTCATGAATCAATTAAAATAGCAATGGTTTGGTTGTTGATCATACCTTCCACTTCAATCATATGTGACCGATACTCTACTTTCTTGTTGTCCAGGGCTGCATAGATCCTGGGTACCTTTCTGCCCATGTCCTCCATTGTTTTAGGTTATTGTACATTGTGAATAGTCCTCCCCTTTTCACCTCTCTGAGGACAATCTCTGAAAATGTGATCCCCTTTACAACCCCAACATTGAATAGGTGGTTTCCTTGACCTTTGACTCCCTGTGTCAACTGTTCTGGGTTCTTTAGGAGTTTTTTGTCCCTAAGGATTATTTCTGAAGAATGGTGGCTTATATCCCTTCTTCCTTTGATCCATATTGAATCTGTTTTTGTCTTCCCAATCTTTTTGCAATGTTGGCCTTGATTTTTGTTGATCATATAGGCATTTAGCTCGCCTTATGGTTTCCTCCAATGTCTTGGGATCATCATACTGTATTTTTTCACTCATAATTGATGGCAATCCACTCAAATACCTTGGAATCTTCACTGTCTCATCCTTTATGAAAGAGACATACTTCAGTAATCCTAAAAACCTTCTTTCATATTCATCTATTGTCATACTCCACACCTTGAGTTCAAAGAACTCTTTCATTTTCTTGTCATAGTATCTTTTAGTGAAATATTTCTTCTCGAAATACTTTTTGAATTCTCTCCACGTAACACTTTTCTCTTTGATGTGTTGCACCTGCACAAGATGATCCCACCACATGGATGATTTTCCTTTGAGTTGATAGATGGAAATTCTACCTTCTACATGAGAAGAATAATTATGTAATTGGAAATAATTTCTCATGCCCAACAACCATGTTTATGCATCTTCATCCTTCTTGTGTTCATCATCAAATGTAGGAGTTTTGATTTTGTTCATTTCTCCTCATATCTCATCCACCCCAGTCCTCTTGTGCTTTCTGATAGGGGATGGACTTGATCTGTTGTGTTCCCTCTTATTGGAATTCCTCGGGGAGTGGTGGTGATGCCTGCTAACACTTCTTGATTTTCTTTTCTCATCATGAGACTTGTGACTTCCCGATTTGCTCAAGCCACTCTCCTTATCCAATTTCTTTTCTATTCTATTCAATCTCTCCAATAACTTCATGTTGAAGTCATCATGCTTATCCTTGGCTCTCATAATCCTTTCATTATCATCTTTATGGATTTGAACATCCTTCTGTAAATTTTTAATGGTATTTTCCATATTCATGTTTTCATTACTTTCTTCTCCATGTCCATTGGAGTTTGTTCCTTCAATGCTTAAATGGAAATCCATCCCTCTGACTTCATATTGCTGACTATAATTCCCCTATGCCTACTCTATTCCCATGGACTCTGCATTGGTCTTGATCTGATCTAGTTGTTGTTAACTCTACAAAATGTGCAGCCAACAAAACTTTGTCAGACTGACTGTTTCAACAATTTTATGAAAAATATGAACCATTTTGGTTCAATAATTTATCATAAGCCTTCCTTTTGATTTGATAAAACATTGAATGCCTTGATCAATTTTTTGGGTGGATAATTATATTCCACTATCCAAGACCTTTCCAACGCATGTTCACATGCTCAATTCTGAGTATTAACAAGAAGTTATGGCTCCATGGAGCTAATTGGTGTTAAGCCCTAATATTAGCTCATTACCCCTTAATTGGGACATATTAGATTAGTAATGCTATTTTATTTATGTCGGCTTTAGGCCATTAGTTGTAATTTAGATTAGTAATGTTATTTTAATTATGTCG
>JZKD02S1165185.1:0-18654 GCA_000966675.3 Picea glauca
AATTTACTTGCATGCAACCCAAGTCAAGTCTGAGTGACAAAATTTATTTCATTTAAAATGTGCTAAGGCTTGGCTCTATTACAGCCTAGAACCAACTCTTGTGACAACATTGACATCACCCTTACTTGAATTGACTTAGGAGTTGGACTGAAGGAGCAAGTTGTCAGGCCTGTAAGCAACTCTCTCCAGGTGAGAAAGGTTGTTGGGGAAGTGGTTTTCCCAGAGGGAGCCCAATGATAGCTATAGTGCTCTGAGAATTCATGTTTGGCCTGTTGTTGAAGCCTTAGAAGGGAAGTGGGGCAGTTGAAGGACTGTTGAGCAGAGAAAGGGCACACTTCCTGGGGTGGGACAGACATGTGGGGAATGAGAGGTTGTAGGTTGTTAGTGTGAGCTGGCTCCTGGGAGACAATCCTTCATGTTGATATGTGCGGCTTTCTTTTTGTCCTTGCCAAGCCTAGGAATCCCTTGCCTAGTGGAGTTTAGTCCCAGCTCGAGGGTAACCCACTTCTGAGCATGATGAGCATCGTGGTCTAAGGCTAGGAGGTTCATGGGAGGTCTGCACGCAGTTGGTGGTCATATGTTAAAAGATAAGTACCAAATCTATGTTCTATGTATGATGTGTATCTTGAAAACAAGTTGTAATGTTATTAGAATTATCTGATTATATTGTATGTATGTTTAATGATGAACAGAATGTTTCTGCATGAATAAGTGTATGAACAGAATGTTATAATTGTTTAAATTGAATTAAATAGATATGTATATAAATATATATGGTATCAGAGCATGAAATTTATTCGGTGGCATGGCCTGGCCTGTTGGTTTAAGGTCAGGGATGTCACAAATTGGTATCAGAGCGTTATTTAGGTGTAGCATGGCTCGGCCTGGATTGTCGAGGGTGTTACAAATTGGTATCAGAGTGTTATTTAGAAGCAGCATGGCCCGACCTGGGTGGTCGAGGGTGTTACAAATTGGTATCAGAGTGTTATTTAGAAGTAGCATGGCCCAACCTGGGTGGTCGAGGGTGTTACACACACCGTGGGAGACATATGCATATGCTAGAATGCCCTTTGGTTTGAATAATGTTGGAGCCACATTCCAAAGGGCTATGGATCATGCATTCAATGGGTTGATAGGAAAGTTTATGGCAGACTATCAAGATGAC
Organism: Picea glauca; assembly: GCA_000966675.3. Taxonomy (NCBI): domain Eukaryota; kingdom Viridiplantae; phylum Streptophyta; class Pinopsida; order Pinales; family Pinaceae; genus Picea; species Picea glauca. Next base: position 1,166 of record JZKD02S1165185.1, read on the forward strand.
TTGACAGTGCATTCAAAGAAAAGGGATGAGCACATCCATAATTTAAGAAAGGTTTTTGAAAGATGTAGACTATATGGTGTATCTCTAAATCCAAAGAAATGTATGTTCGCGGTGACTCAAGGCAAATTGTTGGGCCATGTTGTATGCAAGGACGAGATTTACATAGATCTAGAAAGAGTTAAAGCAATAAATGAGCTCAACCCCCCGACATCCAAGAAGGGAGTCCAATCATTCTTCGGAAAAATCATTTTTTTGCGAAGATTTGTTATTGACTACGCAAGCATCGTAAAGTCGATAAATTTGTTGTTGAAAAAGGAGCATAGGTTTGAATGGGCAGCAGGTACTCAGGAGGCGTTCAACAATATCAAAGGAGAAATCACCATTTCTCTTGTCCTCATTAATCCGGACTTCCAAAGAGATTTCATATTCATTTTCTATAGAGACAGTTGTTGCATATGTTCTCACTCAGAAAAATAGAAAAGGAGAAGAACTCCCAATAAGTTTTATGAGCAAAACCCTACACGACTATGAGTTGAGGTATTCAAAACTGGAGAAGCAAGCCTTGGATCTTGTAAAAGTAGTAGCGCACTTTCGGACGTATATATTAAACTCACATATTATTTCTTATGTTCCCTCATCACCAGTGAAGACGCTTCTAAATCAACAGTCGAGAGAAGGAAAATGGGATAACCGGTTGGCAAAGATACAAGAATATGATATCGAGATTAAACCTTTAAAGGCAATCAAATGACAAGGTTTATGCAAGCTCATCGTGAATGGTGATTCGGTCGATGGGATGATTTCAATCTCAGTCAGAGAACCATTAGTTGATTCAAAATGGTACGAAGATATTGTATTCTACTTAAGGTTCGAGCAGATCCCTGTCACCATGAACTCTAAGAAGTGAAGAACATTAAAAATGAAGGCAAACCAATATGTGTTGATTGTTGACATATTGTTCAAATTATGACGATATACTACAAATTACTTTTAGTTTATTTAGACTGTAAGGTAAAGTCGCGTCCAATTATTTAATAGACATGACTTTACTCTCCTGCGTGTATTTATACATGTTTATATAATCATAATGAGCATCGGAAAAATAAATTAAATATTGTATTTTCAATATACTTGATATATTTACTGTTTGCGGCTTCCAATAACAATAAATATGGATGAGATGTGTAACATCCATGCTTATAAATCAAAATATAAAAAACAAAAAATGGATAATGTCAAATGGAAATTAAAAAAAAAAAACTAGTATTTATTAATTTACACACACACCCCATAAGCCTAAGGGGTTGGTTCAATTGATTGTTGCCAATGTCGTTGGGCATTTTGCTAGCTTCACGTCGACAAGTGCCATGTTCGAATCCCCCTAAGTGAGGTGCACTAGTCTACACTAACAAGTCTCCTAGGGATGACATTCGCGAATGTGGGGAAACATCCATTGGGTTCCCTCACGATGTTTTCCTTGGCACACACACACACACACACACACACACACACACACACACACACACATTTCCATGGAAAATTTTCTTGGGGAAAGCCTCCAAGGGCTTGTTCACATTCCATGAATCATGCCTCAAATATATGCCATCTATAGACAACATGTAATCCTAATGTTGAGGGACCTAGGTGGGTTCAACCTTGTGACCTCATTGGCCATTCCAGCTTTGACGTGGCAAGTCAAACCACTTGAGATAACCCTTGGGGCTCAAATGTCCACTTCCACAGACTAAATAATTAAAGGCATTGTCTAACTATTCTACGTTTTTGCCTTTCTCGTCGGAATCCGACAACATAAATCCACACATAATCACAACTTTTTGTTGTTTAAATTGCATTTATGAATGCAAAAATGGAATTAGTGTGTTGAAAACCCTCTAGAAAACTCGGATTATACAGATTTAACCACTCAATTCTGCAGATCCAACAATATCTCGCCGGATTTCAAGCAAATATCCCCTGAAAAATATACCCTAAAAAGGGCAAAAACGTAGCACATTTAGACTACGGCAATAATTAAATCATTGTGTGGAAAAGGTCTCTTGTCCCACAAACAAGAGAATCTCACGTGTCAATTTGACATTATGACTAGGGTGTAACCTTAAATTAGATTATTATTATAAAGATACACAATGTAAATCCATCTTCACTCAAAAAAAAATTAAGCACCTAGATATTTACGTTTCAATTAATTTTCCAATTTTACTTAATTTTAAGATAGAAATACATTAATATATATTTTAATTAAAGTGAAGGTTCCATGTGCATAAAAGTCATAGTCAAACACACTTGCACTAAAAGACTTATATATAATAAAAAAACATTTATGATATTAAGATAATAACAACCATCATGAATCACAGGAAAATTGAAAGACGTCACATATTCAACCACAAAGATTGACATAAAGAGAAACATCGGTTGACCACGGTCCATTGGAAAACTAAGAATGACCACGTGTATTTGTTGAACAACTTGCATCTTCATAGAGTGAGGTTGAGTTGAAATACTTTTTTAGATTTATTTTTTCATTGTATTATTATTTTTAAATTCCCAATGATAATAAATAGTGATTTATTATTAATGCATAAAAGTTTTAAAATCGAATAAATAAATAATAATATCCTACTTTATCTTTTCATATAATTGTTAAAATTTTGTGTTTAATTTAAACATATATTTTTACGTGGAGTTTTGTATATCTATTCATATCATTTTTAAGATTTTATGTTTAATTTAAACATATATTTTTAAGTGGAGTTCTCTAGATAGGGTTAACTCGTATATTTTATGGGTTTGAAATAATAGTTTAATATTAATGCAATTTTGGTATTAATTTGGAAAGCATAAATATTTTTAATATAAATATATTTTTTATAAATATTTTTAATATAAATATATTTTTTTACTTTTGTAATTGTGAATAGAAAAGGGTATTGTTTAACTGTTCTACGAAATAGTTTTTTTCGTTGGAATCTGGCAAGATAAATTTGAACGAAATCATTATATTTTGTTGTTTAAAATCAATTTCTAAATGTAGAAATGGATTCAGCATGTTGAAAAATCTTTGGGGCACTTAGATTATACAGAAATAATCACTCAAATCTGCGGATCTAACAATTTCTTGTCGGATTTCGGGCAAATGTTCCCGGAAAAAATCGTCGGAGAAGAGTCATTTCATAGAACGTTTAGACTACGACATAGAAAATTGTCACTTAGAAAACTGTCTATCTATTATTTTCTTCTTATAGAAATATCCTATGGACCAATTTATAGAAAGACGGTGAATTACCTATTTATTATGTTCATTGTACTTATTTTTAAAAGTGGGGCTAAAAGCAATCCTTCTAATTACATGACCATTATGATTAGCCCCATTTTAGCTAAGCTATATAGAAGTATTTTGGAAAAGAAGATTAGTACACGGCTAGAAAGCAATGGAAAAAGGGCTAAAGGACAGGTTGGGTTTAGAGGCTACCATTCAACTATGGAACACCTTGTTATGTTTAGGATCATTGCAGAGAAGTGTCGTAATGACAAAATTGATATCCTTTGTTGTTTCATTGATTTTAGAAAAGCTTTTGACAATGTGCATGGGTCTAACCTCTAGAATAGGTTAAAAGAGCTTAAATTCCCTTTCAAGTTAAAATTTTTTATAGTAAGGCTATAGGAGAAAGTTATTGTCAAGTTTAGGAATATTGAGGGTTGACCGGAAGAAATTGACTGTAATATAGGAGTCCAGCAACGTTGTCCCCTATCCCCTACCCTTTTCGACATCTATATTGCTAATTTAGAAGATTGTTTGGAGGATGCGGGTTGTGTTGGCCTGACTCTTGCTAGTATAGTCATCATCATTTTTCTTTATGTTGATGATGGTGTTCTTATGGCTAAGAGTCCATATTACCTAGTGTTGGCACAGGGGCAGACCCAGGGTTCAACACTCAAGAGCGCACCAAAAAAGCCCTAACTACCAGCCCTTTTGGCAACACCTGAGAAGCAGATGAAGTCTCACCCGAGGTAGAGGCAGGGGTGGTTGCAAGACTCAGGTGTCTGCAACCTTAGATGGGACATAGATCTGTGATTATATCCTTTACAGAGCACTTAGCATCGTTCATTCATCACTATTCACCCTTACTATACTTCGCAGATAAGACAGAACATCGCAGTACTTGCTCAGATATAAGATATTTCAGTGCTTAGCAACAACAAAACATACTAGATCTTGTAGATCAGCACTAAGCATCCTCATACACATCATATATACTATTCATATACATATAGTGAATCACAAAGCATAAGCAAATCTATCTAATCATGGCATAACACTTAGCAAGATAATGAAAACATAAGGAAGCAACAGCACAAAGCATGACACACAGGTTTACGTGGTTCACCCCCACCTGGGGCTACATCCACAAAGTCTTCTTCTTCTTTATTAGCTTTGGTCAATATGATTACAACACTGAGCTTAACTTGTACTCCGCATAAGACAGGAGATCTCTGCGCACCTCACCAGATCCTCCTTCCCTGGGTAGATCTAGCACGGAGCCTTCTTACAATCCGTGCACTCAGCACTTACAGCACTTGCAATCAGCTTTGCAAGCCTCTTACAATCATGCACATAGCATTTACATTCGATCACACAGATCTAATTACTAGCACTAAGCCATCGGCTCTTCTTACATTGCCTAGCTACTTATTTATACTTTACAACATAGGCCTAAACATGGGTAAACCCATGGGTCGACATCCCTTTCCCATTACATTAACCCAAAACCCTAAAAAGGCCCCAAAAGTGGGCTGAGATCCCATGATCTCTGCTTCGCCTAGCGCTCCATCTTTGACAGGGTGTCGATGTCCAAAAATGGTCAAATATGACCAAGTGTTCCACAAAACTTTCTCAAGGGCCAACATGCCCCCAACACTCACCTGTGATTCGTCCCGAGTCACTCTAGTCTAATCAACTCCACTTTGAATGTCTCGAGCTTGGCCTGAGCTACTTCGATCTGCTACAGTGTGATAGCCTCTTGCTCAGTGAACTCCTGGATCACTGCGTCGTTTACTGGTCCTTCCATGTGTTGTTTTGTGGTGATGACAACCTGTTCAAGCTCGGTTGCCTGGCTCTCAACTTCAGTGAACAGTTGGCATGCTTTCTCTTGGAGTGGTTGAAGTCATTGAGAGACTTCCATCACTTTACTTTGCAGCATGTGTACCTATTGTTGGGCGGTGTGTTGCTCTAGAAATCGCTTCATTCTTTCAACTGGGATCAAGGCCTTCAACTGCACCTGTAACGTATCTGCATGTTGCTTTGCTTCTTGGAGTTGTGCTTCTAATGTCTGCAATTATGGGTTTTCTGTGAGTTTCTCATAAGTCTAGGCGCTTCCAGCGCTCAGCTGCTTACATTCCAAAGCCAAGGTTTTTAACATGTCAACTGCGCTGCGGGCAGTTGCCTCCCTTAGGTCTCTTACTTCTTGTGGAGTCTCGAGCATGGTACGAAGTTCCAAATCTGTGATACGTTGTTGAAGTTGTTGGATTAATTCTTCAATTTGTGCCACCTGTTGTGGTACGCGTTCTTCAATTTTCACTTCAATTACCATCACAGAGTGGAGTGCTCTGTGACCTCTTTCTTGTACTTCAAGTTGCTCTGCTAGCAACTGGTCCTTGCTCTGTTGTAACTCTGCTTTTTCCTCCTCCCACTTCGCTTCCAGGGCAAGATTTTCCTCTTCTGCCTTCCTCTGTTGTACTATATGTGTGCTTTGTACTTGTGCCAAAGCCTGGGTGGCTTGCGTTGTGTCTTCTTGAGCTCGTCGAAGGCAAGCTTTGACTTTCTCGGCAATCTAGCGTAATTAGGTGGGCTCATCACATGTTCATGTTGTTTCAATTGTCAAGGCCGCCGTAGAAACTACTCTGCTGGACTGGAGTGCCTACTGCACTTCTTGAAATTCACCCTTAATCCGGCTAAATACCTCCTCCTGCTTCGCTTCTTTCTTTTCTGCGATCTCTAGTGAAGCATCATTCAGCACACCGATCAAGAAGGAGAAGTCGTCATGTGTAAGGGTAGTCTTGAACGTAGTTCGGGTGGCCTTAGTTTTCTTTTGGGATGAGGGCTTTGGTGGGGTAATCTTCATTTTCTTGGAGGGATCCTCCTCCTCTCCAGGTGGAGTAACCTCGCCTTTGTTTTGCTCAACTTCTGTGCCACCTAGTTCTTCATCATCACCTCCCTTCACAGGTGAGATCGAAGTAGTCTTCGTGGATGTGCTATGGATATATTGAACTTCCACATCCTTCTTAGTCTTGCGCGGTCCAGGTGTATCCGGCATAGCTTCAGGGCTATCCACGTCAGACATCTCTGTGGGGTCTACTGCAACAAGGAGGTTCGTCGACCATTCCTTGGTAATCTGCTCCAAGTCTTCTTTTGTCAACTTATAGTACGAATGGAGTTGTTGTTTGTGCTCATTAGCACGCGTTGTGATATAGGTGAAGTGGCAGTCTGCGTTGAATTTGATCAAAGGTCTAAACCTATGAAGTGTGTTTGGTGTGAGGCGTGGTGTAGATTGGATTGCATTCTTCAATTGATTGCAATAAGTGTGGAAGACGGCATTGGACTGCCACTACTTGTTCATGTCGCTGGAGTACCATAGCATACAGAACTTCGCGGCCAGTGGTTCGAAGGGTTCGATCTCTAGAAAAGTGGTACCTTCTGGTAGCTCCCAAGCGATGAAAGAGATGAGTATGAGAAACCAACTAAAGTGGAAGTCATACCCTTGGTCTTGCGCTTGTCTGCAGTCAAGCTCTAGTTGATTTACAAGGTACTTTGCCTAGTTCATTTATAGTCCCTCTGTGCACTTCCCTGTGAGGTCAACTACAAATCCAATCACCTGTGTGGGTCAGTTTTTGCGGACTAACTTCCCTGCGATTAGCTGGAAACCGAGGCGCAATGCTTCATTCTCAATGGAGGCTACCTTGTAACCTCGTGTTCCCTTCTCTAGATCGTCATATGTGTCTTTTATTCGTTGGGCGAGAGCGTGATCTACGGTCTTTCCAGGGTAAAACTCGTGTGGGTCAGGGCCCTACATGCTTAGCCCTGTGATCTGATTGATCAGAATCAAATCCACAATGATGCAACGGTCCAACCATAAGTATCCTCCATGGTAGCAGGACAACAACAATCTGACGCATGCATTCACTTCCTGATGCCTCCCGAAATGTGGAATCTTCATTACATTGAGGAGGGTTGACTGTGCGAGGTTATGGGTCCATTGTTGAGGGACAATCTTTGGGTTCCTTCCTTTTGTGATAGTTAAGTACTTGTACGGGGATAGCATATTGTAAACCTTGCAATCTCTAAGGTTAAAATCACTAAATTTCATCTCTGTGAGCTTCTCCTGGTCAGCACGAATTGCGCGCACCCCTTTCGGGAGGTACGCAGTGACCACAGCATAGTTGAAGTCTATGGTTACAGTGTCTCGATTCACTGTGCCATTTAGTGGTGGGATATACTTAGGCAAGATACTTTGGATCATCTTCACAGTGGTGAAGTCATTTCTGAGCTTAGATTGTCTTTCTGAAGGCAATCGGGACGGTCCTGCTTGAGCAGTAGAGGGGGAAGCTGGAAATGCTCCCAAGGACGATGCTTGTACACCTGTAGACATTCCTCGCTCTAACATGACTCTCTCATTCATTAATTCAATTAGAACTTCTTCAATGATTTTCTCAACAGCGTTGAGCTCGTCCGACATACAAGCTTAGGTCAGCTAGCTCGAGTGTGAAAGGAATTCAGAGACTATAGTGAATAGTATGGGAACAAGGCAATGATCTCAGGGTGAGTTAATCTCAGGTTTCATGCTTAGATTCTCACTTAGCAAAAAGTATTCTCGGGGCATGGTGCAATGGACTTAGTAGGGAAACTTAGTAACGGTTTGTTGGCAACGGTTATGATCCTTCATTAACTCCTGTTCGACCCGTTATGGCACGTTTCAACGGTTGGATGATGACCTTTATTTCTTTTCTTCCCATTTGGAGTGGAAGTCGAACGGATATATCGGTCCCAACGGCTATATTGCTTCGTCATGGAGAAGTACTCTATGTCGTTGTTCTGATATCTCGGCGAAGTTCCAATTCTGTAATTTTTCTATCTGCGAAGTATCCTCTAGAACCTCTTGTAACCTTACAATATTAGCCCTTTTCTTTCTTAACTTTCTAGCCTTCTTCCCAGTGAGCTTCATCTTAGTAATGCTTTTACCATTCTGATGCTTATCTTCTGTGGTCTTAGTTACTTCGTGTTGTTGAAAGTCTTTCCTAGGGTTCTTGGATAATACTTCTTTTGTATCAAAAATAGGTAAAGCAATATTTTGCGGATCCTCTAGGGTTCTCTTAGCCTCGTCATTGGAGTTGCTAGTATTGAATATCCGTGATCTGCTCTTTTGTTCTTCAATCAAGTGCGCGATCCTTCTAGTCATAAAGTCTTTTAACTCTTGCTTCTTCTGTTCCAAAACTTCTTCTTCTTGTTTTCGTCTGGCTTGTTCTGTATCAATCCAAGGTTTTCCTATGAGCATGGTAAACGAGGCGTTGTCTTCAACAAATTTAATAATCTCAAAGTCTTCCTCTATCGAAGTTCCATTGACAATCATATGTATCCAAGCGAGCCTTCCACATAGGTTTACTAGCTTTCCTCTTAATAAACTTTTCCCTCCTAGGGAAGGGATCATGGTACGCTTCCCTATAACTTCCCAAGTTCTTTCTGGCATAATGTTTACTTGTGTTTCTTCATCAAGAATGCAGTCAATGTTGAAGTCCCCAATTCTTGCTTCGACTTGCTCCTTTTCTTTGAAGATCTCTGGTAATTGGACATCTTTATGTTCCTTCAAGGTTTATTTTATCTGTATTAATATTTTCTCTGATTCTTGTTGGGTTTCTGCCTGTTCTGGATCTGCCTTCTTTTATTCTTGAGTCAGATTCAGCCTTTCCAATTTAGCGATCATTCTAGGGAAATCCAATACGTCGTGGTCCAAATCTTTGCAACATAGGCAACTAGGTTTTCCCCCAAGGCATTCCTTAGCAAGATGTCCTGGTCTTCTGCAACTGTAACAAAGAGTTAATCCTCTCTTTCTCTTCAATGATCCCCAACTCTTCTTGTACTGCGCGTTAGGGACATAATGGCTAGTCTGCAAAAATTTCTTTCTACGATCCTGCATCCACTTGTTAGTCCAGACAGTCTTTCTATGCATAGGTATAACATATCTATCATTATACTTATCAGATCTATTCATATCAAACTTTCTTTCATCAATTAATGCCCTAGTTTTGAAGCTAGGAAAGAATCTATCAAGCATACCTAGATCCATTCTTTAGAAACAAAAACAAAAAAATCACTTTTCTTACTTCTACAGAGCACAAAGCTTTCAGATCTAAAAAATTTTGACTATTCTTACCTTTATTAGAGCACAGAGCTTACAGATCTTACCTCTTTTCTGCAGATCTGACTTCTTTCTTTCAGAAATTTCCACTTTTACTTTTCTTAGAGCACAGAGCGTTCAGATCTCGCTTCTTTTCTTTGGATCTGATCTTATTCCTGGCACAAAGCTTCACAGGTAGAGTAAAAATCTGCGCACTAGGGCAACAGATCCACGCACAGAGCTTTCTTTTGCACAAAGTTTCTTCTTCCTCAGTTCCCAGTAATCACAGTTTCAGGTCCCGGCAATGGAAACATTTGTTGACACAGGGGCAAACCCAGAGTTCAACGCTCAAGAGCGCACCAACAAATCCCTAACTACCGGCCCTTTTGGCAACACCTGCGAAGCAAATGAAGTCTCACTCGAGGTAGAGGCAGGGGTGGTTGCAAGACTCAGGTGTCTGCAACCTTCGTTGGGACACAGATTTGTGACTATATCCTTTACAGAGCACTTAGCATCGTTCATTCATCACTATTCACCCTTACTGTACTTCGCAGATAAGACAGAACATCGCAGTGCTTGCTGAGATATAAGATATTTCAGTGCTTAGCAACAGCAAAACATATTAGATCTTGTAGACCAACACTAAGCATCCTCATACACATCAAATATATTATTCATATACATCTAGTGAATCACAAAGCATAAGCAAATCTATCTAATCATGGCATAGCACTTAGAAAGATAATGAAAACACAAGGAAGCAACAACACAAAGCATGACACACAGGTTTACGTGGTTCACCCCCACCCTGGGGTACGTCCACAAAGTCTTCTTCTTCTTTATTATCTTTGGTCAATCTGATTACAGCACAGAGCTTAACTTGTATTCCTCATAGGACAGAAGATCTGCGCGCACCTCGCCAGATCCTCCTTCCCCGGGTAGATCTAGCACAAAGCCTTCTTACAATCCGTGCACTCATCACTTATAGCACTTGCACTCAGATATGCAAGCCTCTTACAATCATGCACAGAGCATTTACATTCAATCACACAGATCTAATTACTAGCACTAAGCCACCGGCTCTTCTTACATTGCCTAGCTACTTTTTTATACTTTACAACATAGGCCTAAACATGGGTAAACCCATGGGCCGACATCCCTTTCCCATTACATTAACCCAAAACCCTAAAAGGGCCCCAAAAGTGGGCCGAGATCTCGTGATCTCTGCTTCGCCTGGCGCTCCATCTTTGGCAGGGTGTCGATGTCCAAAAACGGTCAAATATGACCAAGTGTTCCGCAAAACTTGATCAAGGGCCAACACCTAGGTAAGAAATTAATAATCCTCAAGGAATTTTTCTCTATTATGGGCATGACTCTAAACACTGACAAAACAAAGGTTATGATAATTAAATCTAAAAGGATCACCTACAACAATTGTGTATATGAAAACAATAGCTTGTTGGAAGTGTCTTCATACAAATATCTTGAAATCGATATTCAACACAAGATCAATTGGAACTATAGCATTGAGAAAGGAATAAATGGAGGGTGAAAAGCTTAGTATGGGCTTGAAAACAATTGTAAATCAATGTACCTCTGGTTTTGGGATAAAAAAAAACTCCTCTTTCGCACTCTCGTCACTCTGGTTATCTTATATGGATGTGAAGTTTGGTGTTGCAGTATCTCTAGAGAATCCTGGAAAAAGATAGAACAGATCCAAAAGAATTTTATAACTTATAATCTCAAAATCAAGGGCAACACACCCTATCATATTCTCATCATAGAAGCAAGCATTTTCCCCATTGAGAGCATTGTTGTGATTAGATACCTAACTTACAACAACAAGATAAACAACATGGATGACAAGAGGCTCACCAAAATTGCTTCAAACTCTAGCCAAAACCACCACCAGCTCAAGTGGGGATGGCATAAAGATGTCAAATCTTGTCTAAATCATTGGGAATACAAGAAGAATCCATCATGCAAAATATTGATAATCTTATAAATATTATCACTTATAATTTAAGGAGAATGTATGGTGTGATAAACAATTAGAGGATAAAAGGAAATTAAGATACTAAAAGGAGGTGGTCAACCCTAATTTAGAACATCAAAAGTACCTCTCAGTTTTGACAAATGAAAAGAAGAAAATCCACATTTCTAAAATACGAACAAACTCTCACAAGCTACATAGTGAAACTGAGCATTGGATGATTCCCAAAACATCGTGGGATGAAAGAATCTCCCATATGTGTGACACTAAGAGGGTGGAAGATGAAAAACACTTCCTCTTGTATTTCCCTTCCTATAACCAAATTAGATCTCAATTTAACAATATTTGCCACAATGCAAACCTTCCTAACCTCCCAAGTCATCAAATCTATGGTGATCTTGGAATGCTTCCTTCAATGTGTTTTTAGCATAGAAACACAATTTTAAATAAATCAAAGTAATTTCTTACCTTCTTAAGGTCCAATAAACCAATTGGCCTCAGTGGATGTTCTTCTTCATCATCATCATCATCATCATATAAATGTTTAATATTTTTCGTTCTTTTATGAATTTTTAGTCTTAACATATATATATATATATATATATATATATATATATTCATTGACGAAAATCTTGGGGAAAAAAAGAAGTTGAAAACTTTAAATATTGGGGTTTTAAAATACCATATTCAAAAAAACAAATGGAGCAAAGTGTGTTAGGTGTGTAGGTGTGGAGTTTTTGCAATGCAAAGTTCAAATAGAAGAAAAACAATTTCCACCCAATTTTCTATGAATTTCTTTTCTTATAAATTATTTAAATTAATTTTGATAAATTGAGATCTCTTTTAAATACTTTTATAAGTAATATTTATGAAATTGTAAATGTAAGATAACTAATCTCCTAGGAGTAATTTGGTTAAACAAAAATAATTTTTTAGTTTTTAATCTTGTTTATTAATAAAGTAAACATTGATTTGTCTATTATCTATGGATAATTTGAATATAAACTCCAATTTAATAGCATCTTGCAATCATGAATATTTTTCAAACTAAAACTCACATGTTATTAATTTATGTGAACATAAATTGAAGGGTAGTAAAAATATAGGAATGTCGTAAATTTTTTTCTTTTTTACAGACAAGGGTGAACATCAAATTACACCAACTTGGCGATTTATGGTTTGGTATCCCATCAAACAAGCTCAAGTAACCTAGATATTTATGGAAGAAATAATTGGCATCACGAAGAGGATTAGCATTAGCAAGATGGACACTCATAGAAGGAAAGGGATGTTGAGAATGTGTTGTCATTGATGTCAAATGTCGTCATTGATGTCAAATGCGGTCATTGATGTCAAGATCAGTCATTGATGACTGGTGAATGGTGTGCAAGTCAAAGGTTCAGAATGAGCCAATGTCAAAGGAAGACTTATAGTTGTCAATGATAGGGGGAGATTGTTGTTAAGATGACAAAGATCATGAATGCTTTTATGTATTGTGTTGATGAGTTACCGCATATGTACCCTATGAAAATGACAATTCCAAGGATTGAACCAAAACCTATAACACGAAACCATGAACAGACAGAGGAAGCATGAATATTGTTAATACCAAAGAGAATCAGACCAACCAGACAAAGGAAGAATGTCCCCGTATGCAAAGATGAATGTGCATTGATGAACTCTTGATAGAGTTCGGTATGTTTACTCTGTAAATGAACATGAGAGGAAGGAGATCGTGTGCAGATTCTTGCCATGAATCTAAACCAGATCGAGGTTGCTAAAGCAGAGAAGAATTAACCATTTGTTGCATGGGTAGATCATAATCAACCAAAGTCGAATTGGGAGCGTGAATAATTCTACAAGTTAAGTGAACGGATGGTTTAGATTTTATCAAGGTGAAGCTTTCATAAAATCAACGGTCGATAATATACCTTCGGGGCTTGCCATATCGGAGACTCAAACACCACTTAGAGATTTTTGACGACGAGAACAAGTCAACGAAAATATGCTCGGTAATCATGCGGATGATGAATGGGGTTGATGATGATGAGTCAAAGAAATTTAAGTAAATCAACAGTGAGGATCTAATCGGAGGAGAAGATCAAAGACGAAGATAAAAAAGAGTTTTTGCAAGGTTAAGTTAAATCTATGAGGGTGATTAAATTCTTTAAGTCCAAATTGACAGTCCAGAATGATTGAAGTGGATTTTGTTTTGTCGAGACCGAGATATCATTGGGATAGTTGAATGTGTGTATTGGCACTTTGATGAAAGTTATGACGACGACTCCTTTAGCCCAAAAACTAGTGCTTGGTCACGTGAAAGGAAAGGCTTGGCGCCAAAATTAAAGGAGGCGCTTAAGGTAACCATGTTTCATTGGTGCGTAATAGAGTGCTTCGAGACTCTTTCAATGAAATACTCCAAGAACCAACAACAGTCGTTGATTTATCATGGTGAGTGGATCTCTATCATTCATTGAGAATGGACAAAGTGGACTATGTGACCTATAGCAAACATACTCCAAAGATGATGAAGGATTGCGTAACCAGGATGTGAGCATGGCAGCCAGAGTGTCCCAGGGGTGACATGTGTCAATGTGTAATTTTTGGGGATGAAATTGGGTCCAGTTGGGTATGAGGCAATCTCATCCATTTAAGTTGAGTGGATCTCCACCATTTGTTGGCGAAGAGACATTGAAATAAAAGTGTGCTCATGCTTCTATTGCCCCAACGACGACAACAAAGACACCAACAACGATAAGGAATTCAGTGAGCCAATGATATCTATCTATTGCTTGGAAGTTTTGGTCGGAGAATATCTTGACCATCAGTTGTAAAGGTTAGATCTATCAAAAAATGACGACGACCAGGACACCAAGAGCCAACGAGAGTCGTTGGTTGAAGAATGGGCGACAGAACAACAATCGTAGATCTGTCGTGAGTCCCACTTGACCATCTCTGGTCTGAATTTAGGAGAAGATCGAACTGATTAACACACTAAATACAATAAACACAGAGATATGAAGAACATCACAGATATCCAGTGAAAAATATCTTACGTTGAATAAATGAAATAGGTTGAAACTGTAAAACTACATAACTGAAACACTTGCCCGAATGGTGGTAGCTATCTCTGAGAAGAGATGTGGCTGCTACGCACATCCATCTTAGCAGAATGATTACAATGAGGCTATATAGGCCTTTTTGATATTACTCATGAATTTCAAAACCCTAGTAATCCAAAAACCTAACCCTAGAAGGTGAAACGCCAAAAGTCATGTGGGCCCCTATGGGTAAGTTGGTACCTCAACTTCCTGGGGTCATAACTTTTGCATACGACCTCTGTTTTAGGCATGTGATAGCCCATTGGAAAGTTATTTTAGAGAGATACACATTACGCCATCAAACTCTAACTTCGTCTATATTTTGATAGTGGAGAGACAAAAAAACATTGTTTAAGGCTCCAAAACATCCCTGGAAGTACAACAAGATGTGTTGACATGGAAACATACAACATAATCCAATTGGATTAGGTGAGAGGCCATCAGTATCCACCTGGAATATGTGTAGGGCTTTAGACATCCCCAGAAGTGTAGAACCCACAATTACAAAGAAGTACAGAAGAATGTGTTGAACTCAAAACTAACAAGAGGAGCCAATTGGAATAGGTGGGTGGCCACCAATATCCACCTCGATCAATCCTCCCCCCTCAGGAATCAATGGTCTCCATTGCATTGAGTTCCCCCATCAAGTGAGGAAACCTCTATTGGATTTGTCCTTGAGTGAGCCACTTGCCTTGGTGTAGGATTTATCATGCCTTGACAACCCGATAAAGTTGGATCCTCTGTTGGTGATTGCCCTTGACCCGTGTGTCCACTATCTGATCAATGGATGCATGTTCCATGCAATCAGGGTTGAGCTTTGTTGGTGTCAGTTGTTCTATGATCTCTGAGGTGTCCAATAATGGTGGAAAATATGGTTGAAGGAGGTCAACATTGAACATTGGGTGCAAGCCAAGAAATGGTGGAGTGTTGTGCTCAAAAGCATTGTTACCCACAACCTTGGTGATGGTGTAAGGCCCATAGAGAAGTGGTCAGAGCTTTCGATGGAGCCCTATAAGATGCTCCTTCTGCAAGTGTAACCAAACCGTGCTTCCAACCTGAAACTGATGTGATACCCTATGTTGACCATGGCATTGCTTGTACTTGGCATTGGCCTTTTGCAAAATCTCCTAGACCTATTGATGGATGTGTTGAATCCACTCAATGAATCTACTGGATTTGTCAGTCTCATACTGAACATGGTAATATTTTTTTTGTGTGGTTTCCATAGGTAGTGCAACATCAATGGGACCCAAGGGTTGGAATCCCAATCCCACCTAAAATGGGCTATGGCTGGTGGAGCTATGGAGAGCCATGTTGTAACTATGTTGAACATAGGGGAGACTCTCATCCCATTTACGTGAATGCTTAGAGTTGTACATGCATAGGATGTGCACAATCATCTGATTGACAATCTCTATTTGGTCATCTGTTTGGGGGTGGAAAGCGGTAGATATAGTGAGCTTGGTGTCCAATGGTGACTAGAGACTTGACCAAAATGTGTTGAGGAACATGATGTCTCGGTCGGAGATGAGGGTCTATTGTATCCCAAAATGGACCCACACTCATTCAAAGAAGAACTTGGTGGTATATATTGTTGTGATGTTCTTCTTGCAGGCTATGAGGATGGCCATCTTCGAAAATCGATCAACGACCACAAATACACAATCATTGCCTTTCTTGGTGGACGGAAGGCCAGAAATGTAATCCATCGAGATGGACTCCCAAGGCTTATCAGGGGTAGGAAGAGGGGTGTATAAGCCTTGCTTATTGATGTTTGTCTTGGAAATGGCACAGCCAGTGCAAGATCTGATATACTTTTTGACGTCATGTCAAAGTTTTGGCCAATAAAAATGTTTTTGTTGAATGACTACAGTTTTATCCACACCAAAATGTCCTGCCACCCAACTGTAGTGGGATTCCCAAATGAAATTTCCACGCTCTCTTGCAGGAACATAGATATGGCTCGGATGGCATAACAACACGTCTTGAATGTAAAAATCAATGACAGTCACACATGTACCCAAAATTTGATAGATGGTGGTGAAGTTCAGATCTTGCTGATAAAGTTGGGGCCACTTAGATGCATTATGTCCACAGGAATGGAGCACAGTGGTGAGTGCAACTACAGGAGGTCGATTGAGGAAGTCAATGACACGATTTGTGCTCCATGTCTTATACTTGATGTTGATATGGAAATGTTGCAGGTAGGTGGACCATTTCTTATGGCGGTCGTTCTACAACTTCCCCTGTGTCTGTATGAACTGTAGAGGCTTGTGATCAGTGTGGATGATCATCTCCTTTCCCAGAATGTAATTTTTCCATTGACGATGAGATTGTACAATGGAATACATTTCCTTGTCATAGGTGGGGTATTTTTGGACAATATCAGAGAGTGTCTCACTATGGTATGCCACTGGATGACCATGTTGAGTGAGAACTGAACCTACAACATAGTCAGATGCCTCAGTCTCAATCTCGAACGGTTGTTGCAGATCAGGAAAGGAGAGTACTAGAGTTGAGCACAAGCGATTCTTTAGATCATCAAATTCTCATTGTTGTTCCTTCCCCCACATGAAATTTTCCCTGCCACCACCCTTGGTCATGTGGCTAAGGGCCCATGCAATATGGTAGAATTCCAAAACAAACCATCGATAGAAATTGGCCAGTCCCAAGAAGCTCGGAAGCTCAGTTAGTGTGGTCAGGGCTGGCCAGTCATGGATGACTTGGATCTTAGCAAGATCAACATTTACCCCATTCTCATCAACAATGTATCCCAAGTATTGGACCATCTTCATGTCAAAGGAAAATTTTTCCAAGTTGGCATATAGCTTGTGCTTCAACAGAGTGCTCAAAACCTATTGAATATGTCGCATGTGCTCCTCCCAAGTTCTATTGAAGATGAGGATGTCATCCAAATATACCACCACAAAATATTTGGTGAAGGGTCTCAATACATCATCCATCAACCTCATGAAAGTGGTTGGT
>JZKD02S1165185.1:41984-61895 GCA_000966675.3 Picea glauca
CCCGCCAAGGGTTCAGGGGCAGCGCCCCCGAAGAGAATGTTTTGAGAAAATTGCCTTGTAAAATATTGTAATTTCATAGTCAATATGAATCGTTCATCATTAGGTTGCAGATCTGACGGTAGAAGTTATGTTAGGGTTTTTTCCCTAGAAAGAAACCCTATTTTATGTATGAGGAAATTGTATTGTAGTGATGCATGTGAGTGAATATTTTATTATGAGAGAGGAGATAGTGAGAAAAAAAGAGGAAGTTACAATGGGTGTGTTGTAGGTTGTATCCATTCATTTGCTAGATAATAATAAAGGAAGGACTAACAATTTCTCTAGTAGATGTAGACCATATTGGGTGAACCATGTATATCTTTGTCTCTATTGTATTATGTACCTTTTGTGTTTTATTTCCATATCTGTTTTTATTTTATTGCTCTGTGATCCTATTTTCTAATAATTGGTATCAGAGAAAAAGGTAACTCCCACGAAAAGAGGGTACCTGCTTCGAGTGAGAGCAATGGCGGAAGATGGAAAGTTTAGGGTCGAGAAATTTAATAGCCAAAACTACCAATTATGGAAGATACAAAATGAAGACTATCTATATCAGAAGGATATTTTCCTACCATTAGGTGGAAAAGCAAAACAAATGGTGAGTATGAAAGACAAAAAATGGGAGGTTCTTGACAGAAAGGCATTAGGAACGATATGGTTGTCTCTGGCAGCGTCAATGGCCTTCAACATTTCAAAAGAAAATATAACAGAGGATATGATGAAGGCATTGGATAAACTATATGAAAAACCCTTAGCTTCCAACAAGGTATTTCTAATGAAGTGATTATTTAATATGAAAATATGTCAGAAGTTGGTTATGTTATTGATCATTTAAATGAATTTAATAGAGTTTCTAATCAACTAAGTTCTATAGGTGTGAACTTTTATTATGAGGTTAGGGCTCTTATAATCTTCTGCTCATTAGCAGAAAGTTGGAATGTCATGGTCATGGTTGTAAGTAACTATCTCTCTGGTTCAAACACTCTAAAATTTGATGATGTTGTTGGTGTTATACATAGTGAGGAAATGCAACGGAAAAGCACGGGTGAGACACTAGGTAATGCATTAACCATGGAGAACAGGGGAAAGAGGAAATATCCCATGGAACAGTCGGAAGTATAGGAAGGGAAGATCCAAATCTAGACTAGCAAAGATCAAGTGTTGGAGTTGTGGAAAGAAACGACATTTGAGGAAAGACTGCAAATCTCCAAAGAAACAAGGAGATGGACAGCAGGAGAATAATTAGGAAGAAAATATATCAAGTGATGTGTTACAAGATGATTTGATTTTTTCTTTACATAATATTACTAATTCTTGGGTATTAGATTCATGGGCTTCATTTCATACCACACCCCATAGGAAATATTTTCAAGATTATGTTCAAGGTGATTTTGGAAAGGTTTATTTGGGTGATGATGAACCACATAAAATTGTTGGAATGGGTAAGGTACAAATAAAGATAAATAATGGAAACAAATGGTTATTGAAAGAGGTGAGACATGTTCCAGATTTGAGAAGAAATCTAATTTCAACGAAGTAGTTGGGAAGTGAAGGTTGTATACCTACATTTACAGAAAAAGGCATGGAAGGTCACTAAAGGATCACTAGTAATAACAAAAGGAGAGAAGGAAGATAATAACAAAAGGACTCGTCTATCTCTTTAGCTTCTATAAGAGTGGATACAACATTATGTCATCATAGGCTTAGACACATAAGTGAGAAGGGGATACAAATACTCCACAAAAGGAATTTGTTTCCAAATATTAAACAAGTTGATTTGTATTTCTATGAGCATTGTGCTTATGGAAAACAAAAGAGAGTCAAACTTCTCGGAGTCGGGAAGGAAAGGAAGAGTGAAAATGTAGAGCTTGTGCATACATATGTATAGGGACTAGATCAAGTATCATATCTTGGTGGCTCTCGTTGTTATGTTACTTTTATTGATGATGCAACTAGGCAAACTTGGGTTTATTGCATTCAACAAAAATCTGATGTTTTTAACACTTTTAAAAAATGGAAAGCCTTGGTTGAGAATGAGATAGGAAAAAGGTTGAAGTGTCTCAGATCAGATAAAGGAGGTGAACATTGTAGCAAGGAGTTTGATAATTATTGTTCGTGACATGGGATTCGTAGAGAGAAGACATTTCTAAGAACACCACAAGAAAATGGTGTGTCATAAAGGATGAACGGGACAATCATGGAACGTGCAAAGAGTATGATATTGCATGCAGGGTTACCCTTACAGTTTTGGGCAGATGTTGTAGATATTGTTGTTTACTTAAAAAAAATGGAGGGCCTTCAAGCTCCGTGGATGGTGTAATTCCAGAGGAGGCATGGACAGGTAAAAAGATAAACTATTCATTTCTGAATACTTTTGGGTGTGAAGCATTATCACATATTGATAAAGAAAATAGAAAAAAACTTGAGGAAAAATACAAGAAGTGTAACTTTATTGGATACAGTGTTAATGATTTTTGTTATTGCTTATGGGATTATGAAAATTAAAAAATCATTAGGAGTAGAGATGTGGTATTCAAATAAAATGTCATGTACAAAGATCAGTTGCAGGGAAAGAAATGGGAAAAGGAAAACACAGAATACACAGTGCTTGATGAAATCAAAGAAAATGAAATTCCAAAGGTACCAGAAAATCAAATTGTACAACAACGAGAGTAGTAGGTACCTCAAAGTCCCACAAGTGTTGTTAGAATATCTACCAGGTTAAGTAGACCCCCTGAACGATACTCTCCTTCATTGTATTATTTATTATTAATTGATTCCGGTGAACAGAAAGTTATGAAGAGGTAATGCAGGTAGACACTAAAAAGAAGTGGGAGAAAGGAATGAAAGAGGAAATGGACTCCTTAGTAAATAACTAGACTTGGGACTTGGTTCAGTTTTCTGCATGAAAAAGAGAATTGCAAAATAAATGTGTTTACAAGTTGAAGGAAGAAGATGGAGGTAAAAAGCGGTACAAGGGAAAACTTGTTATAAAGGGGTTTGCATAGAAGAAAGGTATAGATTTTGATTAAATATTTTCTCATGTTGTTAAAATGACTTCAATTAGGACTATTTTATGTCTTGTGGCAATAGAAGATTTGAATCTTGAATATTTATATGTAAAAATAGATTTTCTCCATGGGGATTTGGAGGAAGATATTTATATGCAATAGCCACAAGGGTATGAGGTCAAAGGGGAGACGAATTTGGTATGTAGGTTGAAGATGCTTCACAATCAGGTTAGCTTTTTACCTATATGGTAAAATGCTTCATATTTTTTTTATTTTCATAATCCCATAAGCAATAACCAAAATCCTTAACATTGTATCCAATAAAGTTACACTTCTTGGATTTTTCCTCAAGTTTTGTTCTATTTTTTTTATCAATATGGGAAAATGATTCACAACCAAAATTATTCAGAAATGAATAGTTTAGATTTTTACATGTCCATGCCTCCTCTAAAATTCCACGATCCAAGGAGCTTGAAGGCCCTCTATTTTTTAAGTAAACAACAATATCTACAACATATGCCCAAAACTGTAAGGGCAGCCCTACATGCAATCTCATACTCCTTACATGTTCCATGATTGTCATGTTCATCCTTTCTGAAACACCATTTTCTTGTGGTGTTCTTGGAAATGTCTTCTCTCTATGAATCCCATGGAATGAACAATAATTATCAAACTCCTTGATGCAGTATTCACCTCCAAGGAAATGGTATTTGAAATTTGACAGGTTTATGACAGAACAAGGTTATAGTGGATGTCAATATGATCACTACATTTATTTTAAGAGGCTAGAAAATGGAAGATATATTATCTTGTTATTGTGTGTATATGAAATGCTTGTTGCAGGGTATAACATGCAGGATATAAATGTGCTCGAAAGGAAATTAGCTAATTCATTTGTGATGAAGGATTTGCGTGTTACAAAGAAAATGCTTGGTATGAGAATAACAAGAGACGGGAAAAATCGCAAATTGGCATTGTCTCAGGGAGAGTACATAGAGAAGGTGTTGGAGAGGTTTAGAATATAGAATGAAAAAAAAGTTAGTAAACATTTGGCCAACCATTTCAAGTTAACCAAGGAAATGTGTCCCAAGACACAGGAGCAGACAAAATACATGTCTAGGGTCCCTTATTCATCAACAGTTGGCAGCTTGATGTATGTGATGGTGTGCACAAGACCGGATATTGCACATGAAGTGGGAGTTGTGAGAAGGTATATGAACAATCCAAGGAAAGAACATTGGGAGGCAGTAAAGTGGATTATTAGGTATTTGAGAGGTACTACTACTGATGCATTATGTTTTGGAGGTTCAAATACTATTTTACAAGGATATGTTGATTTAGATATGGTATGTGATAAAGAGGAGAACCACGGGGTAGGTGGAACAACAATAAGTTAGATTTTCAAACTCCAAAAGGTTGTTGAAATTTCAACAATGGAAGTAGAGTATGTTGTTGCTACAGAGGCTAGTAAAGAGATGATTTGGTTACATATGTTTATGGAGGAATTTGGAAAGCAGCAGGAGAATAGAAAGTCGTATTGTAATAGCCAGAGTGCCATTCATCTTGAAAAGAACTAAGCCTTCCATTCTAATAATAAACATATACAACTCAAGTACCACTTCATACAATCTGTTTTGGAAGATGGACAATTGAAGTTGGAAAAGATACATACTAAATAGAATCTTACAGACATGTTAACAAAGGTAGTAACCAGGGAGAAACTGAGTTCCTGCGCAGTTTCAGTTGACCTTCAAGCATGAATTTGAAGATGAGAAGCTTTCTAGGTCCAAGGTCCATCATAGTCCAATAGGTACAATAGCAGTGGAGTTGTTGTGATCAGTATCCAAGTAGGAGATTATTGATTATGGAGCCTGATTATCTTCTTGATTCGTAGGTATTTTTTTAGTCGTGTTTGGATCCCATTTCTTGAGGGGGGTGTAAATATTTTGTATTCTCCCCCCCCTTTGGGGGGGGTTGGGGGCAGTGCCCTCGAAGAGAAATTTTTGGGAAAATTTCCTTGTAAAATATTGTAATTCCATAGTCAATCTGAATCGTTCATCATTAGGTTGCATATCTGACGGTAGAAGTTATGTTAGGGTTTTTTTCCCTAGAAAGCAACCCTCTTTTTCTGTATGAGGGAAATGTATTACAGCGATGCATGTGAGTGAATATTGTATTCTGAGAGAGGATATTGTGACAAAAAGAAGAGGAAGTTACAGCGGGTGTGTTGTAAGTTGTATCCCTTCATTCGTTGGATAATAATAAAGGAAGGACTGGCAATTTTTTCTGGTGGACATAGCCAATATTGGGCGAACCAAGTATATTTGTGTCTCTATTGTATAGTGTATCTTATGTGTTTTATTTCTGCATTTGCTTTTATTTTATTGATCTGCGATCCTCTTTTATAACAGTCCTTAGTTACTAGCCAATACATGATTAAGATGACCAAGGTTCTTGGATTGAATTCTTTCCCTCCACTCTCATCGCCTAGATCTCATTTGAGGAGCTCAAAGCAACAAGGAATGTGTTAGTCTCTACTTTTGTCTTGGTTTAAGTAAGAAAACCTTGTCCTAAACCCTCCTTACCCATCCCTCATTTTCCGTTTTCAGTTGTTTTCATTCTTTAGATTTTTTATATTTCATAGTTAGCATTAAAATCTTTGATGATTTATTTGAGTTTTGATTATGAAAAACATTGTTTAAACTAGAAGTGTCTCCTTTATGTCGTTGGAATTTTAAAATTTAAGTTGTCAAACGCGCTACGGGAATAAGCCTATTCCCATAGCGCCAAATAATCATGCCATAACGTGCATCGCTATCCCGATTTAGTTATGATAACGAGATCATGAGCTAAGAGTTTGTGTGTTCCCACGATAATTTGGTAATCATCTCTAAATCCAACATGTTCAGAACATGATCGCTATACACGCGCGCAGGGTTCATTTCAAAATCCCATGTTATTTAATGATTATTATGTGATCGGTTCGAGTTGTTTGAAGTTCAAACCTATAGGAAGAAATACAGGCATCCATTCAAAACATCAGGCATATATCAGCAATTACAGGAAGGAAATTCGGAACCCGAGGGCGTTAGTTGCAGATTTGAGTTGAAATGGTGCCAAAGTGGAGCGGACAAGTGGCCAGAATCGAACTAAAAGGTGTTGAACTCCTTAAAGCCTACCCTAAAATGGCTCAAAGATTCAGATACGTCGGGTGGTTTGAGTTCCTCACTACATTTCAAGGATATGACGAACGGGTTTCCATGGAATTTTCTTTGAATTTCGATGGTCATGAGGTCGAAATCGACAAGATGTTGATGATGGTGACAGAGCAGACTATAGCCAAGGCTTGTAAGCTCGTAGTTGGAGGGGAAATATGGTGGAAGAAGGAACACGTGGTCACTGAGTTTGTGAATCAATTCCTCCTTCTAGATAAGCAGAATCTGGATTGGAGAAGGGGAATTCCTTGCAGCTAGGTCCGACCCGAATGGCACACTTCCCTGGTGGTGATTCACAGATACATCACCTGCGAAGGGAGGTTTTCTTTAATCTACATCTACCATATCAGAATATTGATGCATCTAAATGGTGACTATCCTTTAAACCTTCCTTATTTCCTGCTTAAAAGTTTGACAAAAATGTCTAAGAAGGTACAATCTATTTCCACTAACGCCAAGGGCAGTTTGTTCCATCAAGTCCTGATTAAAACCCTAGTCATGTCTGCCCTGAATGAACTACAAAAGCCCTGGAATTGGCTCACGGAATCCTTAAAACATGTTGCTCAATCCAATAAGTCGAAAAAGGGCAGAGGGAGGAAAACTGTTAAACAAAGTCGAGATGTTGTTGATGAAAACCCTGTAAAAGACGAATCTTCTGATATCAAGGTAACTAAAAAGAGCAGGAGTAAAAGACCTAGATAGGAGCTCGAACATGAGGTGCTTCCTGAGGAAGATGTCAAAGAAGAGACAGAGTCATATAATGATCTCATTGCTCAAACTGCAGTCAAGACTGAAATGCCATCCACCAGCAAAAAGAACGTTGCAGTCAAAGGAAAAAGGAAAAAGGGTGTGTGTGTATCACAAAAACCTCAGAGAAATTCAACCAGGGATACTAATAAGTATAGGTTGAACTCAAAAGCAATGTTCAATCCTACCATTAAAGAATAAAACACCATAATCATAGATGATGATTCTGAGGAGGTTGAAACAAGCACCAGGAAAAAAGCAAAGAAGACTCCTTTTCCCAAGAAATATGTCAGCAAAGGAAAGGGAAAACTTACACCACCTACATGCCCTATAACGAGAGCTTCAACTAGATTAGCTAAGGCTAAAGAGATGGCTAAAGGCATCAGTGAATTCCATGAAGAAACATAGGATTACATGGAAGATTCATATTACTTACCAAATGTACCTAGAGCTATGCATTCATCAAGTTCTGAAGAAGAACATAGCTCAGAATTGATTTCAAAATATCAGGTTAAATCCAAAGAACCTAGTGTTACTTTAAATCTGAATGAAACTGCACCCTCTGAAGATTGTTCAGGATTCAGGGTCGAGATAAGAACTGATAAGGAAAAGATTAAAGAATTTCAGAAAACCATAAAACAATTAAAGAAGGAAAAGATGTAGATAGAACAGTGGAATGCTCGCCGGCAGGAAAGAATTCAAAGTCTTAAAAAGAAGAAGAAGGAGCAAAGGGCATTGCTTAAGGAACTCAGGGAAATCAATTTCATACTTTACTGGCACAATGTTGTGTTAACCACAAAGCTCAAGCAGAAAAATGCCAAAGCCTCTGCAGCGATTTTATCTTAAAAGTAACATGAAGATTGGTTACAGTTTTGTTTAAAGATGCTCTAGGAGATATGGCAAATAATACTCGTTTTGATCAAGGAGATGCTAATATTTTGATATGCTTTACAAAGTCAAATGAAATCTCTATTTTGTAGAGTATTGCTTGCAATGTTTGTTATATCAAGCTGTTGAGTTGTGGACTATTTTGGAAATAGTAGCTCATTTTTTAGTGACATAATTTAGGATCTGGATACTCTTTGATTCTAGTCATTTAAAGTTGTCCTAGATAATAGGATCTGGTAGTTTTATAGCTGTTTTAAATAGACAGAAGACATACCTTATGAGGGTCGAAAATTTGGAGATCTATAGAGACTTTTTGTGGAGATTATTGTAAAGGCATGTATGTTCAATTGACACTTAATAGCAAAGGCATATGGATGGTTAGACCTTCTCTTTTCTACTCTGTTTTTTTCATTTTTCATGCTTGAATTTATTATTCAAATTGCAATGTGTTTGGTTCTTGAATGTTAATTTATACAGTGAAGATTTTGCTGTAGAGATAATTTTCAAGTAATGATTTCAAGCTGATACCCATGTTTCTTTATAATATATTGAAACTAAACCTTGTGAAATTGACAAATTGAAGATTTCACTTTCTTTTTCTTGAATTGGTTTACTCCATCTATGTATCTACCTATTATTCAGCCAATGGGATATGCAATGTTTTAATCTTGATTTTCATGCCCTGTTGTAAAGCTTGACCCTGTTTTCAACCATTATACCAAAAACAAATCATAAAACCCTCAAAAATACTTTGCAATAAAATCAATGATGCCCTAGCTTGCCCTTACCATTCGAGTGCAACTTTAGGGACTAACATTTTTGGCGCCATTGTCGGGGAGCAAAGAAACGAAGATAACTTCCCTGGGAAAACGACAAGTTTATATTCAGATCTTGATGGTGAACAAGATTTTGGACATTTTCTAAAGACTGTGATTATTCACCTGGCGACTCCTTTGTAGTAATTCTGGCTCCTAAGAAAGAAGGGAAAGGACCTAAAATTCCAAAAAATCCTCCACCATCAAATAAGAGACCAGTAACAAGGAAAAATCCAGATCCTGAGCCTGTAGCAGCAGTGCCAGACCCTGAAAAAATACTAAGAAAGCCTAAAGTTCTTCCTGGTCAGTCTTCACATTCAAAAGGGAAATTATCTTCAGAAAGTTCTCAGGCAGAATCTTCTGAGATCATTAAAATCCAGGCAAATGAAGATTTGAAACCCGAAAGTGAAAATAAGCCTGTTGTTAATTCTGATACAGTTTCATTCCCAACAAATGTTTCTGAATTAAGTTCAGAACAAAGGAAGTTTCTTATTGAGCTTATTAAACAAGAATTTCCATACTTGTTGTCTGAAACTGGAGATTTGAGAGTTCTCAGCACAAGTATTAAGAGTGAAACAGAGACTTCTGCATCATCTTGTGAATCTTTCTCACTTGAAGATTTCATAACACATTATTATTATTTTGATAATCATATGTTTCTCAGTCCATTAGTTGATCAAAGTCCAGAAGAGAAGTCTACATCTATTGAAAGACAAGGTTCAGGGACAATACATATAAATTGTAAAACACAAGGGATTGTTTCACCCACGGCATCATCATTCTTGCTTATCCCCCAAAATCCAAACACAACTAATATGGCCGCAGACAGAATGGACCAAATAGTTGCAGCTAGGTATGCCCCTCTGGTACTTCCTCAAGTCATGTATTCTTTTCCACCAAATGATTATATAAGATATTTGCCCAGATTTAATGGAGAAGGATCAGTTACTGTTGAAGAACATTTGAATTCATTTTATAGTTTTGCAGACAATTTTAATGTAGAGCATGTTGATGTTTGGATGAGATTATTCGTACAAAGTTTAGATGGGGAAGCAAGAAAGTGGTTCAGAAGTTTGCCTACTAACTCAATAGCTGATATTATAGCTTTAGATGAGGCTTTTCTAAATCGATGGGCAGAAAAAAAAGATTTTCAGTATTACCTTACTGAATTTGGTGCTTTAAGGAGGAAACAAGGAGAATCAATTCCTGATTTTACCAAAAGGTTCAACCTGATGTACGGTAAAATTCCAGAGGAGATAAAACCTTCAGAGGCATCAGCCAAAATCACATTTTCCAATGCATTCGATGCCGAATTTTCCTTATTGCTTAGGGAAAGAAGAGCCACTACCCTTAGTCTAATGCAAGATGCAGCTATTGAGGTGGAATCAAACATATTAGCAGCAGACAAATTGAAATCCAGAAGTGACAGAGATAGAAAAAAACAAAAAGAAGAGCTGCCTTCATCTTCTAATTCAACATCTGATATTAAAATGGATGAAATGACAAAGATGT
Organism: Picea glauca; assembly: GCA_000966675.3. Classification (NCBI taxonomy): domain Eukaryota; kingdom Viridiplantae; phylum Streptophyta; class Pinopsida; order Pinales; family Pinaceae; genus Picea; species Picea glauca. The sequence goes on from JZKD02S1165185.1 coordinate 52,212, forward strand.
TGAAAACTTTGACTTTTGAGATGGCAAGGTTGAAGATGGAACAAAAACAGCCCAATAAACCTGCACAAGAGGGTGGATATAGAAATCCCAATCAATTCAGGAGAGCAAACAATGTACCTCAGATTTTACCAAGAGAAAGAAAAAATCAAGATGACCAAAAGGTATTACCTCCTTTTCATAATAATGCAGTAGATGAGGAGGAAGATAATGATGGTACAGAAGAAGACTCTGCAGTTCACTTGACTGATTCTGAATCAACCCCTTTACATGTAACACAGCAAGAATATGAAGATACTTTGATTGCAAATCAGTTTGAGGAAGGGGATGGAGAGGAGATTGTCCAGCATGAACCCACAGGGAAAAGATACAATCTCAGATCTGGTTCTCAGGTACCTATACATACCTATTTCTACAAAGAAATCCAGTACTTCAGGAAAGACAGGGGTAATCAAAGGTGTTCCTAATATTCAAACAGATCATTCATTAAAGCAACCGGTCAAAGATAACACTACTGATATAAGGGAACCTGATAAAAATGTATCTTCTTTCAATCTTGAATGTGAAATCAACAAAATTAAGATTCCAGTACCATTATTAGAACTTCTAAAAACAGAACCATTCAGAAAAACTGTCCTTAAGGATCTAGAAGCTCCAGCTAATGTCACTTTCTCAGATACAGTCAACCTTGAAGATGAAAATCCTGCTATTACTATTGGACCTCACATTGAAGACAAAGTTGATGCCTCTCCACCTTTTTACAATTCACTAAATATTCATGACAAGATACTACACAATTGCTTAATGGATTCTGGTGCTTCGCATAATGTCATGCCTAAGGTGGTGATGGAAGAATTGGGGTTAGACATTACTAGACCATATCAGATCTATATTCTTTTGATTCCAAGAAAGTCAAATGTCTTGGGCTTATGAAAGATGTGGTCGTAACTCTTTCCCAGTTACTTATGAAGAGTGTGGTGTTAGATGTTATCGTGGCTGACATACCACCAAAATTTGGGATGCCTCTTTCAAGATCTTGGGCTAAAAAGGTAGGTGGCACTCTGCAGATGGACCTAAGCTACGCAACCATACCTGTTTTTGGTGGTGAACAATGGAGGTTATACAGAAAAGTCAGACTAGATTATTTGGTAAGTGATCATGATAATCCCACTAATCACCCTATATATGTTGTAGAATATGATCTAGGCTCTTCTATTTTTCATATGGATGAGGAAATGGCCGAGGTATCAGTCAGAAAGTCAATAACTACAGTAAGAGATAGTGAAGATAATTTGGTTTGGAAAATGTATTTTGATGGGATTAGTTCTAAAGAAGGTTCTGGAGCTGGTATTGTCTTCATTTCCCCTACCAAGGAGGTTATTCCAATGTCATATAAACTTGAATTTGACACCACTAATAATATCAGTGAGTATGAAGCTTTGTTGTTAGGATTGAAAGCTGCAAGAGACATGGGAATAGATGAGTTATATGTTTTTGGAGATTCTGAACTTATTGTTCACCGGGTTAGAAACATATATCAAACCAAGCAGCAAAGATTGAAACAATACAGAAATGAGGTGTGGGATTATATAGATAAATTCTTCTTGGCACTCAATATTACTTTTGTTCACAAAGATTTAAATCAGCATGCTGATTCTTTGGCATTTGCAGCAAGCAATTTTAAAACTCGGATGTTTCCTAATCTGAAGTTTCAAATTGAAGTTAGACACAGACCTTCAATCCTAGATAGTATAAAACATTGGCAGGTTTTTAAAGATGATGAGGAAATTCAGAGATTTATGAAAACCATTGAGGAGTTTTCTAACATTTTAATTGATCAAGATGATGAAGAAGCAGAAGCAGAAATACACACTGCAAAAATTCTTCAAGATACTATTGTTGGTCACAAGATCATTGAATTGAAGACAAACCATTTGCCTAAGGGTTTGGTCCCATTAGAAAGATTGTTCGATCACAATGATGTCTCCAAGAAGGTTGTTATCCAAACAGAAGAAACAGACGTGGAAGACTGTGACATTAGTTTAGATGCAAATCCCAGGTTGGTAAAAGTATCCAGGAAACTATCAAAAAAGCAGAAGGAAGCATATATTGAATTAATGAAACAATATTCAGATATATTTTCCTGGTCTTATGAAGATTTGAAAGTGTTTGATACAGAAATTATTCAACATAAAATCCCTCTAAAACCTGGATCAAAACCTGTAAAGAAGAAAGTCAGGCAATTCAATCCTTTACTGTTACCAATAATAGAAACGGAATTGAAGAGGCTTCTAGAAGCAAAAATCATAGTGCCACTAAGATACTCAGAATGGGTAGCAAACCTTGTGCCTGTCAGGAAAAAGAACGGAGAGATAAGGCTCTGTGTAGACTTCCGGAATMTAAACARATGTTCTCTGAAAGATAATTATCCATTACCAAAGATGGATTATATCTTACAAAAGGTTGTTGGTGCAAAAAGAATTTCTATGCTAGATGGATATTCAGGGTACAATCAAATATCAGTAATGGAAGAAGACAAAAAGAAAACAGCTTTTACCACTCCATGGAGCACCTTTATGTACGAAAAGATGCCTTTTGGGTTAATGAACGCTGGGGCTACATTTCAAAGAGCTATGGATATAGATTTCATTGGCGAGAAAGATAGGTTTGTAGTAATTTACCTTGATGACATCACTGTATTTTCAGCATCAGATGAAGATCATTTACAGCATTTGAAGCAGACCTTTGAGAAATGCAGGAAGTACGGCATATCACTTAATCCCAAAAAGTCACATTTTTCCATGGAGGAAGGTAAGCTTCTTGGACATATTGTTTCACCTGAAGGAATTAAAATAGATCCAGAAAGAGTAAAGGTTATTCAACTAATCGACATTCCGAGAAATAAAAAGTCCATTCAGTCCTTCATTGGTAATAATTTTTTAAGGAGGTCTATACCTAACTTTGCAGAGATTTTCAAATACATCACTAATATGATGAAAAAGGATGTAGAAATTAAGTGGATACCGGAGGCAAGAGAATCCTTCGAAAAGATCAAGAAGGCTATTGTTCAGACACCTGTTCTAATTATCCCATATTTTTCAAAGGAGTTCATAATTTTTTCATTTGCATCAGAAAATACCATAGTCGTTGTTCTTCTGCAAAGAAATGAACAAGGTCACGAGCAGCCTATCTCATTCTTTAGAAAAACTCTCAGGGATTATGAACTGAAGTATGATCTAATAGAAAAATAGGCTTATGCCTTAGTGAAGGCTTTAAAATCTTTCAGAGTATATATTCTTCAATCAAAAATTACTGCTTAAGTCCCAAGCAATGCATTCAAAGAAATATTGGTTCAGCCTGATTGTGAAGGTAAGAGGGGGAAGTGGATAACTAAAATCTTGGAATATGATATCACCATAAAGCCTACCCAGCTGATAAAGGGACAAGGTCTCGCCAAATTGATGATGGAATCCAATTACAAAGCAATCAGATTATACCATCTTTCAGATATGACACAGGACACTTCTGTTCAGATTGAAGAAAATGATTTACAAATAAACAGCAAATATGCTTCTTCAGAATGGTATAAGGACATCGTGTTTTTCTTGCTGAATTTTCAATCTCCCCGAGAATTAGATAAATCAAAATACAGATCATTAAAGTTGAAAGCTGTAAACTATTGCATTATTGATCAGACCTTGATTTGGAAAGACCCCAATAGTTTTCTATTAAGATGTGTGGATGAAAAAGAGGCTAAACAAATCTTTCAAGATTTGCATCATGGTGTTTGCGAAGGGCATCATCATTGGAAGGCAACTGCCTTCAAAATCCTGAGAGTGGGCTATTACTGGCCAGTTCTATTCTCAGATATTTTTGTTCAGGTCAGGGCATGTGAACCCTGTCAAAAATTTGTCGAAAAACAGAAACTTATATCCATGCCTCTAAAACCAATCATTGCTCACGGACCGTTCCAACAGTGGGGATTAGATTTCATTGGAGAAATTAATCTCGCCTCATCAGGGCAGCATAGATGGATTCTTACAGCCATTGATTACTTTACAAAGTGGATAGAAGCAATTCCGACCAAAAATACTACAGACAAGGTAATCATGGAATTTCTAGAAGGATATATTTTTTCCAGGTTTGGCTGTCCTAAAAAGTTGGTCATTGATAATGCACAGGCTTTTAAGTCGAATTCCATGCTTGAATTCTGCAATAAATAAAATATCAAATTGGTTCATTCTACTCCCTACTACCCCCAGGGAAACGAATTGGTTGAATATTCCAATAAGACACTGGTAAGGATTATCAAAAAGTTGCTGGCAGAAAATAAAAAAGCATGGGATTCTAAGTTGAAATTTGCTTTATGGGCTGATCGCATCAGCAACAAGAAATCTATTGGGACATCTCCCTTCCAGATGGTATATGGCACAAAATCTATCCTTCCAACTCAATTGGGTCTGTCAGTTTTGAAATTTTTGCAAGAAGAACAGGAAGAACCCAATGATGTAGAAAGAAGGATTTTTCATCTCATTGAAGTTCAGCAGGCCAGAGAACAGGTTAACCAGAAAGATGTTGCTCATCAGAACAAAATCAAGGCCACATTTGATAAAGGAACCAAGAAATATGTTTTTAATGAAGGAGATTTGGTATTGATATGGGATGCCAGGAGAGAAGACAAATCAAAACATGGAAAGTTTGATAATCTGTGGTATGGTCCTTTCAGGATAACCAAGGTAATGAACAATAACACTTTCCTCCTTCATAATTTAGATAACACTGAAGTTTTTGGGGGGCCCAGTGAATGGGAGGTTCTTGAAGCATTATTTCATCTAAAGGTACGACAAGTTAGAGTTAGTACAATAGGTTTTCTTTTAATAAAGACTCCATATACCCAATGGACTTGTTTTTACAGTTATACAGAGAATAAAAGACAGACAATCACAGGGAAATAAATGAATTAGAGATAAAGGAAAGGCAATGGTCTGCAGTTCTTGGAGTTTAGTATCAAAACTCCATCCCCAGAAGTAGCCAATGTTAGTCTCTACTTTTGTCTTGGTTTAAGTAAGAAACCCTTGTCCTAAACCCTCCTTACCCATCCCTCATTTTCCGTTTTCAGTTGTTTTCATTCTTTAGATTTTTGATATTTTATAGTTAGCATTAAAAAAATTGATGATTTATTTGAGTTTTGATTATGAAAAACATTGTTTAAACTAGAAGTGTCTCCTTTATGCCGTTGGAATTTTCAAATTTTAAGTTGTCAAACGCGCTACGATAATAAGCTTATTCCTGTAGCGCCAAATAATCATGCCATAACGTGCGCCTGCTATCTTGATTTAGTTATGATAACGAGATCATGAGCTAAGAGTTTGTGTGTTCCCACGAGAATTTGGTAATCATCTCTAAATCCAACATGTTCAGAACATGATCGCTATACACGCGCGCAGGGTTCATTTCAAAATCCCATGTTATTTAATGATTATTATGTGATCGGTTCGAGTTGTTTTAAGTTCAACCCTGCAGGAAGAAATACAGGTATCCATTCAAAACATCAGGCATATATCAGCAATTGCAGGAAGGAAATTCAGAACCCGAAGGCGTTAGTTGCAGATTTGAGTTGAAATGGTGCTAAAGCGAAGCGGACAAGTGGCCAGAATCGAACCAGAAGGTGTCAAACTCCTTGAATCCTACCCTCAAATGGCTCAAAGATTCAGAGACGCCGGGTGGTTTGAGTTCCTCACTACATTTCAAGGATATGACGAACGGGTTTCCATGGAATTTGCTTTGAATTTCGATGGTCATGAGGTCGAAATTGACAAGATGTTGATGTTGGTGACAGAGCAGACTATATCCAAGGCTTGCAGGCTCGTAGTTGGAGGGGAAAGATGGTGGAATCAGGAACATGTGGTCACTGAGTTTGTGAATCAATTCCTCCTTCTAGATAAGCAGAATCCAGATTGGAGAAGGGGAATTCCTCGCAGCTGGGTCCGACCCGAATGGCACACTGCCTTGGTGGTGATTCACAGATATATCACCTGCGAAGGGAGGTTTTCTTTAATCTACATCTACCATATCAGATTATTGATGCATCTAAACGGTGACTATCCTTTAAACCTTCCTTATTTCCTTCTTAAAAGTTTGACAAAAATGTCCAAGAAGGTACAATCTATTTCCACTAACGCCAAGGGAAGTTTGTTCCATCAAGTCCTGATTAAAACCCTAGTCATGTCTACCCTGAATGAACTACAAAAGCCCTGGAATTGGCTCACAGAATCCTTAAAACCTGTTGCTCAATCCAATAAGTCGAAAAAGGGCAGAGGGAGGAAAATTGTTAAACAGAGTCAAGATGTTGTTGATGAAAACCCTGTAAAAGACGAATCTTCTGATATCAAGGTAACTAAAAAGAGCAGGAGTAAAAGACCTAGATGGGAGCCCGAACATGAGGTGCTTCCTGAGGAAGATGTCAAAGAAGAGACAGATTCAGATAATGATCTCATTTCTCAAACTACAGTCAAGACTAAAATGTCGTCCACCAGCAAAAAGAACGTTGCAGTCAAAGGAAAAAGGAAAAAGGGTGTGTGTGTATCATAAAAACCTCAGAGAAATTCAACCAGGGATACTAATAAGTATAGGTTGAACTCAAAAGCAATGTTCAATCCTGCCATTAAAGAAGAAAACACCATAATCATAGATGATGATTCTGAGGAGGTTGAAACAAGCACCAGGAAAAAAGCAAGGAAGACTCCTTTTCCCAAGAAATCTGTCAACAAAGGAAAGGGAAAACTTACACCACCTACATGCCCTATAACGAGAGCTTCAACTAGATTATCTAAGGCTAAAGAGATGGCTAAAGGCATCAGTGAATTCCATGAAGAAACACAGGATTACATGGAAGATTCAGATTACTTACCAGATGTACCTGGAGCTATGGATTCATCAAGTTCTAAAGAAGAACATAGCTCAGAATTGATTTCAAAATATCAGGTTAAAGCCAAAGAATCCAGTGTTACTTTAAATCTGAATGAAATTGCACCCTCTGAAGATTGTTCAGGATTCAAGGTCGAGATAAGAACTGATAAGGAAAAGATTAAAGAATTTTATAAAACCATAAAATAGTTAAAGAAGGAAAATATGCAGATAGAACAGTGGAATGCTCGCCAGCAGGAAAGAATTCAAAGTCTTAAAAAGAAGAAGAAGGAGCAAAGGGCATTGCTTAAGGAACTCGGGGAAATCAATTTCAGACTTTACTGGCACAATGTTGTGTTAACCACAAAGCTCAAGCAGAAAAATGCCAAAGCCTCTGCAGCGATTTTATCTTAAAAGTAACATGAAGATTGGTTACAGTTTTGTTTGAAGATGCTCCAGGAGATATGGCAAATAATACTCATTTTGATCAAGGAGATGCTAAGATTTTGATCTTCTTTACAGAGTCAAACGAAATCTCTATTTTGTAGAGTATTGTTGGCAATGTTTGTTATATCAAGTTGTTGAGTTGTGGACTATTTTGGAAATAGTAGCTCATTTTTTAGTGACATAATTTAGGATCTGAATACTCTTTGATTCTAGCCATTTAAAGTTGTCCTAGATAATAGGATCTGGTAGTTTCATAGTTGTTTTAAATAGACAGAAGACATACCTTATGAGGGTCGAAAATTTGGAGATCTATAGAGACTTTTTGTGGAGATTATTGTAAAGGCATGTATGTTCAATTGACACTTAATAGCAAAGGCATATGGATGGTTAGACCTTCTCTTTTCTACTCTGTTTTTTTATTTTTCATGCTTGAATTTATTATTCAAATTGCAATGTGTTTGGTTCTTGAATGTTAATTTATATAGTGAAGATTTTGTTGTAGAGATAATTTTCAAGTAATGATTTCAAGCTGATACCCCTGTTTCTTTATAATATATTGAAACTAAACCTTGTGAAATTGACAAATTGAAGATTTCACTTTATTTTTCTTGAATTGGTTTACTCCATCTATGTATCTACCTATTATTCAGCCAATGGGATATGCAATTTTTTAATCTTGATTTTCATGCCCTGTTGTAAAGCTTGACCCTGTTTTCAACCATTATACCAAAACCAAATCATAAAACCCTCAAAAATTCTTTGCAATAAAATCAATGATGCCCTAGCTTGCCCTTACCAGATGAGTGCAACTTTAGGGACTAACAGAAGGCAATAAATATCTTTGGATGGACTTTTTCGCTTAGTTTTGTGATAGTTTTTATATTGCTAGAGAGTCTTCTGGATCAAAACTATGTGTGGAGTTTTGAAATATCCTATGTTTCGAGTGCACACTCCACCCATCATCAAGGAACATAAGAAGTTGATAGTTTACCAAAGAGTGTTAATCATATTATGTATTCAATCTTTATTGCTTACTTGATTTCTCAACCACCGAGCATTATTATTTTTACCTTTAGTATTATCTAGTATCAACAGCTAAAATCAAATAATTTATGTTTCTTTCTTTATTAGTTACCTAAATTCTCACAACCTCATTTTTGGATCGTTTTTCTTGTAGTATCCTAGCATATATTTCTCCTTAATCTACGTTACATAATAGTACTATATAACCGTCCCGCTATCTCTACAACTCCATCCTTACTTTATTACTGTATTATTTTAATTGTATTTTATATTTCATTTTATTCCATTTGAATTTAATACTTTATCTTAATTATTCCACTCCAATTTAATCTTCTATTTCTTAATACTTCATCATCAATTTATGCTTCTTCAATTCAATAATTTATCTCCTTAATACTTTATCCTTTTTTTATTTAATTGTATTTCTAACAACCTCGCCTCCCTTTATCCATTCTTATTTAATACTTTAGCATTTTTAATTATAATTGATTATTTTACTTATTCAATTTTATTGTTTACCTAAATTCTCAACAACCTCATTATTATTTTCACTTTTTGGATTACCTAGTAGCAACAACTTCAAATAATTTATTTTTCCTTCTTCATTATTTACCTAAATTCTCACCACGTCATTATTTATACTTCTTGGATTACCTAACAACAATGACTAACTTCAATCCATTAATAGTAAAAATGTTAAGAACCAAATATCAATATAGCGTAGAAAAACCTTAGAATAAGTACTCAAAGCCTTGAAAAAGAGAGAATTTCAGGAAATAAGCCTCTTCGAGGGGGAAACCTCCTTATACCCAACATAAATGTCCAAATACTAGATGATTCCAAATTAAAATGTTTCCTTGGTATATATAGGAGACTAGGAGGTACAATTACAACTAATGGACTCAAGCCGACATAAATAAAATAACACTATTAATGTAATATGCCCAAATTAAGGGGTAATGAGCCACTATTTAGGGCTTAACATGCCCCTCCCCTTGTGACAAGTGTTGTCTGCAACGCTTGAGTAACTTTGGATGTTTTTGTATAAAAGACTCATCTTCCCAAGTGGAATCTTCAGCCGGTAGTTTCCTCCATTTAACGAGATACTCTGAAATGGATCTATTCCTCAACTGGTGAATTCCTGTGTCATTGATGGCTTCAGGATCCAATATGATTTTTCCTTCCTCATAGAATTCAGAAATATAGTTTGAACTGGGATCTTGTCACCTATAACCTTATTTAAGCATGAAACATGGAAAACTAGGTGTACTCGTGAAGATGCAGGCAACTCCAATTTGTATGCCATAGTAC
>JZKD02S1165185.1:63698-94254 GCA_000966675.3 Picea glauca
TGATTGTAACCATTGGATTCCTAGTACGACATCAGAACCACCCATGGGTATAGAAATCATTGGACTATTCATTACATATTCCCCCATAGTAAGATTGATCTTATTGCATTTTCCTAAGCAATTGATAGTTACTCCATCTGCAATCATTACTTGAAAATATGGTGTTGGATATACAAAGCAATTGAGAGCTTTGGCTAATTTATAGTGATTGAAATTATGAGTACTACCAAAATCGATTAGGACTATTACCTTTTTCTTTTCGATATATCCTTCAATCTTGAGGGTTTGAGGAGTGCTAATTGCAACCAATGCATTACATGATATCGTGGGAGTCAACTCTTCAGAAGAAATCGTGTCTACATTTTCATCTTGAGAAGGTTCTTGTTCTTCCTCCTCTTCACAATCTATGTAGAATAATTTATTCTCACCACACTTATGTCCCTTACTGTACTTGTTGTCACAATTAAAGAATAAACATTTTTCTTTTATTTCCTCCAATTGTTGAGGTGTCAACCTGGTTGGTTGAGGTGTTTTAGAAGAAGGAACAGTATTCTCTCGATAGATGATAGGACTGGTCCTTCTAGTAGCCATAGCCATATTTTTACTTTCAACATTTCTTGCCACCCTAAATGCATTCTCCAATGATTTCAGTTCCCAAAGACGAACCTCATGTCGAATGTTATCCCTTAAAGTTCCTATGAATACATCAATCAAGTGCTCATCTGGAACATATGTTACCTTTATATTCAATCTTTGGAAGTTCTCAATGTGCTCTGTAACTGAACCCTTTTTCTTGAGATTTATCAATTGGCTAAAGAAGGTATTTCTCCTTGTATCCTCATAGTGTGCTATCATTTCTTCCACGAAAATTGTCCAAGTGACAAGTGATTTGTGAGAACAAATCCATCAATACCACACAAATCGATTGGGTTCTAAATATGAAGAAGCAATATGTACCTTTTGTGTATGTGGCACATTATGTAGATCAAAGAATTGCTCCCTCTGAAGTATCCATGTGACTGCGTCCTTGCCATCAAACTTCCTCATATCGATCTTAGGAAAGTGGTTGGTCTTCAACCCAAAGTTATAGTTTCTCCATTCTTGATTCATCTTCTATGTGTCCTCATCATGAATTTCATGGGATACATTTTCACTTTCAGGTGTCCTCTCTATTAGGAAATTTTTCAATCCTTCCATGATCTCCTCTTTTAAACCATCCATCTTAGTATTTATTTCCTCCAACTTAGCTTCTATTGAATCCATCATCTCTTGTAGTTCATCTTTTGTTACTATCTTCTTTTATAAATAATTTATGTCCCTATGAATTTCTTCACCTTCATCAAGAATCCAAGTAGGACTTTATGGAGGCTTATTTGGTGTATAAGTTCCCTTTTTTGGTGGCATGTTGGCCAAGTATCACTTTAAACCTTGATTTTTAGGTGGTTCTGCTAGACAATCTTCCTTTTATTCTATTTCCAAAATTTCGGCCATTCTGGGTATGAAAGTTTATTTTTTGTAGTTCTCTAGTATGTCTTCTTTGTAATACCATAGGTATGATCAAAATTGGATGTGCCAAGTGGAATTTATGGTAACTTCCCCACAACTTGTTGATTTATGGCCTTTCCAGTATATCTCACTTGTATAGCATGCCCCACACAAAATAATTGATATAAAACTCTAAAAATCATACCAGAAATACTACAGATTGTCCACTATCCAATGCAACTAGTCTCACTCAATTTGGATACTCTAGCAAGAAGTTATGATTGTTTTACCCGGAACACTTGCTTGAGACTAGTCAATAGAACTAGTTAGATACCCTATCTTCCACAGGGTGTATCTACATGTAAGATGACCCAGAAGCTGAAATTTTTACCACATATACCTTACTAATGTCTGTGAATATCCTCCAAATTTTAGGGTCTGAAATGTTATAGAAAAAAAGTTATGGCGAAAATTCTGAAATGACTCAATTCAGGATGATTCCAGAACTCTATCTTACATAGGTTGTATCTTTGAAAGGATAAGGCCTCGAGAACTAAAATTTTAACCCAACATACCTTGATCCGTCTACTAAATATCCTCCAAGATGCTCCTTTTGAAACGTTGTAGAAAAAAATTCATAGAGAAAATTCCAAGGTGTCTCAGATGTAGTAATGAAACCCCAAGACTTTGAGCTCTGATACCATATGTTAAGAACCAAATATCAATATAGCATAGAAAAACCTCAGAATAAGTACTCAACGCCTTGAAAAAGAGATAATTTTAGGTAATAATCCTCTTCGAGGGGGCAACCTCCTTATACCCCACATAAATGTCCAAATACCAAATGATTCCAAATGAAAATGTCTCCTTGGTATATATAGGAGACTAGGAGGTACAATTACAACTAATGGACTCAATCCAACATAAATAAAATAGCATTACTAATGTAATATGCCCCAATTAAGGGGTAATGAGCCACTATTTAGGGATTAACAAAAAATGTTCTCTCCTTTATATACAAACCTCAGTACTCTTTGGAAAATTATCAGCTTCTTATGTTCCCTAATGATGGGTGGAGTGTCCATTTGAAACATAGGAGGTTTCAAAACTCCACATACAGTTTTGATCCCGAAGACTCTCTAGAATTATGACTAATTGTGAAAACCTACATACTCAAAGTTTTTATATTGTCTTCCATTTGAATGTCATCAGTTTATGGAAGATGGTGAGATGTCATACATGGGCTAGTTTTGTAAACATTCATGGTTTATTTTTATAATGTGGTTGTTCCAAATGCACAACTAATTTTTTTCTTAATGTTATTTTTAGTTATAAGGAATTGTTGGTTCAAGTGATGGGGGTCATAACCAAGCTTGCACTGGAAAAGAATCCATTATGGAGCAATTCAACATGGACATGAAAGTCACATTTTCAGTTGAATATTTGATTGGAACATAACACAAGCTTGTATTTGCAATAGACAGATGCATTAGTCTAAAATGAGGAAAGAGATGGAGCCTAGCTAATTATAATGAACATATAGTTTACCTTTATATGGCCATGACCTATATAGTTGAACAATTTTTATGTCACCTCCTATGGCTCCTCTCAAAGAATCTCTTTGCAGTGCTATCAAGCACACTCTAAGTGTATCATTTCATTTATCCTTGAAATATAAAGATGGGATTTCTCTCTGGAAAATTTTTTATATAGGTATTTTTTTATAAGGAAAAAAACATAATGTATTAATTTAAAAAATAACAATGCATCCCATTCAAGAACTATGTGGAAGCGCAATTGCATGCAGATCCATATAGGCCTAAGTGATCCCTACAAACAATATATATGACTATATACAAACCGGGGTGGTAGATGCGGTGGAGATCGTCTTTGATTTTGATGGAATTCAAGAAGTTGTGTTTAAATGGGGGATGCATATAGCCAAAAACAATCATCCTAAGGCCCTCACTTTTTTTCAAGGGTTAAAACAAATGAACCCTAGGAGAAACAACAACATTTTAATTATTGTAGATTCCACTATAATAATCAGACTTATGAATAAATCAACTACTCCCGCTAACAAACAAAATTTCCAAGCTCATTATAAGAATTCAAAAGGAAATTTTTCAATTTGAATCCAGATACTTCTACCATGTTTTAAGGGATCATAATAAGCAGGAAGATCATCTAGCCAATGCAGTAGTTCTCATCTTGTAGAAGGATTCATTAGAAGTAACACGGGGTTAATCATCAACTCCACTCCTTAATTAATTTAGTATGGTCTCAGCAAGCACTTACATGCCCTTCATGTATCATCCCAATGCGTAGAGAGGAATTAATGTGCAAGAGCTCAAATCAAAGGATACTATGAATAAAGTACATGTACACACTTTCTTCACAACTCAATGTCGACATTATCAACCTTAAGTGGTCATAAGGATGCATGCAGTTGGGATATTGGAATTTGCAGTGGCAGGAAGTGAAATATTTGGTTCAGGGAATGACCTTCTAGAATTCGATCACTTGTTCGTGTAGATTCCTTTGGGCATACCTCTCTTTATCTCATTTGTTAATCCAGTAAGTAAAGGAAACTTTGAACATATCTCTCTAGTAATATCAATCTAATTTTTCAAATGTATTTTGGATTATGAAATTAGTTTGGGGTTGGAGTCTGACGTAAGGAGTGCAAGCAAAGTGGGATTTTGGAGGTGTAGAAATTTCGATACAAATTAATGTATTCCTGCGATTCTCCTGATCTAACAATTTCCGCCACTTGTTAAATATAGAATCGCTTCTACTATTATTATTGTGGAAGCAATTAAACCACAATCACAACCACAATGCACAAAGTGAAATATCAATAACACACAACACAGAAGTTTTACCGGGAAAGCGTAAAGATAAAAACCCCAACTATCATATATTATGTATATCATGAATCATGAAACAATCTCATACAAAACTCTAATCCAAGAGCTCTCAGTCCAATGCAATCGTCTCACACTGTCATACACAAATTAGCAAATACATGTGCCAATTCATGTGTCCAGACAACCTGCCTCCTTTGCACAAACTTTGTGATCTGAATTCTCACAATGAATCAAATGAATTACGAATTGCCTCGTTTGCACATGCTCATAAGCATATCCACTGCATGTGTGAACAAATCACAACTGATAGCCAACTGTCCCTTTCACCTGTTATCTCAACTGGATCTCTAATGGATTTGCATGAATGTAGTTAATCGTGACTAATCTTCAGTTGCATGTGAGTTAACTGCTTAACTGAACTCTCACTAGTACAACTGATCTTAACACACTTAACTACACTTATAATTCTGTTACAAATCCAAATCACTCAGTTATGAATGAGATAATAGATTAATATTTATTGTCTAATTTAAATAAGGGAAAAATAAATTAGACACATGTTTCTTGTTGACTTTTCAACATTCCCTCTCAACAAGAAAAGGATTATCCTTCACCCCAATCCTGTCTCTATGATATTTGAATTTGCTCCTGGTGAGCGCCTTCGTCAGAATGTCTGCATCCTGATCTTCCGTAGGAATGTACTGAAGCAACATGATCTTTCGCTGCACACAATCTCTGAGATGATGATACCGGATATCTATATGCTTAGATCTGTCATGAAACACAGGATTAATCGAGAGTTTAATGCAACTCTAATTATCACAATAAATCACTGTCGGATCTAAATGAGAACCAAACAAACCAACCAAGATCTTCCTCATCTAGATAGCCTCACATGCAGCTTGACTTGCTGCCATGTATTCTCCTTCCGTTGAACTGAGTGCCATGGATCTTTGTTTCCTGTTGTACCAAGAAACAGTTGTAGATCCAATACTAAAGATCCCTCCTGATGTGCTCTTTCTGTCTGTTGGACTACCCGCCCAATCTGCATCCGTGAAGCCATGCAACTTCACCTCATTTGTCTATCTGTACCATAATCCATACTCAGATGTGCCCTTCAGATATCTCAGAACATGCTTACCTGCCTTCCGAAAGAGTTTGGTAGGCTTAACCATCGCTTGACTTAGCCGGTTAACCGCATAGCAAATGTTCGGTCTCATGTTCACTAAATACATTAGAAAAACCACTAACTATCGATAGACAGTAGCATCCACTACCTCTCCAGAAGTAGCATCCTCTTTCCTCCAGTTTCCTGGAAGAGGAGTATCCATGGGTTTGCAACCCTCCATGTGAAACTTACCCAGTATCTCTCTTGTATACTTTCCTTGAGACACAAAAAGTTCACCATCTCGCTGCCATATTTCCAAACAAAGGAAATAATGAAGAAGGCTCAAATCCTTCATCTCAAACTCCTTTGCAAGGTCCTCCTTGCATGATTGTATCAGCTTCTCATCACCAGTAAGTATTAAATCATCAACATAAAGAACAATGATCAAAATCTTACCCTCCACCACAATTTGGTATAGGTTTGCATTTGCTTCACTTTTGGTGAAGCCCAATCCAGTGAAATAGTTGTCTATCCAAGTGTACCAAGCACGGGGTGCTTGCTTCAGCCCATACAGTGCTCTCTTGAGTCTGCACACATGCGACTCTCTGTCAAAGGTCTCAAAACCTTCTGGTTGTTCAATGTACACTTCTTCCTCAATGATCCCATTGAGGAACGCACTTTTTACATCCATCTGATGAAAGCGCCAGCCCATCTGCGCTGAGAGTGCAAGGATGGATCTTATGGAAGAGTACCTTGTGACAGGTGCAAAGGTCTCACCATAATCTATCCCCTCGATCTATGAGAAGCCTCGGGCCACAAACCTGGCCTTGCATTTCTCCACACTCCCATCAGCAGCTTGCTTTACCTTGTAGATCCATCTCGAACCTACCATTGATTTATCAATCGGTCTTGGGACAATTTCCCATACACTGTTTTTGACAATGGAGCCATACTACTCTACCATAGCATCAACCCAAGTGGGGTCATGCACTGCTTCCTAAAAGGAAGATGGTTCAGTCACAATACATTTGCTCATGAGAGCCATGTATCCAGCAAATCGATCAGAAGATTGTCTCTGTCTACGCTGTGAAATAGGGGCTCCTATATTCTGTGCAGCATCTAGTCTCAATCTGTCAGCTTTCGTGGTGCGCTTTCTGCCATTTCTGATGGATGGATCTTCTTGAGTGGTTTCATCCACTCCATGAACCTCTTCATGTGGTTGATCCACATCTTGAGACTCATCTTTGGGAACCAGCAGTTCCTCTTCTGCATGCAAGTCTAGCTCCCTCTCAAGCGACAACCGCATGGCTTTACCCTCATCAAATTTTATATCTCGTTGCATAACAATCATCTTACTGTTCGGCAAATACACACGATAATTATGGGGTGTTTCTCTGTACCCCATAAATATCCCAACTTCAACAGTCGGTTCCAACTTCTTCCTAGCATCCTTGGTCACATGCACATAAACAGATGAGCCAAAAATTTTAAAATGAGAAACATCAGGTTTATTACTAGTAAAAGATTCTTCAGGTGTACTCATGCCAAGTACTCTATGAGGACAATGGTTCTACACATAAACCGCAGTATTGCATGCTTCTACCCACAAATGCATTGGTAGGCCCTGATCATGCAACATCAATCGTGTTGCACCCACGATCGTTCTGTTCTTTCTCTCCACGACCCCATTCTG
This sequence comes from Picea glauca, assembly GCA_000966675.3. NCBI lineage: Eukaryota > Viridiplantae > Streptophyta > Pinopsida > Pinales > Pinaceae > Picea > Picea glauca. Next base: position 70,855 of record JZKD02S1165185.1, read on the forward strand.
TTGTGGGTTATGAGGAACTATGAGTTCTCTTCGAATTCCTTCTCTGTTGCAGAAGTCTTTGAATTCGTTGGAGATGTATTCTCCACCATTATTGCTCCTTAGAGCCTTCACTTGCTTCCCCAACTCTTTCTCCACCAATGCTTTAAACTCACAGAACTTTGAGAATGTTTTATCCTTCTTCTGCATGAAGAATATCCAGCATTTACGAGAAAAGTCATCAACAAAAATAATATAATACATGTGTTTTGTTGTTGAAGCAACTGAGAATGATCCATGTGAATTCTCTCCAAGATCACTGAAGCACGGTTCTCCTTTTCGTGAAAGGTGGACTTTACATACTTCCCCAGGGTGCACCCCTTGCACTGATTTGACTGAGCAAGTGTTCCCCTTGGAAGTCCAATAGATATTTGTTGCATGATCTTCAAGGCTCCATGATGAATATGGCCTAATCTCCTATGCCATAATTTGCCCTCATCCCGGCTCACCACTGTTTTTGCCTTGCCTATCATGGCATTGCAGCCATCTACCTGCAGCATGTAGAGATTCTTAACTTGAATCCCTATCATCTTGACTTGACATGTTGATTTATGTCACAGGTAGGCTTTACCACTGCTAAAAACATCATAGCCTCTGTCCTCCAACATTGCGACTGAGACCAAGTTTTTCTTCAGACCTGGAACATGCATAACATTTTTCAATTGAAATGGTTTACCTGACTCCCTCTGAAAGGTAATGGTACCAATACCAGTCGCACTGTATCTTCCATCGTCGCCCATCTCTATATGCATTCTGAGATCTTTCTCCTCCAAGTCAATGAAAGACTCTTTATCCCCCGTCGTGTGGAAGGAAGCGCCACTATCCAAATACCACACTGATCCCGATGCACTTGATGCCATGCATGCGATCAAAGAGAAGTCAAGCTCAAATTGTGAGACAAGAGCCTCACTAGTTGCAGCTCTAGCAACCTTCTTGTTCTTCTTCTTCTGCGGACAGTTAGTAGCGAGATGCCCACGTTCGTGACAATGAAAACACTTCACTTTGGAAAAATCTAGCTTCTTGACTTTAGAATCGGATTTTGATTGGAATTTATTCCCTTTCCCTTTCCTAGCCTTGGTAGTCAAATCACAATCCTCTTCATCATCACGCTTTGATGAAGATCCATCTCTGGTATTCCTCCTGAACTCCTCTTGCACCAGATCTGACCATAGTCGTTCCCAATCCGGCAATTTTTCCTTTCCATTGACAGAGTCTTGATAATTGTGCCAACTCTTGGGAAGCCCTAGGAGCGCCAAGCTCACCAAATCATCAACAATGATTGTTATTCCCACACTTCCAAGCTCATCCCGACATTGGACAAACTTCGTGAGATATTTTGGAATGGTGTCGCCTTTCTCCATCTTTATCTTCCTGAGTTTATCTTTGAGCGCCAATTTCCTATGGTTGCTACTGTTTTGGAATAGATCTATCATAACCTTCCACATTGCATATGGTGTGGTTTTCCCATGGAGACTTGAGACAATGTGGTCTCGTACTCCCTCCAACAGAATCCTCCTTGCCTTCGCCACTTTCTTTTGCCATGCATCAAGATTTGCAGTATCTGTCACATCCAGCTTAGGAACATCTGCATCAATGTAACCCTTCAAGCCATTGTCTTCGAGCACTGCCTCCATCCTGTCCTTCCAAGCAATGTAGTTAGATCTGCCCTCGAGTGCATACTCCAACCTCAAGCCATTGAAAGACATTTCGATCTTGAATCAAGTGTTGCACCAAGAAAATCTTGCAAATTCGAATGTTATCCAACCCAAAACTCAACCCCTTCACTTTCCTCTTGCCCTGGGAGGTTCACACCCCACCTGAGAGCAACCCGAGGGAAGTTTGCACCCTTCCTGTGTGTAGCCTGCGAACTTGCCTGGAAAGTTCGCACTCTACTCCACTGTAGCCTGCAAGAATGCTCAAGAAGTTTGCACCTTGCTCCACTGTTAGGGTGAGGGAACTTTGCACCCTGCTAGTGTATTTTCCTGCGAGAATGCCAATGAAGTTCGCACCCTGCCTTTGTCTAGGGTGCGAGAATTACTGTTCTTGAAAACACCGAAAGTTTTCAGTACTAGAGTTCGCACCCGGCTAGAGACGGAACCTGCGAGAATGCAATTATGTTCGCACCTCACTTCCATAGCTCCGTGGCCTCCGTGGCTCTGATACCATGTAGAAATTTCGATACAAATTAATGTATTCCTGTGATTCTCCTGATCTAACAATTTCCACCACTTGTTAAATACAGAATCGATTCTACTATTATTATTGTGGAAGCAATCAAACCACGATCACAACCACAATGCACAAAGTGAAATATCAATAACACACAACACAGAAATTTTACCGAGAAAGCGTAAAGCTGAAAACCCCAACTATCATATATTATGTATATCATGAATCATGAAACAATCTCATACAAAACTCTAATTCAAGAGCTCTCAGTACAATACAATCGTCTCACATTGTCATACACAAATTAGCAAATACATGCACCAATTCCTGTGTCCAGACAGCCTGCCTCCTCTGCACAAACTATGCGATCCGAATTCTCACAATGAATCGAATGAATTACGAATTGCCTCGTTTTCACATGCTCATAAGCATATCCATTGCATGTGTGAACAAATCACAATTGATAGCCAATTGTCCCTTTCACCTATTATCTCAACTGGATCTCCAATGGATTTGCATGCATGTAGTTAACCGTGACTAATCTTCAATTGCATGTGAGTTAACTGCTTAACTGAACTCTCACTAGTACAATTGATCTTAACTCACTTAACTACACTTATAATTCTATTACAAATCCAAATCACTTAGTTATGAATGAGATAATAGATTAATATTTATTGTCTAATTTAATTAAGGGAAAAATAAATTAGACACATGTTTCTTGTTGACTTTTCAACAAGAGGCTAGGTCGAGTTCTTTGGATTGGGTGGCTATGTCCTTGGCTTCTTGTCTTGGTGCCTCCAACACTCGCTAGATTTCTAAAATTAGTCCTCTCTCTCTTTGTGATTTTGGTGAATTCCTTATTATTTGGACTCTGAATTTGGTGGGTAAGAAAATCAAAGAGCCCCTATGGAATTTTTGTTGGGTAGCTTTGTGTTTTTTCTCTTTGGTATCTAGGAACTTGGGCTAGAACATTTGGTGTTGGGGTCAAATGGATAATTTCGACAATCATCCTAACCAATGGTGTCGCTCTCTATGTGACTATTGATCTACATCTGTTCATCAATGTTAGTGCATACATATCCATCCTCCGTCTTTTTCCTTTTCTTTCTTTGTTCTTTGTATTTTCTTTACTTAGTCATTTTTCTGTTTCAATTGTGGGTTGTGGATCATGCTACCATCAAATCCCCAGGACCTCAGACCCACAAGCCCATGTAACTTTACTTAGTCACATTTTATTTTCTTACAATCCCAACACTTAGTCATTTTTATGTGTTGTAGGAGACCAACCCATTCCTGTCTCGCAAATCCCCATGTCTCATAACTCGTAATAATACAGCACTCAAAATTACCTTTTCTACCTCCACGTCCTCCATCTTGCACTTTTTACCTTTTTATACTTATCCATTTCTTTGAATGGGGATGCGGGACACCCACTTTCTCCACTTACATTTTTCCCTTATGCTCGTGTCCCGCAACTTGCAATATTGTGTTCTATAGAATGACCCATTCACTTATGCGGCCCACAATACGGCCTCTTCTCATACTTGTTTTATTTTCTCATTGCAGACATGGGATTCATACCTTCTTACCTTTTTTCATTTCCCATGTCTCATGTGTTGCATCATGCAATGTCGCATTCACCATATTGCACTCTTTGTTTCCTTTTTTTCACTTCCATACTTAACCATTTTCCATCTTCCACGACATCACATAACCATTTCCCAAACACATTTATTTCCCTTCCACCTTGTCAGCTACCACTTTTTTGTATCTAATATTGTTATTAAAGTGGAAAATATGTCACAACGCTTTGTAATAAATTTTAAATCTTACCATGCAAGCCAACAACTTTGAAATAAGAGCTATGGTGGGTAATAATCAAGGCAATACATGGTAAATTTAATGAAGGATTAATACGCCATGTTGTAAAAATGTTATATCAACAATAGCACCACCTATTTGTAAGAATTGAAAGCAGTGCAAAATTATGTCAAGTAAAATAAAGGACTTGTATTGTGGAGATACACTTAATACTCTCAAACGTGAAGATCATGAGTTCCAATGGTCACAAGATTACAAGTGGTAAAAGGCTCTCCCTCTCGCCAAGAAGGAAACAAACCAATTTTGGAGCTCGAGAATAGCACTAGTTGGCTATGTACCTAAGGTGACGGATTTCAAAGAGACAGTTCTCTGGTGTGCAGACAAATTTGACACAGAAAGAAGAATAATTCAAGTTTGGGAGAATTCGCCCATATCCATAGCTCCTTCAGTTTTCACGAGAATGTTACGACTCCCAAATCCCACCATGTTTTCTCTGTTCATAATTTTTTCGACAAGGAAAAGATCACCTTCGCACTCCTTAAGGCTCTCCCCCATGACAAACATTGGTGGGAAACTTACTGGGAGCAGAGTTCCACAGAGGATTCTGGAATATATGCGGTCGAGCCCACTTGGGATTTTTTTGTGGATGCGATAAATGAATAGTACTACCTTGTTGGAAACTATGAGGACCAGTACATGAGATGGACCACATTGTGGCAAGAGAGGGGCCAATCAGTTCCGGAGTTCACCAATAGCTTCCATACCTTGCGCACCAAGCTGGGTATCAAATACTCTGAATGACATTTGGTTTTGAAATATCGTGGGGCTCTACACAAATACATCCAAACTGAAATGGATTTTCTAGACATCTCATCACTCGGTGCTGCCTATCGATATGTTGTTAAAATCGAGCAGAAAATTAAGCACCAGAACAAACGAGAGTTTAGGTCTGCAAATCCACAACAACCAAAGTATGAAAAAGACAGCCCTAACAAACAGTCTCTTGAAAACCAATCCAAGCCATAGGAAAAGAAGGGTCACGGAAAGACAAAGAAGGACACCGGAAAATGGTGTGATTTCCACAAAAGCCCCTGACACAACACTGATGAATGTCACTCAAAACAATCATTGGTGGCCGAGATCAAAGACAAGGAGCCAAACCCTGATTCAAAATCTGATTCTGAAAATACTGGTAAAAGATAGATCATCGATGCATACCCCACTGCTATTGTCGCAACCGCAGCAATTCAACCAGAAGAACCAACAGATCCAGAAGAGGGGGAGCACCTTTTTCATTCACAGATGTGGGTGAAGGGGACCCCACTGCATTTTATTGTTGATGGCGGAAGCCAGAAGAACCTCATCTCAGCAGAGATCGTCAAACAGTTGGGATTGTCGACAACACTACACCCACAACCATACAACATCGGGTGGCTTCGCCAAGGACGAGATCTTTGTGTCAGCCAGCAGTTTCGATTGTCATACGGCATCCAACCCTTCAAGGATAAGGTATTATGTGATGTTTCCCCACTAGATGTCTGTGATGTTCTCTTGGGCTAGAAATATATGTGGAAACGCCATGCTATCTATGAGTCTCGACCCCGTAGTGTCATTATTACTCTGGGGTTCATCTCTACAGGATACTAGAGGTAGATCCAACTACTGCCCCACCTAAACAGTTCCACAAGGTAGTATCTCATACTACAAAATTCATCTTCTCCAGAATTTGTTCAAAAGGGGAACAAAAGGATACTGCAACCACCACATCTTCGGCCCAAGCACTTTCTATCCAACAGAAGTAGGTCGACAAGGTTGCAACAATGCACAAAGATTTCTTCTGCACACAGTCATCTAAAATATCCAGATTGTTTAAAAAGGTCCAAACCTTCCAGCCACAAGTTCGTGACGACCTTCAACAAACCAAGCAGCGCGACGGTTCCAACAAGGCAAGCAACTCACCAAGATTTAGATTCAGCAATGGATTTCCCCTCTCCCCCGGGAACTCAACGCAATGGAGACCATTGCTTCCTAAGGAGGGAGGATTGATCCAGGTGGATATCGATGGCCACCCACCTTCTCCAACTGGCCCAAAACATGTTTTTGACAATTTTGGTAATTTACTATTTTTAGCAGTTTTTAACTTCTGGGGCCATTTTGAGGCCCTAAACGATGTTTTTTGAGAAAACGGGCAGCAACATAGATCATAAATCATGTTTCTCACCCAAAAGTTGTAGTTCTCGGATAGATCTTTCCAACGAGCTATTGAGCGCCCCAAACGGAGATCGTATGCAAAAGTTACACCCCTGGGAAGTTGATGTATCAACTACCCCCATCGGGGCCCACAAACCTTTTGGATTTTCATCTTCCAGGGTTAGGGTTTTGGATTTTACTTATGTTAAAAAGGCCCTTAGAGCCTCATTGTAATAATCATCTTCTCACAGATGCGAGTAGCCATCACATCTCTTCTCAGAGATAAGCTACCACCATTCTAGCGAGTCTTTCACTCTGTATTTTACAATCTCTGTACATTTATTTCATTAATAGAAATCGTGTATTACTATATATCTATGAATCTTGTTATTTCTTCTATATCTCTGTTATATTGTTGTCTCTCTTGAAATATCTCTAAATATTCATGTGTTATATCTCCGCTCTCATTTCATGCCGAAAATAATCCGGATCATATCTCCCTTACAGACAGGTGAAATCTCCCTTGGATTAAAAACCCCTATACCAAGACAGAAACACTATAAGTGGAAACTAACATCCCTTTGAATTCAGTTTAACCAATCAAAAAGAGAGGGGCAGAAAGGGTGTGATGCACCTTGTTTCGAAGCTTGTCCTTGCTTCTTCCAATCCGAGCTTGATCTCCAAAATCCATGTCACAACTTGATACATGTTATGGGAAGCAAAGAGAAACAAATATATCCTACTCTAGTGGATTAGGTAAAGCAAATTCATCTACAAAGATTGAAGGAACAATGGACAAGCACATGCAATAATACACAAGATTGAAGGGAATAGGCAGAGTATATTCAAATGAGAACCCAAAGAGAATACTTACAAACCATGGATGATGATGCAGCACTTATCCAATCTCTTTGTGTCCATCCCTTGCATGAATCTACCAATATCAAAGGTTTGATACCTGAAAAATTCCTTTGATATTAGAGGTTTGATATGTTCCAATCCTTCCTTTTTAACCTTGGAAATCCCTCAATATATAGGCTTGAGAGGAACAAAAACCATGAGAAAAATGAGGGGTATGGTTGAGGATATGTCCCCTTGAGATTTTGATCATATCCTAAAGTGAATCCCAAACATCAAGGTTGAACACAACTAACCCAATCTGAAGGAGTTGTCCCATAGATTAAGGTGGAGGAGATACCCTCTTTCTCTCAACAGGAATGGCACTCCCCCCATTGCGAGACAAATTGTCATTCACCAAAAGTGGTGCTCCCTATACATGGGAAGGGGAGCATTGGTGCTCCATACACATGGCTAGGGGGCGCCACCCTTCATAAATGCTCAAAAATGGATCAAATTTTCCAAGGAAAAAATGTGTTTTGACCTAGAAATGATGGGTTTCATCTTCCCATATGACTTAGGGGTCATGAACAACTATTTTAATGGTGTCAAAGGGTGGTGACACCTAACAAAGTGAATTTGACACTTGGGAAGGTGCATATGACACTTGTGACAGTGCATGCGACACTTATCGAGGTGCATACGTCACTTTGCGACACTTTGTGACACTTGCAACACTTAGGGTGCGTAACTCAAGTGTGACATTTTGATGTGTAATAGATGCCCCCTAAAGTGTGAGGTTATAAGAGAAAATGATGGCCGAAACACTTTACAAATTCTTCAATGCAAGGGTGTTGGAGTGGGAGAACCTAGAAGAAGCCACAAACAAACATCAAATAGTATTAATATATGTTCCATTTCCAAGGCAGGCATACCTATGCTCGGAATGCGAGATGACTCAAAGCACGGCCTCTGACTAAGACACTACGGATCCATGAAAATACTGACTAAAAATATGGCCACCAAAGATACAATGTGGATCCATACCTCCATGACATGAACTGATCGTAGCCACGAAAAATACATAGTGGAGCTATGAAATGACAAAACATAATCGTGGATCAATACAATGTGGATCTATGTGACAGTATATATATCAGTAATATTTCCAGCATGGTGATTATAGTGAAATATTTTACATTCTCAAATGATATCCATCACAACTTGGACAAAGCAAATAATAGAGTGAATGCCTAACCCAGGGTCTTCGTCCCGATCCTGATGTGGTATGAATATAACCATGTGAATAGATGATTTGATGTCGAACATGGTAGAAACCACTTGATTACCAGTCATTTATGTAAACTGTTAACAAGTGCGAGGGAAATCACCAATGATGTCAATGACTCCCAAGGTACCCTAGTACATTCCAGCGAATGTGAATAAATGAGATGAGATCAAACATTCATGGAATCATCCGATCAGAGGTCATTAATGTAAACCCATTGTCGAAAGCGAGGAGGCATTTCATTGAGGCATGCAAGTCTCGAGGTACTAACTGGTTTCTAAGTCTAATTCTCAAATGATGTGCTGAAGTCAACAGGAAAACACTCATCGAAGGAGGGCCTTGATGTATCCCCCATCATCGACATGAAACTGACACATGAAAGTGATATAAGATGGTGAATTCAATGAGTATGGACTGGAAAAAAAAATGGAAATTCGTAATACTACAGATGCATGGTTTGAAGTGAAACTTCCATTGAACATGATGAGGCACGAAAACTGACTTGGCAGCATTGACTCGATGAGTACCAAGAATGTAATGTGACAACAATAAGAGGACTCTTCGACTGGACAAAAAAGTATGGCAACACAAGAAATTGGTATGACTCACAGACAAGCGGATTACCCAATAGTAAGAGGAGACGCAAACAGGTGCCATGTTCAAGGGCGACAACAATAGTTTCCATAAATATTTCAAAACACTTGACCCACTTCCTTCATTTTTCCCCCATCCAAATAGATGAGTACCTCTTTTTTTTTATGAGCTTGAGGAGGGTAATAGATGATCGATATATCTCATCCTTTAGATGAGTCCCTAGAAATATGTTTAACGAACCTAAGGAAGGGGGGTTCGGTCCCAGATGGGTCATGGAGATTGGACTCACATAGGTCCTTCAATGCATAGTTTTGTGAGCCCAAACAAGGTAAACTCAGTGGTTTTTCATGTTTAGAGAGTCTGAAAAGAACTTAAAGACGACTCCATGGATGATTTTTTCGTAAATTTAGTCTCCCAAGCCTGAAAAAAGTGTAAAACAATACAGGGGAGAACTCTTCTAATCATGCTTGATTAGAGCAGTATTTTTTCATAATTAGTTTTGCGAGGCCAAAAAATAGATAAATTACCACTCGTAAGACGCCCTTTCAAACCTTTTAACGAGTGTGAAAGGAATCAATGTCACTCGAAATCTTTTCATGTTTATGGAGTCTGAAAAGAGCTTAAAGGAAACTCGGAAGAGTTCCCAACGTAATGTCCAAAGGTTTCGAACGAGACCCATGGATAGTTGGTACTTTGCCCCTATTTGTGTGATAGAAGCTAGTGGCTTTGCTCTAGCATGATGTCTAGAGGCTAGAGACCTTCCCCCCAAGCTTCATTTCATCCATAAATGCTTATGTTGTCACTGATTTCTATACCAGATGGAGAAAAAGGGTCAACAGAGAAAGGCAGGTGAAAAGAAGGTTAAGTTATGGGATCTAGGGAAAGACTTGACTCAACATCTACGAGATTTGGCGAAAGACTCGAGTGAATGGGAGAGACGGTTGTTTCATTTTTTAAGGAGATTGACACAGGAAAAGAATTATGCTCATGACCTCTAGGTTAGTTTCCTAGACCTCTATTTCATTTTTTAGCGAGCTTGACATGGGAATAGGAACTCTACTCAAACCAGGTTTGAGCATAGTTTATTTGTCGTCTCCGAAATCCTTGGCGCAACTTGATATAGGCAATGGGAAACAAAGAGAAAAGAATTTTTCCTACTCTAGTGGATTAGGTAAATCAAATCCATCTACAAAGATTGAAGGAACAGTAGATAAGCACATGCAAGAATACACAAGCTTGAAGGAAATATTCCAAGTATATTAAAATGAGAACCCAAAGAGAATACTTACAAATCACGGATGATGATGCAACCTCTCCAAGCTCTCCTCATCCATCCCTTGCATGAATATACCATATCAAAGGTTTTATACCTGAAAACTTCCTCTGAGATCAGAGGTTTGATATGCTCCATCCTTATTTTTTCACCTTGGAAAGCCCTCAATATATAGGCTTGAGAGGCACAAAAACCATGATCAAATGAGGGGTATGGTTGAGGATATGGCTCCTTGAGCTTTGGATCATATACTAAAGTGAAGCCCAAACATGAGGGTCGAACACAACTAACCCAATCTGAAGGAGTTGGCATAGATTAAGGTGGAGGAGATCCCCCCTTTCTCTCAACAAGAATGGCACTCCCCCCCAGTGAGAAACATGGCACCATTAACCAAAAGTGGCAATCCCTATACATGGGTAGGGGAGAATTGATGCTCCCTACACATGGTCATGGGGGTGCCACCCTTCATAAATACTCAAAAATGGGTCGAATTTTCCAAGGAAAAGATGTGTTTTGACCTAGAAATGATGGGTTTCCTCCTCCCATATGACTTAGGGGTCATGAAAAAATATTTTAATTGTGTCAAGGGGTGGAGACACCTCATAAAGTGAATGTGACACTTGGGAAGGTTCATATGACACTTGTGACAGTGCATGTGACACTTACCGAGGTGCATACGTCACTTTGCGACACTTGCGACACTTAGGGTGTGTAACTCAAGTGTGACATTTTTATGTGTAACAATGAGGAAGCCAATGAATTTATTAAGGAACACATAGGAGGAGCAAAGCTCCTCTAGAAATATCTGTCTGACCCAAGAATTTATACTAATTTCTCTCAGATTGAGGTAAGTTATTTAAAATATCCCTACAAAGAATTTTCCTGGTTGTTTGCCCATATAATTGGACTGGAGTCCACGGCCTCTATGATGAAAAATATTGTTTATATTATCCACTTTGTTGTGCACAAGAACACCCTAATTGATTTGGTCCGGATTATTTCAAATGAAATTTCATTTCAATTGGGTGGTTTGAAAAGAACTCAAAAATTCTATGTGACTTCTTATTTGGTATTTTCCATAGCCTACTGCCACATCTTATAAGACTTGTCAAGGACAAGGAGTGTCGTTTTCAAGGTGGAACCGGTCTTTGTATTGTATCTAGCCTTATGGAGACATAAATCTCAATACTATTTCTACCTGGTCCACAACATTTTTATATATGATCTCAAAAAAATTAATCTTTGGTCCTAACACATCAAGACTGTCACTTGAGGTTGTCGTTTTTATTGTAGAGAAAGGAATTTTTGAGACTACAGAGGATTTCGATGTTCTAAGATTATTCAGTTTCCAAGGTAAACCCTTCTTGCTCCCCTTTTATGTATCTAATAGACACTTTGTTATCAAAGTATGCAGAAGTACAATTATTGGGCACACTTCTTTAATGAAAAAAGAAAGAAGCAATTCATTCTGTTGCCTTAGAGAGTTGGAGAAATTTTTGTCAAGCATATTTCTCATTTGGATGAATTTGCAAGACAATTTAACCAACTTATCCTAAAGGAAGCTAAATGCATCAATGGTTTTGACCCTAATGAACTATTTTCTACACACATGTCCCTGGTGGGATATTCTTCTTGTTTCTATAATTCTGAACAATTCAAGGAAGGAGGAGATAATCAAAATATCCATGAGACCTCAGTTGATGAAGCCCTAAATTAAATCGAAGAGTTAACTAGCACTAATGAGTGTTGCAAACAAAAGGGCAAAGAAGCAACAAACAAAAACCTGAATTCACCCAGTGTTTCAAAAAGAAGTACTCTTGCTAAAACAAAACCTAGAAGTAGCGGTCCGGAAACAAGAAAAACACCTGCTGAAAATTCAGATGATGGTAGTGACAAAAACCCTACGAATAAAAATTTCTAAAAATATCATGTTGTGCATACTTTTACAAAAATAAAGAGTCTCAGAAAACAGGACTGGAAATACCTGAAATTGAAGTAAGTCCTCGAGCTATGGATGTAGAGGAAGTGTTAGAAGAACCCAGTTGGTCAAAAAAACAACTATTGGTAACTCAAGAAATTGTTGAGGCTTTGGTTACCCAAGTACTAGAGATATCTGAAGAAGAATCGGTCACCCTTCACCATGTGGCCTACCATAAAAATTTAAAAAAATTGTTAATAGAGAAGTTTAACATTAAAAATAAGAAAATGTCTGAAAAATGGAAATCACAAATTGATTTCCATGGGATTATGCCCTCAAAAGTTGTATATTTTCATGAGGCAATCGGGAAAGCACTAAAAGAATCCATTTTTTATATTGAGAAAGAAAATTTAATGCTAAAAGAAAAAATAAAGGAATTAGAGAAACCTCTAATTCCAAAACCATTGTTTGTTAAGCCATTAACTGCAATTCAACCAACACTTACCCTTGAGGATATCCCATAAAGAAGCAATAACTTGAAATGTTCATTTAGTCTCCTATTGGTTGTGTGAAAATATTTTGGATATGGAATTCAAAAAATAATATACCTAATCCATGAAATCTAGGAGCTAACACTGAGCTCAACTAGTTTTTCAACAAGAATTATGCATTTTAGAGAATATCTTCAAAAGGATATAGAGAATGATGAAGGTTTGTACAAGAGACCGTGGGAACATTTGCAACAAAAGTTTTCAAGTTTAAGTGACACCCACAAAAGAGAACAAAATCTTCCCTCTAGTATCCAAATGAAACAAATCAATGCTTGTTGGTTGAAAAAGAATTAAAATTTGAAGGGAAATGTTGTTTGAATTAGATGTTGTGAAAATCAAGAGAGGTGACATGTTTCTAAAACTTGTTGATCTTATAAAAGAAGTAGATGGGCCAAATTTATTAATGGATACCACACTTATGTCTAAAGAGCAACTACGGAACAACTTGAAGTATTAAAGGTTGCATGGGAAAGTGAGTTTACTGACTCAATTGAATTCTCTAAAGATGAGTTTGAAAGGTGATTTGTCTAATACATCAATAAGAATGACGATATCGAGGATACATTGCACCAGCTAAGTATTTAAATAAGGATAAATGGAGAATGAACTATTTGATATAAAAAACAAGCACGAAATAATGGTCGCTCCGATGAGGAAGTATATAGAAGAATGGTAAATAAAATCTTTGGCTAAGATCATCGAGATAGATCAACATGAAGCAATTACAGTGGTTATTCCACCTCCATCACAACAATAGCCATCTATAAAATATGTTTCAGCAAGCAAGTAAAGGGTTTGAATATTTCCATCATAGTAAGTCAAGTAGCAACCTTGTTCTTTCCCTTGCCATCTTTCTTTTTCAACCATTTTTCATTTTGATTTTTATGTTCCCAATAACCTATGAAACCTAAGGTTGACCCTTGACTATTTCTCTTGTGTCTTCTAGGTCTCTCTTTCATCTTATGGTCCACAGGAGCCCCATCACAGTCCTCTTTGAAGGAAAAACACAATCTATTTTATTGTTGACCCATGACAATACTCTTTATTTATTTAAAGACATCTATTATTTTTTTGAGGTTCCTAGACAACTAGTTTGAGACATAACATTATTTATTTCTCAAGACTTTGAATTTAAGCATGAGATTTCAAATGTGTGTCTATCAGAATCTTTATTGGGTTTAATGAAATGATCATTTGATTTATCTGTTATATGTGGTCCATACTTTCCATTCACTTTTGTTGAATATTGTGTTCTACTTTGATGAATGTTGTGATGGAAATGTTGTCCTATTTTACTGCATACTCTTTTGGTTTGTAATCTTGTAACATATTGTAAATATGTGTTTTCTACAAGATACATGGTCCCTTCTCAGGTATTCTTTGCATGTGAATATTTATTTCAAGAATAATCCTAGTCCTCTCTCATGAATTTTATTTTTTCTTGTATATTATTTGAAATAAAAGAGTGCCACCTCTTTAAAAAGACAGGGGTATTTATCCTCATGAGATTGACTTAAAGATCGTAAAATTTATTTTAGATCTATAGTCACATATTTGAAATTTAAAGGGCCATGTGGAGGCATGAGAACCTCATTTCTGGTGACGTGAATTATATATTCTCTATAACATCTAAATTGTATGGGCATGGGGAAACCTGCAATAAGGAGTACGATATTCTAATGGAGATGATACTACAACAACAACAAAAAACGCAAGCTCTTGAGGAAGAATGTAGTATGTTTAGGGAATTGGTTTCTAACCAGGACAAGTCCTCCCAATATATAGCTTTGAACATTGGAATGTCGATGGGATTAGCCTTGGGGGATTTAAAGGAAGAATAAATTGTTCATCAATTGTATGAAGATGTGTACATTGAAGCACATGAATCACATTAGTCCCATGTTGGGAAAGGTCAGGGCCACATCAACCATGCATTTAATTAATTCATGGTATTTTTTAATGTTTTGATGTTTTGCAAAGTAGAGTTGATATTAGGAGTTTTTTCTTCAGATTTATCCTGGCATAAGTTTATGGTCATCCTATGTAAAGGATGTTTTTTTTTGTGAAACAATCCATCAATACTTTGCTTGGCTTCTGAATTATAGTCATATAGACATCTAATTTCTTGTATTATTATGCTTACTAGTGAAGTTGCGGATATTTTTATAACACAAAATATATTCATTTTGTTTACACACATATCGATTTTCTGCATCAACAGTTGCAACTACCACAACCAATGCTTGCATATATGTATACCATTGTTGGAGTCTGGGGTTTTCGCAGGGCCCTAGGTTGACATTTTTCTCTGACGTTGGAATGACCCTCATCGCGTGTGGGTCTAGCCCCAGGTCCTGCCTTGATGTCCTGTGATGACGAGGACCTGCTGGACTATAGGGAGGACCCACTATAGGGTACTAACATCTGGTCTTCGCCGGTCACATCAGCATCCTCAATCCTTGTGGATTGTCCTAAAGTTCCCCCTCCTAACGTCACCTTCCTCCCTCATCCCTTGACACACCTCAGCCACTCGCTCTCCCCTAAATTTGGCTCATGTGACACTTCTCCTTCTCATTTCAACAGGATGTCTTGTCCATCATTCTCTGGTGTGGCTCATCCACCACAACTTGTTTTTTCATGTGTGCTTGCTAAAGTGGTCGACTCACTTAAATTTGTGGCAGATCGAGCCACCCCCTCCACTCTCCTCCATGATGCAGGAACCGTCAGAGATCATCTATACATACTTCCATCATATGCGCATTAATTGGAATTGATCCTCCCATAGACCGTTCGATTCATCGGAATTTCCTCTCAGAAGACCTTCTTCACAGGGACCTCTCAAGATCTACATCTCATTATGTCTCTAACCCTAGATTTGCTGACATGGAGAACAAGAGAAAGACTAAACGGTGCCTAAAGAGGAAGGTCAATACCACAAACCTTATCCTTGGTGAAGACATTTATCTCAATGACATTGCAGCCATGCAATAGGAAACCCTAGTCGGACATTTTGTAAGTAAGCGGCTTTCTACAAACACTCTCCAACACTGGACAACTCAAAACTTTGTGCCTGTTTAGGGTATGATCTGAAATTTCTGGTCCTATCCAAGGGATGGATGGCTTGGACTATTTTTAGCCTCATACACTCAAAAAATCTTCTCAGGACGATGGGGTCGCAGAGGACAACCTTTACTAGGATCACCAAAGGAAGAAGAATTAGAAGTAAACCAACCAAAGTCAGAACAAGAAGGAAACATGGGAGACAACCAAGATCATACAGAATATCTTGTGATTAGGCTACTAATTCATATGACAAGGAGCCAATATGAGGCAAACCAGAGACAAGCAAAAGTATCTCAAAGACAAGCAAAGATGATGAGGAACTAGTAGCAGACCCTTGAGGTACTCATGCAGTTGGTGGGACAAAGAGGATAGACCGGGTCGAATGCATAAGGTAGCTACGGAGGAGGTAGAGCTCAGATAGAGGGTAGAAATACCCATGTTCCAGCATAGAGGGGCCAACAAAGAGGGAGTCATAGGATGCCCAAGCCATTATTGTTGCCATTCCTTGAGGATCATGGGGACAACAAGATCAGGTGGAGGAGTACTCCACCTACTTTATATAGTATCAAGCATTAGGGGAGGAGATCCAGGAATCCATGTCTTACGCTGACTACTGTAACATCAGGCTCAGGAACAAGCTAAGGATAGCATAGAGCCAGCAGAACTTTGATATTTTGTGTAAGTAGGGGAAGATGACTATTCCACCTTTTGACAGATCTGGCATGTGCATATCCCGGGCATGGGTACATAAGTTGGACACTTACTTCTAGCTTAACATGATGACACAGGCAGAGGAAATTGAATTTTCCACCCTACACTTGGATGGAGAAGCTCATGAGTGGTAGTACCATGGGCTAGTGACATTAGGACATTCCAACATTACATCATATGAGGAATTCACCCAGAAGTTGATTGACAAGTTCGATAAGAAGGATTCTGAGATCCACTTTAGCGAGTTGGCACAGTTGAGGAAGACAGGTACATTAGAGGCATACATCAAAAAATTCCAAAAGATGGCAGTCATGGTGACTAATATTTCAGAGCAAAGTTTAGTGATGTTATTCATGGAGGTCTTAGTCGAACCATTGAGAGGTTGGGTGAAGGCTTTCAGGTCAATCACAATATATGAAGCTATTATGAAGACTTGGGATATGGTAGATACAGTCCCCAAGAAAGCATAAGTAAAACCCATTGTTCTATAGAATAATAAGGAAACGAAGCTTCCCCATAAGCCATGGGAAGAGAAATAAAATATGGAAGAGGAGACTCGAAGAGAATTAAAGAGGAAAAATATTTGCTACAACTACAAAGAGCCTTGGGATTCGGGTCACAGGTGCTTGGGAAATGTTAAGGTACATTACATTGAGGTGCTTCCTAACAGTGATGAGGATGAGGAGGCAGGACGTTAGCAGGGTAGAGAACATATTAGTCCAGACAACGAGCATCCATGAGTAGAGGCTAAGAGTGTTGAGTAGCAGCACGTGGAGGCGCAAGGTGTGACTATCATCGCCTTGTCAATTGTTCCTAGATTTCACACTTTCAGGGTCCGAGGGAGAGTACAGGGATAGCGAGTTAAAGTTTTGATCGATGGTGAGAAAACCCACAATTTCATTAACTCAACCCTTATAACTAGGAGAGGAATTCCTATAGTAGATATTGAGAGGTTTTATGTAGTAGTGGGAGGTGATCATAGTATTCCATGCATGCAGAAGGTTCCACAGTTGGGTGTAGCATTGGGAAACTACACAGTGATAGATGATTTTTACATAGTTGGGCCGCCATATACTAATATCATATTGGTAGTTCAATGGCTTGTTTTCTTGGGAAAACATGTCGTCGATTACCAAGCCATGGAGTTGGATTTCAGGGCAGTGGATGGCAGGAAGGTGGTTTTGAGGGGCATGACCTATGGACCTCCTAGAATAATTGCATCACATGGGATGGAGATTATATTCAAGGATGGGATAGAGTACTCTCCAGAGGTTGATTTTTGACCAAACCATCATCTTTTCAAGGACATGGAGCCTCACATGACAAACGTTTTATATGGGGACCATGTGATCAATGAGTAGGATGTACATGTACATCAGGAGGGGTTCCAAGCTATATTATAGTGGCTCACAAGGATTTCAGCTGAGTGGAAATCCCACCTTTTGGTGGAAAGTTCCAAAAATCAATTTTCTTGCGAGTTGATGGATGGACACATCCAGGATGACAAGTGCAAAGTGGTGGACGACATCATCTACTATAGAGGTCGCATGTACTTGGTTCTAGATTCCACACTTTGAGAGGAGATGATGAGAGTTTTGCATGATAGGCCATTGGCAGGACATCATGAGCATTTCAGGACTCACCAGCAGGTCAGAGAAAGGTTCTTCTGAATGGGCCTCGAGAATGATGTATCGAGACATGTGAGGGAGTGTATGACTTCTCGACGAAACAAGTCAGGGGTATATGATTGTGATTGTATTTAATTCATTGATGATCAGTGGAATAGGATGACATAGTTAGTCATGATTCCATTAGAGTATCAGGTGCCTCAGGAGACAAAGTCACCTTCCAAGGAGATGTTCATATTACATGGGTTGCATGAGCACACTGACAATGATTGGGATAGCACATTTCTCAGTACATTTCGCAGGAGTAGTACAGATTAGCATGTATATATTTGACTATGAGTACATCATTCCCATCAATTGGAGGTGAGACTTTACAAATTTGATGTCCAGTAGATATCAGCATAACACCATGGGAGTTGGTCGACTTGAGAGATATTGGATGCCCAGTGTGGTGGTGGGTTCCAGGAACCCATTTGACTAGTCAATTTAAGCTTTGGGATACCTTGAGGGGATTTGATGGGATGCATCCTATATGGTAGGACATATTTTCCTTGTCGGTACCCGGGATTGGGTATCACAGTGGAATTACAGTCCTCAACTTCTCTAGGATACAATTGCAGGACATGATCCTTGATAATGGGGATGTTTCTTCAATACATTTCATTTTGGGGCTCCCAGGGCGGAGGATGCAGCCTAGGTATGAGAGTCAGGTACTTGTGATCAAATTGGCATAGCATCAGCATGGTGGACCATTTTCAGGGGTAGCATGGGACCTTGGGAATTCTTTGTTTGATAGTTTGACAATTGGTACATATGGGAGAGTCATATTTTATTACCAAGAGTTCATATCTATAAATAATTGGGACGACTTTATAGGAGGGTGAATCTACATGGAATGGACTGAGCCTTTTTAGTCTCTGAATGATCTTTTGGTCGAGGGGATTTCAGAGGGTTTCTGGTGTTAGTACCTTGCAGGTTAGTATCATCAACAGTAGGTGCTCCACATAGTGTAGATTGGTTTGGAACCCTGGGGTCATTCACAGTTTCAGTTGGTTTCCACCTATCACTCATATGGTTGTGTCGACATTCCTTGAGGACAAGAAATCTGAGGAAGGGAGGAATGGCATGTCCCCTTCCTATTGATCATGATAGGAGGACGAATTAGTATCCTATACGACTCCCATAGGCTATAGTTAGTATAAAATGGGAGTCACAGGGATTTATTTAGTGTCATTTGGTTAGAAGATGTTATGTTCATGAAGTGGCATTAAATAAAAAGATAAATTATTAATCACTTAAACATTAAAAATTATTTTTTAATGTTTAAGTAAAAAATTAAAGGAGAAATAAGGGTGAGGTTTGATTTGGTCAAAATGGGGAAAGATTTGGAAGGCTCGAAGGAAGAATAAAAAGAGGGGTAGTGCTTCACTTTGGCATTATGATTTGATCTCTTATTTGGAGTGCTCTTGAAAGCCAATTTTTCATTGGGGTTTTGACAAAACCCTTCCATCACTGGTTTGGTTTCGATGGTGCAATATCCACCATATATAGACATAGGGTAAATCTATCCAAGGTTTTCCATTAGAACTTCATTTGGCATTCTGTTTTCATTCTTTGGTGCAAAAAATTGTTGAAGGCTCATGATTTTTCTTGGATGGTCGATTTTCATCTTCTACAGGGTCATAGGCACTTGAGGAGGTCGTTGGTTTGATTGAAGGATCGTGGCATTGAGAAGAGTCTTGTGGGGTTTCAAGAAGTCTTGGCCTTCTTCCCCTTTGCAGATTTAAGGTTCAAAGAGAGGTCATGAGGGTCCCCTTTGAGGGACAATCCACACGTATTGCAGACATGAGGATTGAGGGTGTTGTGGAGGCACTATATGAGGTTGTGAATTCCTTTGGAAAGGTCACGAGGGTATTGGAAGTCCACGCAAGGCTTGGAAGTGAGTCATTGGGTTGGAGCATGGGGTTTGAGGGAGGTTGAGGGACTCATTGCTGAGTCATGTGGGTTGGAGTAGGGTTGCAGCAGCAACGTGGGGTTTTTGGAGGTTTTGACAGCCACTAGAGAGTGGCGTATCACATGCTAGAGGAGCCTTTGGCATGTATCATAGGTTTTGATTTTCTTTTGTATTCCATTAATGTGTGCCAGTTGTTATAATAGCCAATAGAAATTGTATTATGCTTCCATCCATAATAAAAATTCCTATATTGTCTCTTCTATTTCATGAGTGTTTTGAATGAATGCAATATCTTTGAAGAAATATCCATTGGGAGAATAAGTATAAATTATTTGTAAAAAGTTGTCAAATCAGTTCAAACATTGTATGCAAAGTATTTGACAAAACACCCAACTAGAATTCATTATATCCTATCCCAACAAGTATTGGGGATATTAAACTCCCTTGGGATTTCTTTGATGGAGTTGCTCAGGGATCTCCCTCCTCTAGAGCCACGAGGGGTATTCTTCAAAGAGATGATTCCACCTCCACCTCTTTTGTTGCAAATCTAGGAGATGCTACAAACAATTTCAGCAAGTTTATGGCAGTAAAACATCTCTTAACACTTGTTGGGTTGTTGTTTTGCTACCATTTCCATCGTCTATACTCATCCTTTTAGTCAAATTTCCTCTTTCTTTCACTCATTGATCACCCTATTTACCATGATTTCCCGTAAAAAAAACATTATACATCTCCTTATGCTTTAGTGGTTGATTAATGTTGGAGAAAGCTATTTTGGGAGAATGCGCAGCAAATGAGGCAGGAAGCTAAGAAGTGGACCAAAGAAGTAGTGCATGCTAGGAAAGGAGGAAACGTAGCATGCCAGAAGCCAGAGAAAGAAACATGTTGGGAATTAAGGAAAAGCAACGCGGATTCAAAGCAAGGAATGGTTGGATCGAAGACCAACCGCACGAAAGAAGATTACTATGTGGAAAAACCTAATCCACTTAGGGTTATGGTTTTGGGTCCTTATTGTAAGGGGTTTTACCCATTTTGATAGTATAAATAGGAATTATAATATCTATGGAGATCATCATTAGAGTCTTTTGGTAACAATTTTTTTGATAGAGATTTTTGGAGAAAATTACTGAATCGGTTTTGGAGACTTATGGAGTGTAACTGAGGGTCAGGTCAAAAGTTGTGGATCTTGATGCGATGTTGGTCAGCCTCACATACTATAGTTTTGATGTAATGCGTGCAATGCAAAACTTTGATGAAGAATAATAAAGAAGACAGAACTTTGTGGACGTGGCCCAGGGGGGGTGAACCATGATAAAATATTGTGCCATTGTGTGGAATGGTTCCTTTATATGTTGCAATGTTTATTATGATGAATGAATGGATAAATAAATGAATTGGTTAGGGTTAATTTACAACGTGCACTAGATATTTACTGCAGAATGAATGTTAAAGGTTAAATGAATAGTAGATCTAAATGATGGTATGGTAGAATGATGAATGTTGAAGTAGAAGAATAATATGCCTAACATCCCCATGAGAAACATCCCTTCCATGAATGAACACATGTGGGTCCTACAGTCACCCATAATCCATCTTGTGTGAGACTGTGATGTGCACTCTATGCGCAGCGTTTCCTTCTGCATTACTAGAGGGGTCGATGGTTTCTAGGGTTTTGTTGGAGAACTGAGGTAAAACCCGGTGTTATAGCCCTAAAATTCCCTACTCGTGCACACATGGCCTTGGCCCTTTTACTTGCATATTTTGCCAAAGATTTGTTGAGGAGCTCTTCTTAAAAAAACATTTTTTAGAAGATGTACACACCCTGCACCATTACTTCCCAAGTACATAAACTTGTTGCACCACTACATCTCATGTACATATGCATGTTGCACCATTACAGCCCGTGTATACTTGCAAAAGTTGCAAAAAATAAAAATTTGCAAGGAATTCGTTGAAATTTACGGGATATTGGAAGTTTCCCAACTAATCCACATGCTATAGTTCGTCACCCAACCGAATAACCATCCTTTTGTCATATAAAAGGAGTTGTTGGGGTCTCATTTCAAATCTAAGCATAAGAACAGTGAAACTCTGCCCGATTTCACTTCCCCTCCTTGCCCAAGATATTGTTGTCTTTTGTGAGAAATTGCCTCAGCATTCCCTCACTGGCCCCTTCTTCCTCCATTTAACCCATTCCCTTCCATAGAAGTGATATGAAGGTTGAGAGAAGAATTTCATATAAGGTGCACTTGGAGCATGGTAAAGAGGAGCCTGGACCAGATTTGTGGAACGGTGACCGACTTAGATTGTAAGGTATAATATTTGTATTATGAATAAAAGAATTACATTTTCCTGTCCCAAATGATGGTGTCTTGAGTACTTTTATTGATTTATACTTGACATTTTACATCTAACCCTAACTTATGTATAGAATAGCATGCTTGTAGTTCTTTGTTTTCCTATATTTGGATGCAGTTCAGCCCTTGGAGGAGACGTGCAGTCAGTGGAACTTCCAAGCATAAGGAGATCATCATTGGACGTGGGATAAAAGGTATAGTTACACGATCTCTTCTTTGTTTGCTTTCTTTATATTAGTTTTTTTATGTTTAGGGTAGTATTGAGAATTAATTAGCTTTTAGACGGTTATTCACTCTGTCTACATCTTGAATCCTAGTGTAGTTAAGGGGGGGGGGGTTCCCGCTAGCAGAACTAGCGACCATACTGGGGATAGCCTCTAGGGTTTTTTAGGGTATTTTGGGTTGTTTGATTGGTTTGTTTTCCTTTCAAGTTTATTTTGAGTTTTATGAGTCTGTCAAGGGATTCTGATCACCTTCAGGTGCAATACCAGTTGTCCCTGCCCTATAAGATTGCATGATCTTTTCTTTTTTTGGAAAGATATAGAGGTATGCGCGCCCTGTTTTGAGTGAGCCCGTGTACATAAGTGCTCTGCTAAGTAAACAACCTGCGTACATACGCAAGTTGCTAATGCAACAGGGCGCATCTCTGTTTCGAGAAATTTTTTGAAAAAGAGGGAGTTTGTCTCTTTCTTGATTGAAGTCTACACTTCTCAGGGTTTTCTTGGATTAGTCCAGAGTCTCTGTTTACAACCATAGCCTGGGTATAGATTTCAGTTTACTTGTTTTCTTGATTTTCTTGTGTTTACTTTTAAAAAAGGTTTTAAGAAAGTTGTTGAATTGTAAATTTGCCTTCTAGGTTTCTTGATTGAATCCCCGCAATCCGCAGTAAGCTAAAGGTTTTTTTCAGACTTGTTTCATTCTGTTTATCATTTTTTTACTTTCTTTGAAAAAATAAAAAGATTTATTTCAGTTTTTCTCTTTAAGGCAATTTCAAAATATATATATAT